>CM059205.1:40761729-41329229 GCA_030347435.1 Clarias fuscus
AAGACACAGAACTACTGGCAGAGTTCATGACAGACCCAGGAGTGGAGCCCCACGAGTAACAGGCCGCAACGGTGACTATTACCTAAGGACCTATGCACTCAGACATCGTTATGCATCGTCCGACTCCACCACTTTGGCTTGAATGCCAAAGTAGGCACAAGACCATGTGACCTGGACAATGCAAAAATTCAAATTCAAATTCAAATTTTATTTGTCACATACACAATCCTACACAGTACGATATGCAGTGAAATGCTTAGGCAACTGCCCTGACCTAAGAGAATAAAATTAAATAAAATATAAAATATAGAATATAAAATGTAAAATGTAAAATGTAAGAATATAAAAATATAAAATGTAAGTAAGTAAAAAATTGAAATTGCACAAGTGGAAATAAAAATATTGAATATGCAAATATACAGTAAAGTGACATGTTAAATGATAAAGTGGCTTGTGTGCATATTTAAGTGACGTGTGCATACTACCCATGAGTGAGCAGGTGTGCAGTGAGGACAAGTGAGCAAATGTCCTGAATGTCCAGAGTGTCCAGAGTGAGTGCAGAAGCATGTGTAGGTGTGCAAAATGGATCAGTACTGTGTGTTGTACTGATTAAGAGACCGTATCGCCTGCGGGAAGAAGCTCCTCCTCAGTCTCTCTGTGTTGGTCTTCAGGGAGCGGAATCGCTTTCCTGACCTCAACAGAGAGAACAGTCCATTGCTGGGGTGACTGAGGTCCTTCATGATCTTCCTGGAGTGGTCTACCATCCTGTTCACTGATGAGTGTCGGTCACCATTGCTAGAGAAGGCGCAACAGTCTGGGCAGACATCACCAGTCAGTGCAAAACAAATTTGGTTATTGTAGATGGCTCAGTCAATGCACGTTCTTACCTCATCATGTCAAGTCAAGTCAAGTCAATTTTATTTATATAGCGCTTTTAACAATTGACATTGTGGCAAAGCAGCTTTACACAATAAAAAGAAGTAAGTTTGTATGCAATGTGTATGAATCAAAATGATAAGATTGTCCCTGATGAGCAAGCCGAGGGCGACGGGCAAGGAAAAACTCCCTGAGATGGTAATAGGAAAAAACCTTGAGAGGAACCAGACTCAACAGGGAACCCATCCTCATCTGGGTGATAACGGATAGAAGGGATTGATCAGCATAATAATGTGTACTGGAAGTTCAGTATAACAGGAGATGTGTTAAAATAAAAATTAAAAGGAGTCCAGTTTGTTCCTGGAGGCTCAGGTAGACTGTAGTAGATTCCAGTCCTGAGCTATCGAACAACTGATGTCACAGGTCCCCAGAGAACAGCTGTCTGCATCAGTCGAGGACAGGACAGTCTTCATGGAAACCATCCCCAGCCACCATACGAATCCAGGCAGACCACACGGGGCATCCATGCGACGAGATCTCCAACCAGAAGCAGGACTCCAGGACGGGTTAGATGGGTCCAGAGGGCAGAGGGGTCTGGATCACTGGCAACTCAGGAGCGACATGTATAGCTCGACAGAGAGACAGAGAGAGGGAAAGGAGAGAAGGAGAGAGAGAGAGAGGAGAGAGCAGAAAAGGAGAGAACAGAAAATAAGGAGAGATGGCAGTTAGGTATGGTCACAGTCAACATGTATAAGGTGAATGTATATTTAGTGCAAAGTGCAAGCAGGGACTCCGGCAGGACTAACTGTAACAGCATAACTAAAAGGGAGGAGCCAGAAGGAAACACAGACATGAGGGCTCCCTGTGATGTAAAGCAACCAATCACCTCACCGTCAACAAACCTGAGTGATCAATGAGAGTGGGGAGGACAGCATCTAAACATACCAGTTCACCAGAATACTCTACGTCCATGAGTCCCCCAGATCTGCTCCTTTACCTAAGGTTAATCTATTTACAAAAACGCTGCGCTAAATAAATAGGTTTTTAGCCTAGACTTAAACACTGAGACTGTGTCTGAGTCCCGAACATTAACAGGAAGACTATTACATAACTTTGGGGCTTTGTAAGAAAAAGCTCTGCCCCCTGCTGTAGTTTTAATAATACGTGTTACATCCCCTAATTCCACCAGCACACCCCCAACTTTCTGTTCATGGATGATGATGCTCCACCACATTATGGCAGCATTGTCACAGCTCGACCTCATATGATATGGCCATCAATGTCCTCTGACCTGTTTTTTTTTTTTTCTTTTCTTTTTCCCCCAGGAACCTGGGGACTAAAGGTGGTGGGAATACAGACAGTCCTTTTGGACTGTTTCAAGCTCCCCCCTTGAGTCTCACCATTCCCACTATTGTCCTTGATTTTTCCACACACTAGTAAATCTAAAATTAATTTATATATAGCTTGGGTCAATCATATGGGTCAATTCTGACTTTCACAGATGTTATGCCATCCTTGTATATATTCCGCACGACCTTCAAATATTTCTTTACCACTCCTGACCTCCTTGTGCAATACTACAGTTCGTCTGTGGGCACAGACTTGGGCTGTGGAACAAATCATTTGAGTTTTTCTTATTTCTTATGGGAAATGTAGATTTGGTTTACAAGTGTTTTTATATACAAGCCCGCTTCCGGAATGAAGTATGTTCATAATCCAAGGTTCCCCTGTGCATTGTTGTTGGGAGAAGGAAGCAAACATGACAGCCATGTTGGGCACCATGTCACCAATGAGTCAATATATATCAGGGCTTGTTTCTGTATATACGGAAATGTACTAATAAACTATGGAAATAAAATCTGGTTTCAGGAGAAAACTAATAGCAGCACTAATATTAATTCAGTTTCACATGCATCAAACTTGAACACACTGATAGGATTTTCTCCACAACTACATGTTATTAGTAGTAAATGCTATACCGTTTTTTCATGGACCTGCACACGTTCAACACATTTTTTGAACACTTCTTCCCAATGTGTTCAATAAAGCACAGGACAATACATATTGGAAAGTACAAAAACATTATATATTTGAGTAAAATTAGACATAAACTAGGACAGTAGCAGAAATAACAGCATCAATGACAGCAGTTTGAAAATAAGACAAAAACAAGTTCTGGTTGAGCAGAGAGAGCCAAACACACATCTTACTTTTAACTTCAATACATTGTAACATCTAAACTTGAGCCATGAGACGTTTCTGTGTTTTATCCTCTCCTAAAATTCCCACCATCACTTTATGATAAACCGCCAATATTTTTTCCTGAAGACTTTTTGGGATCAGCAATTGTGTCACTTCCTGTTTTGTGTGAATTTCCCGTGCTCATTGCACCAACAGGCTAGAAAGTGCAACATTATGCTGAATTTCATCACACTCACTTGGCCAAAGAAATGTATTAAGGTTTTTAAAAGCAAATGTAACACGGTCTCGCGACAGGCAAACCCACCGTCAGCGGCATCAGGGGGTGGTGTGAGGCAGTCCCAGTGCCGTCCTCTCATGCTGTCACTAGGCAATTCTTCCATGATGACAATTAAGGACAATGCACGACACCTGGACGCATGTCTATATAGGTCCCCATATAGGATTAAACGGAAAAAAAAAAGAAAAGAGAAAAGAAAATTGAAAAGAGAAAACTGAAAAAAGAAGAGAAAAAAAAGAGAAAAGTGAAAAAGAAAGAGAAAAGTAAAGGATTAACCTTGTTTAGAGAAAGCAGGGTATTTGCGTTCGCCTTTGTATTTAAGTTTGTTTAACTTTATTAATAAACCAAGAAACTTTTGCGAAAAGTTTGCACCAGCACATCAGCAGTTCATACACATAGCCTCCCCTCCGATGCCCTGAATAAGGACTCTATATACAACCACCCAGAGTGCAAACACCACACACTCTTTCCACATCATAACAGCAAATCCTCAGGAAATCCCTCTTACCCTCACTGTTTCCCCGACACCAACTCGACCAACTCAGTCACTGGCTATATAAAGAAACTAATCAAACTTTTGAAAACAGTTGATGATTTTACATGTGAAATCATCAACTGTTTTCAAATGTTTGATTAGTTACTTTATATAGCCATACTTTATATAGGCAATTTGAGTACGCCAATTAGCCTAATCTCCATGTTTTTGGACTATGAAGGGAAACCGGAGTATCCGGTGGAAGCATGCAAATCATGGGGAACCTGAAAACTCCATGCACACAGACCTGATATGTGATCAAACCCACGACCCAGAGGTGCAAGGAGACAGTCCTGGCCACTATGCCACCATGCTGCCTAGATGAGTTATCACACTGTGGTCAGCTCAGCACTAACAGACGTTAGTGTCCATGGTGTTTACCAGACATTGCACTAGGTAATGATGTAATGGCTCAGAAATTCAACATTTTAGTTCTTAACTAAACCTGGTTACTATACACTGAATTTTGCTCAAAGAATTCAGTGTATAGTAACCAGGTTTAGTTAAGAAATGAGCCATGAAATCATTACCTAGTGGGATTGGTTTCCTGTTAGACCAAAACTGAATATGCCAGTTCATGTCATTCATGTATTCAGGGAATTTGCCCAGATGAGTTATTCATTCATGCATCTAGCAACCTCTGTAGTCCAACTAGGGATTGTGGGAGCCAGCAGTGACCATTTCATTAATTCTCATTTGTATGTACTGGTAATTTGAGTACACCAATTAGCCTAATCTCCATGTTCATGTACACAGACCTGATATGCGATCAAACCCGCGACCCGGACGTGCAAGGAGACGGTCCTGACCGCTATGCCACCATGCTGCCTAGATGAGTTATTACACTGTGGTCAACTCAACACTCAGAGGTCTTTAACAAATTGAGAATGAATGGACTAAAAGGAAGTTATATTTGATGTCTTATTGTTACATGTTACTGTTGCTAAAGTTTAGATTAATATTTTAAACAATAGAGGAAACTTGACGGAACAGGAAATCTCTCTGTGCCTCATACAGTGTTAGGAGTGAGTTTATCCATTGAATAGCTCAAGTGAAGAGTAGTCTTAGTGGAGGCCAGTGAAACAGAGGATAATTAATTAATCACAGCATTTTGACGTTTGTTAATCTGATGATCTTAAAAAATAATAAGACAAATATAAGTCTTAGATGCGTAGCAAGAGCAATGCATGTCAGTGTGCCCTCATCAGCGTGCTTGAGTGTTTGCATGTGTGTGTGTGTTCATATATTCAAATATTCAAATATTTTAAGCTTTTGCTTCTTTTGTTCCTCCTTCCTACTTATGAGTGGAAATATGAATGGTATAGTACTTTATTTTGGCTGATTTACTTTGACCTATTGGTTATACCTATTAGCTATGCCTACACAATAAACACAGAATGTTAGTATAATAAGATCAGTGCAACAATAATACTGAGCTGCTGGAAAAATTGCCAAAGGAAGTCCTTCTCACTTCAACACTCAGGGCTTTTATTGCAGGAGTTTTTAAGGTTGTTGAACAGATAAAGAATTGTTCATTTTCAAATGGTTTCTCTGTCAGACTCTGTAATTTCCTTTAAAATCTGAGCAAATATGTCCAGTAGAATATGTGCAGCTGTACTCGTTTTTTTTTTTTTTTTTTAACAGGAGATATCCAGTAACATTAGCTTGCAGCATGAAATCTTTCATTGTGGATGTGTTTTAAATTGATTTGTCATTATCATGATTATTTCATTTGCCCCTTTCCTCTGTCCTACTTATGAGTGGAAATTAAACAGTCAAGGTACATTATTTTGGAATATTTACCTTCACCTGTTTTCAGTATTTTCCTTTACTAAAATACATAATAAATAAAATACATACATAAATAAAATTATTATTAATAAAATAAAATATAATAAAATACATACCCATTATGAGAATGCTGTCATGTACAGTACAGCTCTCCCACTGCTGTAGTTAATGACATCAGAGTGTGTCAACTGGTCAATAGATGAAAGCAGTGTTTAAATTTTAATAGATCTCCTATCTGCAGTTTTATCATGGAGAGTGGTCGTCGTGTGTGTGTGTAGACCCTGGAGTTCATTGGGTGAAGGGACACATAGCTACAATTGACCAGCGAACATCAGCTGAAACCGTGCCTCCAAAAATGGTGGAAGGAAACTAGAAGTACCAACCAGATGACTCGGGATCATCTGATGTCTAATTACACACTCATATAAACACACTAACAAACACTATAAGTAGAATCTTGAAAGAGGCTCTCATGGTGACATATACACTCCTGAGATTTGACCAGAATGTTATCAGTTTCTTACTGCCGTTCTGTGGTTTTGATCTTTGCTGATGTCTCCTGATTCTGATCTCACCTTCCCCAGTTTATTCGGTCAGTAGATCACGCAACACGAGCCTGTTCTTTCTGATGCTGTACTTTGATTATGCTTGTTTGTTTAGTTCTTCTGATTGGTGAAGTGTTTAATAAACTCTTTTACTGAAGTTGTGTCCTCACCCCAAACCTACCTTACAGCAAATTTGTCTTAACCTTACAGAGGTTCTGTAATTACATTGCTTCCTCCATGATAAACAAAAATAAAAACTGTACTGTATTGTTTGCTTTTTTGGACAGGAGTAAAACAGAATCATTATGAATCATATGAATAGCTTCACAGCGAAATGAGAATTTATTCCTGTTTTTTTTTTTAATGATAGTATTAAAAGTTTTAACTCCTTGTTCTTGGTAACACATTCCATTATTATATCCAGCTGAAATACCCCACTGATTGCATTTTTTTATACCTCACACTGTCTCGATTCCTCCAAATGAATCATCCCACTGTTTTAAAGGAGCTAATCCCAGATCTGAGCAACAAACTGGGGACTCATATGATGTCACATTAGGGGGGGGGGGGGGGGGGGGATCAAGCTGGCTTGTATAAGCCCTGACCAATACAAGAATAGGAAAAATAAAGGGTTTTTTTCTTTTATGATTTATTTATTGAAACAAGCCCAAATGTAGACAGGGAAACCTTAACTATGTTACAAATATAATGCTTGAAACCAAACACTGTATGAACATATTTACACATTTAAAAAAAATCTCATAAAGCAAACAGCTTTTCATAAGAACAAGGTTCCTGCTGATTCAACAATAAATTAACTTTACTTGACTATTTTAAGGTGGTGTAAAGGTTAGCACTGTCGCCTTGCACCTCCAGGTAGGGATTCCAAAGCAGTGATGCTTTTACAACAATCTGTGTTGATGCTTCGAAGATTTTTGACACAGTGCTCTACTTCACCATCTAGTGGTCAAAAATAATCCCTACACCAGCTGTGCCATTCGCATATTTTGTTCATTGTAAGGTTTTGTTTGTATATTTAATAAAACACATGTAATTAGCAACATGGCGGTTTGTGTGTGCAAAGTTGACTTTTTTTCCTCTTTTTTTTGTTTTGTTTTGTTTTGGACAATATAATGGCAATAAAGACTTCCATTTGTACTCACATCAAACTGTTCCCCTTCTACATAGAGACCTATAGGCCTGTTTTTTTTTTTCTTCCATTGCTCCATTTTTCTGTGTTCCTTACAAAACCAAGAAAAACCCACAAGAGCAAATGCAGCTACATATTTTTATTCAAGAATATTATTTGTTCTGCTGTGCTGGCTCCTTTTTTACTGATTACATCACCAGCATCTGGAGGGATTATACATACAATTATATTCAGTGTTCTTAAATTCCACCACATGAATAATTGAAAACT
The DNA here is from genome assembly GCA_030347435.1 of Clarias fuscus. NCBI lineage: Eukaryota > Metazoa > Chordata > Actinopteri > Siluriformes > Clariidae > Clarias > Clarias fuscus. The sequence goes on from CM059205.1 coordinate 40,769,376, forward strand.
GGAACTTTAAAAGGGTAACTTTTCTTGCATTTTTGTTAGTTTGTTCCCAAATTGGCCGTAGTGTGTGTGAGAGTGTGTGTATGTGTGGGTGCCCTGCGATGGATTGGCACCCTGTCCGGGATGTACCCCGGCTTGTGCCCTAACTCTCCTGGGATAGGCTCCGGGTCCCACATTGTAAGGGTCGGATTGATTACAAAACCTAGTTACACTAAGACAGGATCTAGAATCCAACTTCCGGTGTCGCTTAGCGGCACAAGAAATGACAAACAATAACAGGTAAATCAAAAACCCAAAGTGTATTAAGTGATAAACAGAAAAAAAAAACAATATTTACAAAATATATACAAATATAAGTGTGTATGGGTGTGTAGATGGAGTAAATGTCCAAAGGCATTAAAGGCGGACCAGGTGACCTCCTGCGTCACTGCCGACAAAGACTGAACTTTGAGTATGGCCTCAAAAAGCTTTATATACCGGACCTGCAAGAAAGTTGTATGATTGAAACAATGTTGGAGTTTTGTTCTTCAACAAGTGGTGTAAAAAATATTTTTGGGTTGCCATAGTAGCCAAGAAGGGGCATAAACAGTGTTTTATGTGCGTGTCTGTGTGCTAGTGTGTGTGTGCGTGCATGTTTGCGTGTCTGCTTAAAGACATCTGCATGTTTAGGTTTGGTAAAGGAGTGTAAAAATATACTGTTTAGAGTTTAAATCACAATTGTGGTCTTACCCATTCATATCCAATGACCGGTCATTTTTGACCAGGAACACCATGAGTGTATAAAAGTTCCATAAAACACACGAATTACAAAAAATATATATATATTTAAAAATATAAAAATATTTTAAATGTATTGTATGTGTTTTATTGTATAAAGCTCATGAGAAATGGATCAAATTTACTGCATTTCTATTAGAGAGGAAACGGACCAGAACATCAACAAGAGGGTTAATATTTGTTATAGTCAAAATAATAACTATGTAATGTTTTTTTTTTTTCCCCCTAAACAAACAAATGGTATGAGCTCAGGTAAATGAGCACAAACCCATGGGTTTAGATTTTTTTTTTTTTATTATTAATTTACTTATTTATTTTAAACTCAACGAGCATATTATTGATACATAAAATGATTGAGTATTAAAAGTTTAATTTTAATTTTATTTGCGCCCAATAAATTGTTGCACCAGCCGCCACTGGAGGGGAAACAAAGTGGAGAGGTGTATTATTATCACATGCACTTTTACTCTATTGGTAACGTGTGGTGTGCCAGTTGTGCTGGGAGTCTACAGTGGAGTGGAATCCCTCCAACTTCAGTCTGTATTGTCTCTAGGCGTTCCTGAGAGATCTACACTGGATTTAAATGGCCATTTTGTAGCTCTCAGCATCAGACCAATTGAATATAGTGGAACAGCCTTATGATAGATACTTCAGAGTTCCTCCACGGCTTTTGATTAGGATAGATCTTGTAGGTCTAGACTCTTAAGACACAGAGTATTGCATAAATAATGTTGTTGGGAGAATTAAGCAAACATGACAGCCACGGTGAGCACCAGAGAGATCTCGTCATTATACAGAATTGAGAGGTTTAAAAAGAATTAGCAAGACCGAGCAGACGTCTCTGCCTAAACTTTATTTCACCATCACAATGTACTGAAGTTCTGAAGTAATATTGTGAAATAATAAGTGAAATGTATTTCGCGTATATGCTTCAATATTCCTTCTTATTTATGGTCATGTGTATTATGTTTGATCTGCAATATTGCGAGGCGCGATGACTTTCTGCCATTTTTATCGATAAATTGCGTGGGTTTATCAGCCTTTTGATCAGAACGCTGCCTTATTTATAAAAAACGTTTATTATTATAATAAGCCTGAAGCACTTCGTGTGCATATAAGAATATTTACGAAAAATATATTGATTTTCTGTTCATTCATGTCTTCTGATGGTGCTCAGTGTCGACACATTTTTACATTTTAACAAAGATACGTAGAGATACGTAGAGTATAATCTAAGATATAACGAATCAGGACTTTCACATAGTTAACACTAACTGAGCAACAGGTCTTCACTTCGTAATACACCTGTCCTTAAAAAGGAATGTTTAGGCATATCTGCTAAATATATTTCACTTAAATATTACAGATCAAAACCATGAAAAGAAGACGTGCTGAGCTTCAGTTCATACGAAATGTCTAGGAAGGAAATGATTGTCGTTATTTTACAAAATCGGAACATATTCAGAAAATTTGTGAATCATCAGATCCGCAGGCTGAGTTCTGAACAGGCACCGGTGCGGCCATTTATACACGCGGTTGCCAGACAGACTAATCGTGCTGTTAAAAGATGGAGGCAAAGCCCAAGCCTCTGTCTGTATCAAACGCTGGCGAGAGGGAGAGAGCGGCACACAGTTCAGGTCAGCGTGCGCGCTCAGTTTACTAGTGCAAAAACACAACCCCTCCCCTCTCAAATAAATCCTCGGTAATGGCATAAGCCCCGAGAGGGTTACAAGTTTTTGCTTTAGTTTCCAGAGCCCGTCCGTTCTCGCGTAGAGACGGCGGAGCTCTGTTTATTTTGTGTTTTCAGTTTCCTTTTGTTCCCGTTTAAGCTCTTAATTAATAATCTCACGCCATCTCCAAACGGAAAGGTCTTCCCGTGCGTATCACAAGCTCTCTCACATACTCCTATTTCGTTTACCCATCTAAAGTCCTGCGTATAGGTAACATTTTAAAAGTACGATTGCAAGTAAATTACAAACTGCATGTGATGTTGTAAAATATGAATAAAACAGTATTAGACACACATATATGATATGGTAGTATATACAATGATAAAGCTATTTACACATGAGGGCTCAAATGTAAAGCAAACGCAATTATTAATTTATTGTGTATATTTAACTTCGTTCAGTCGTTTAAGCTACATGGAAAAATAACCTGTCTACCAGCCCATTATTATTTTCCATTCAAATTTCTAGACGGTGTACAACAAAGAATACCAAAGTGTACAGTATAATCTTTAATAAAGCTAGCCTAAAACAATATTGTCTCCAATGCTGAAGCAAACATGATTTTGATTTTGTTTTAGTCTATTCGTTGAATACAACGTGACAGCGCACTCCGAGGTGAACACATGCAGACCCCCAGTTACTGTAATCCATCTTCTCACCTTTCGTTCATGATAGGTGTGAAGTTATCAAATCGGTTTCACTGATGTGGGAATTGGCAGAATTGAGCGGTTTAAAATATATTAACAAGACCGAGCAGACGTCTCTGCCTAAAATGTATTTCACCAGCAAAACTTAAACATAAATATAAACAAATAAAATGTTTAATGTAAAATCAGACTTTGTCGTTGGATTTGATACTTTGAGTGTAATTCACTAAATTTACTGAATATATTCAGATTTTGTAAAATAACGAAACCCGTTTCCTTCCTGGACCGTTTTTCCGCATCACAATGAACTGAAGCTCAGCACGTCTACTTTCCTTGTTTTATTCTGTAATGTTTAAGCGAAATACATTTTGCATATATGCTTAAATATTCCTTTTTATTTATGGACAGGTGATGTATGTTTGATTGCAAGAGGCGATCACATTCGAGCTATTATTTCCAGCCGTGGTCAAATAATGGATGAAATAATTATTCAATGCTGGACACAAACAGCAAAAAAAAAAACATGATTATTATTTTTATAAAAAGGCCGAAGCACTTCGTGTTCATATTTGTTAAGTTAGCCTAAAACAATGATTGCACGTGATTGCAACTCAGCTCAGCTAAATTGTTGGCTTGTGTTAATGTGTTCTTGAGAACAAAGTGCCATCTAGTGGTGGCACCAGGTAAATGAATAAATAGAGCTTGAATGGGCGTGTTTACTGTGAAATCTTGACACACCTTCCTGGCAGGAGAGGGAGGGGTGACCACGCGGTCCAAAGGGCAGCCACATGGGATCCGCACGGCATTCACACGGCCTCGGCTATTTGGTGTGGCTCCTACTGTATGGGGTTATATAAAGGCACTGATTTATGATCAGAATGTCAGCTTTTTGAGACCCAGCTTCACAAGGTTGCCATTGTTGGGCCCTTAATGAAGGCCTCTAACCCTATCTCCAGGGGAACTGTGTCATGGCTGACCCTGCACTCTGACCGTAGCTATGCTGGGATATGCTACTGTATGAAAGAGTTTCACTGTGCAGTAATGTATATGTGACAAATAAAGGCTTAACTTAATTCAATATGCATGGGACAACAATAATCAATGAAATTTTATTTTATTTCATATGTATAGCACTTTACCAAAGGTCATTGTTACAAAGCAGCTTCTCAGAATCAAAAGAAAATTACGGAAAGTCTATGAAATGTGAATGTGTATGAATCAAAATGATCAGATCGTCCCTGATGAGCAAGCCAAGAGCGACAGTGCTGAGGGAAAAACTCACCGAGATGGCAATAGGAAAAAAAAAAAAAAAACCTTGCCTTGAGAGGAACCAGACTCAACAGGGAACCCATCCTCATTTGGGTGATAATGGATAGCCGGAAATGTTTTGCAGTCATACTATGTATTAGGCAGCTGGATGTTCAGTATAACAGATTATGTCTTTAAGTCAGTAGTTTGTTATTGGAGGTGCAGTCTCAAGTCCTCAGTGAACAGCTGTCTGCATCAGTGGGGCCAAAACCATGGAACCATACACTGTCACCCCTTGTGTTGTCACACAAGCAGACCACATGAGGCAACATCTCCAACAAGAAGCAGGGCAGCAGGACGAGTCAGACAGGTCCAGAGGGCAGAGGTCTGGAAGGGGTCTGGGTCACTGGCAACTGTATCTTGACAGAGAGAGGCAGAAAAAAAAGAGAGACCATCTCACTACTACCAAAATGTTTGGTATGATGTTCTTTTTATGCTGGATTCATTTTTTTTTTTTTGACAGATGTAACAGTATGCACACTTTCTTTTGTCTCATCAGTCCACAGAATGTTTCCTCAAAAGTCTTATCAAGATCAAGATGAACCACCAACGTTCTAATTAGTAAATCAGTGGTCTTGTATTGTAAGAGTTTGTGGTTTGGGGTCCTCAACATTTCAAACTGTCAAAGAAAGAACATGAGGAAAACAGACAGAGTATTTTTAAAATTAATAAATCTACTGCAGAGAAACAGAACAGTTACAATTGAAATGCAGAAATAAAAAAAATATTTTTATAATATTAAATACATTTAATCCTCATGCTGTGTTTGTTTTTGGCTCACACTCATAATGTTCCCTCTTTTTTTTTTTTAGAGAGAGAGGAAGCATGTAAATACATCAGATTTGACCAGAACAGAACATAAGGGGTTAAGGTGGGAATGTGATAAAACCTTCTTTGACAAACCTTCACTTAGCTAATGACATGTATTAGGGTTTCATCCTGTGCTTAATCCAAGGGAAAACCTTTCTGTGTATACACAGGAAACACGAAACATCCAAGATTGGCTCTGACACCACTGTACAGCTGCCAAGATTTCCCTGAAAAGAAAAAGTTCATGACCTATGATGAAATCCTTACTTAGCAGAGTGCTATGTCAGAGCAAATATTCAACAAGGCCAATTTGCAGCAAACAGCTGATTTGACCAAGGAGTCACACATTGTATTCAATCCAATTTTAATACATTTAGAATCTATAGATCAAAAGGAAGGAATTAATGGTTATTACTGTTATATTTTCATGTTATTGTTGTTATAGTTGAAATTGTGCTGAGATCACATTGGACGTGTTGTGGAGGAAACCTTAACGGAATGCAAGATCTCTCAGTGGCTCAGACTATGTTAGGAATCCGTTATGTTCATCCAGTAAACACCTCAGATGAAGAACAGTCACAAATGAGGACAGTAACAGAAATAGCTGTATCAATGACAATGATTACATTAAAATGAAACAAAAACAAGTTCTGGTTGAGCAGAGGGAGACAACAAAACATTCTACTCCAATACATTATGTGACATCTAAACCCGAGCCATGAGACATTTCTGTGTTTTATCCACTCCTAAAAGTCCCACCATCACTGTAAGATAAACTCCTGCAAAAGCTTTTCAGGAATCAGCACTTATGTCACTTCCTGTCTTAATTTCCTACATCACTTAGTATAGTTTAACAGTGCTCATCGCACAAACAATGCAAACAGTGGAAAATGCAACATTAAGCTGAATTGCCCTACACTCACATTCACTTGGTACGTATTAGGCTTTTCAAAAGGAAATGCTCAGGAAGCCCCTCTCACCCCAACTCTTTGCCTGACACTTTAACCAACTCAGTCACTGGCTATATGAAGTATCTAATCAAACACTTGATTATTGAAGAGGTCTGTACACAATATAAATTACAGAGAGTAGGGTCCATGGTGTTTACCTGAGGAATGAAATTCACGCTGTATGTAAACACACATGGGTAGAACAACTAAATGTAGCTGAAATAATTCATGTAAATGTAAAGTAGCCATGTTAAGACTGGAAATGAATGGTAAATTCCTGAGTCATGATGAAATCATTACCCAGTGGGATTGGTGTTCAGACCAAACACTGAACAAGGCCAGTTCACGTCATTCATGTAAGCAGGGAATTTGGCGGCATAAGTTGTCACATGATGGAGGAAATCTTGATCTCTCAGTGGCTCATACAGGGTTAGAAGTCATTCAAGTTCATTCAGTGAGTACCTCAGGTAAAGAGCAGCCCCATTGTAGTCCAGTAAACCAGATAGGAAAATCGATCACTGCATTTTGGAGTTCATGACTTTAGGCAAAAAAAAAAAGTTTGTTCTCTCATATGATGAAATGTAAGATTATTATCATAATATGATTAAATACCATTCAGTGGTAACACTTAGACTTGGGAAAATATAATCTATCGCCCAGGCAACTGATGATGAAGCTAAGTGGAGTGGAGGTTTACTTGAAATAATTGAGAAATAATCCAGTGTCTCAGATCTCTCCTGCATGTTAGAAATTATATAGTATATATATATATATATTTTTACGATATTGTTTATGTCAGACAGTAAATTTACTGCCATTATATTAACAGATCTGAGCCAATTAGACCTCACAGCCTTGTCACTGTAGAGATTGAGCAAGTGTCTAATCACAAAAATAATAATCTATTAGAGTCATAATAAATCATAATGCAAGAGCTACTTTTTGGAGATTTTTTTATTTTATTTCATATTTTATTTCAGTTTTACTTATTTCATACTTTATCCTGTAGTTAATTTCACTTACGTACAGGATGTGTGTACTTTCCAACATGTAGTATTATATTCATTATTACACAATGTGGGGAGGAAACAGTGTTCAAAGCATCACACTGGGACACCGGATAAACAACACAAACAACAGATACTATCTTTATGGGTGCATGCACGTGTGCTCATGTGTAAGTAAATGATAAAAGCTATAGCATTTACTACTAAAAATATGTCTTGTATAGAAAATACTTTCAAGGGGTTTCTCTGTGTCTCTGTACAGACTTACTAGACCTACCCTAATCAAAACCCCCGGATGATCTTTAAAGTGTGACCTATGCTACAAGCCCGTTCCACTATATTTGATTCGAACGATGTTGACGGCTACAAAAACGCCATTTAAGACCTGTGTAGATCTCTTAGGAAGCCTAGAGACAATACAGGCTGAAGTTGAAAGGATTCAAGTGGTGAACATGAAGTACATTATGTCATGAGCGCGTGGGCTTTCCCCACGTACTTTGATGAAAATATCACAATATGGAACAGGATGAGTTTAGCATAATGGTACCATGTAATTTAGAATCCCCCCATCAATTGAACACATATACAACACAAATAACCAATGCCTCTATCCAGCATATTAAACACAAGACTTCTATTCTCCAAACATTCTAAAACATTTCCATCCATTGAACCCCCCCCCCCCAATCAGACCACACCTCCTTTCAGCTTATAAAAGAGCTGAAGTCATATCCCTGTTAATATAATTCTGTTCACATTGTGATCATCATCATCAGTCATGACCTCTCATTCTCTCCTGATGGTTCTGCTGGTTCTCACCTTCACAATGGCGCAGAGTAAGTTTAATATACGTTGCTTTGTACATTTTATTATCTGTATTTCTGATTTAAATCAGTTAACATGCAGTGACTTAAACACTAAGTATGATAACTGACTTAGTTAGTAGTAGTTAGTAGTATAAAGTTAAACTAGACTGTGTCACTACTGAGTCCTCACTATGCTGAATTCTCTAAAAATATGAGCAGGGTGCTGAGAATAATCAGCATTAGTAAACAGTGTTGGGGGACGTTACTTTTTAAAGTAACTAATTACATCACAAAATTTCTCCTTTGTGCTTCCTCATGCATGTTGTTTTAGTCGAGACCTTTATAATTATTCTATCATCATCATCACTCAGCCAAGTTTGGCCCTGAATCTGTTAACAACTAACACCCCTATCTGGCCGTAAGTATGATTCATCATGATTCACCTTGATTAAGTTTCCACCTTTCTGCGCGTCGATCCTCACATAGTCAAACCACATAGGTGAGATAAGGGTGCAACAGCAGGAATAACAGAGGGGGGTGGGTTATCGGGGGCGGGGCTTGTAGGACGACTTTCTCACACACACACACACACTAACGCGTTAGATTACCTGTGACATCAAAAAAGTAATCTGAGTACTCCAACGTGTTACTTTGTAACACGTTACACCCAACACTGTAAGTAAACCACTGTGTGTATTGAGCTGTTAAACCTCTTCTGATTTCAACAGTGATATGGTAAAGTGTACATATACTTCAAACAGCATTTTTTAACAAAAATAATACCATTTCATGTTTAAAAAGCAATGACTGATTAATAAAATATATTTCTCTACAGACGCAAAGGCACCAGTTTCATGCTGTACCAAATTCCAGACGCATAAAATCCCTCTCGGTCTCATTAATTATTACGCCGGAACTCGGCGTGACTGTACAAAACCTGGAATCATGTAAGTTTTACACCGACAATTTTAATGTAATAAATAATAGGAACTCTTCCTACTGTATATCAATCATTATTTTATTCTTATAAAATAGTATATAATTGTAATATATATATATATATATATATATATATTCATAATTTTTAGATACATTTCAATGATCTTAACAGTATTTTAAGTTTATTATAATAAATGTTTGAATAATGTTGGCAATTTTGTTTGAGCGGGCGTGTTAAATTTACAGTTTGGATTATAGTTTATTCTGATGTAAATCTTCTCTCACTGTAGTTTTACCCTGAAGAGCGATAAACGTGCCTGTGCAGACCCTGGACTTCCGTGGGTGAAAGCACACATGAAAAACATTGACCAGATGTTTAATGCAAGTTTGACGAACCTTACACAAGGGTTAAATTCTTCCTCCAAGATACAAAATTAAATAGAATTTTAAATTAAAGCAAGTTGTCTTGCAAACTGTTAGGTAATATTTTGTGCAAATTGAGTCACAGTACTGTTAAAAAGCACAAATACCAAATAATAAGTCATTTGTTTTGTGTTATACTGTATATTTGTAAAACGCTCTAACTCCATGTCTCACACTTTTGTCACAATGGATAAATCAGCCTGCATTTGTGTTTGTCGTTATTTAAGTGTGCAGTTTGATGTTGATAATATGCTGCTTGAGTTTAAATAAAAAAATAAAATAAAATAAATAAATAAATATATATATATATATATATATATATATTCCAAACTCATGTTGTAATTGTGATTTTGTAATGAGTCATATTATCATAGATAATTGTGGCAACAAATTAGAGCAAGAGAAAATAAAAGTGGTGGCTCTTGCACATACAAAGCTTTTTAATTGCAAAAGGTTGCTTGAAAATCATAAACAATACCAAAAACTTCAGTTTACAGCATCACCTCCCTCCTCCTCCTCTACAAGTTTCAATTTCATTTCAGTTAATGACAGCTGCTTATCATAGTACAGGTCTGCAATGCGTAACGTCCGCTCAAGCATCAGCTTACTGCACCGTGGTCCCATAAAGTTATAACATAGTGTAAAAATCAAAAGTCAGGAAAAGAGGAGGGGACGGAATTAGACACAGAATACGAAATGCATCTCATTTGTGCATCATTGGAGTGCTGATCACATGACAAAGAAACGGTGCAATTGACTTGTTAGAATGGCTGCTATATAATCTCCTTGTCTATTATCCTGTATGCAGGGCTGAGGGGGCCTGGAGTCTTAGGGCACAAGACAGGGTACACCCTGGATAGGATATCAATCCATATTACATACACACATTCCTTTACACACTTACAGGCAATTTGGAAATGCCATTTAGCCTAATCTGCATGTCTTTGGATTAAACTGAAGCATCCAAAGGAAACCCACCAAGCACAGGGAGAACATGCAAACTCCATGCACACAGATCCAAGGTGGGAATCAAACCCAGACAAAGTACCAACAAAGTACTAACCACTAAGCTACTACTGTACTTCCAATAACACCTCACTTGGCTAAAGGCATGTATAAGGGTTTTACCCTGTGACAGATCCAAGGGAGAATATCTGAATGTAAACCTTGGAAAACACAGGAGTTTGGCTCAGAGATGCCACTTCATAGCTGCCAAATGTCACGCGGGCTGTGTGTGGGCTTTTGGTGAGGCATAATCGGAGAGGTGAAGGCATGGTAAAGTCTTGTAATAATGAAAATGAAAACAGAAATAGACAACTAATAGACATGAAACTTTGAAAGGGGTAACAAAGAAACTAGGACAACAACCATCTAAGTAAACATAACAGCCATGGAAGTAAACAGAACAGGAGAAACCAGAACTGGAGCGAACAGGGGTTAAGGAAATCAGGATGACACAGAAAACACAGAAGATTCAGTTACACACAACACCATAACTAAACTGAATAGAACAGAACAGGACAGGAGAAGATGGCCCATCACTCTATTTTATTCCAGGGCCCCTTCAAGCAGACTACATGACTCCAGCTGCTCTGCTTATGTGTCCGCTGGGACAATACATGTAATGGACTCTTATCAGGAAGCGGGAGTCTTAACAAAACATGGGAAAGGGTGCCTACCGCACCTGGAAGCTATAAAAGCTCAAAGACCTCAAACTCTAACCATGTAAATTGGCAATCCGGTAAACAAAGGAGACAGTTTTACGTCTCTTGAGTGGCGAAAACACCCTCCCTAACTTAGCTCACTGATACTCTTGGTGACCTCCAGACACAGGCCTTTCCGTGAACAAAGGGACACATGGCAGAGACACTATTGCAGATCATATTTAAAAAGTACCAAGGGGGCAAACATATATCTGTGTATAGTTACTCAGCATGTTTAATGTCTATATGTACCTCTGCTTACTCTACATATCTTAGAACATGTAACCAGCATTTATAAAGTCATGAATGAGTGTGTGAGATATGGGATGTGTGGTATCTACCGAAAGCTTATCCTATTCAAAGAATGCTTATGTACATGAATTACTAGTAACATGAACAGAGCGTGTGTAAACTTAATTAATAAAAGGTATTAAAAGTTTCCAACTGGATGAGTACCACGTGATGGCCATATAACCTGGCCTAATATATGCAAAAGGGGAGGACACACATGAGGCAGGGCAAACCCTATTTGATTGGATCAATCACTCGTAGGATGGACCGACAACAAAGAGTTAAAACGCCACGGTCCGAGCACATAGTTACGTCTTCCAACATCTTCCGACGTTATCTTCCGACGTTATCCAACAACTGAGCATCAACTCCACTGTCGACTCTCGCCCTGCGTCTGACCGGCAAGCAAACTGCTCATCTGCTCTCTACCGCTTCACGAAACTTTGTGCCAGAACTCCGAAATCCGCCACGAAGGCTCCGCTGGAAAAACCGTCAGAGCTCCGCCATCAGTAACTAAGCAACCAGCGCATCAGCAAACGGCTTCCCCGAGAGACATCATCACAGCGCCAAAACCCCCGCCAATCAGCAACGCTAATTAACGCTCCCTAACACCGAACGCGAATCAATGAGGAAGACCGCAGCACAACGCAAGTAGTCCTAAACTCATGAGTGGAAATGAAAATACCATTCAGAGTGGTTTATTTTTTGTTGATATATTTTGACCTGTTGGTTCCATCTATTAGCTGTGTCTACCTAATAAACACAGAATGTTACTTTTATAGGATCAGTGCAACTACCTACAATACTGAGCTACTAGAAAAAGTGCCAAAGAAAGTTTTGACTCATTTTACTACCCAGGGCCTTATATATTTTCAAGATTCATTGTTTTTCAGTGTATGGATCAGATAAAACGTTGTTCATTTTCAAATGGTTTCATTGCCATCCTCTGTAAATTACAGATAAATCTGAGCAAAGAAGCCCATTTTTGTGCTAATACAGATTGTCACCTACTTATAACCAATTTCCATTCCAGGAGCATGTTTGTAAGTCAGATTTGTTCTTAAGTCCGCCAAAGTGAGTCTTGTACGCATTTGACACGAGTAAAGCATATCAATCTACCTGACTAAATCGGTCCCAAACATATAACCCAGAAAATTAATCTCACACCATATTGTCTCTCTGCCTTTAAATCGCAAGGGGGATCCCGGACACCATTTTTTCTCAGAGCAAATTTCCACCCACAGTACCATATGAATCACATCTATGAATGTTTGTAGAACCATTGTCCACTTGTATATTTTTGGAATTTCATAACTCAAATGTTCGTAAGTCAAGGACTACCTGTACTTGTTCGTCAACATGTAAGCTAACGTCATCTAGAAGCAGCAAAATATTTCATTGTGTATGCATTTTAAATTGGTCTATCATTACCAAAATGATGTCATGTGCCCCTTAAAAGAGATAGCTAAATCATTGGTATCTGTTGGAGCTAGTACTCACCTGAAGTTTTATCCATTTCCATTAGTTTGCCAGATGTTTTACCTTAGTGTGTATTGTTAGCTGAAGTAGCTTATTAGCTGAATGCTTTCATATCACCTGCACCGTCCCTGCTCGTGATAATGTTTATTAGTCAGACTTATTTAATGTCCTTATATTGTAGGTCACATTAAAAGATCCCATTAACAGAGCCCATTAAACATCGCAGCTTTTTCACTGTAGAGATTAAGCAAGTGTCTAATCTAAAAATAATAATAATAGCCATTAAAGACATAATAAATCATAGTGATTTTCTTTAGGAAGATACAGTAAGTACTTTTCTGCTTAATGAATGGAGAACTTCTACTTTAAGTCAATTCATATTTTACCTCAGGTGTCTCGAATTTCCACAAGTACAGGATGTGTGTACTGTACTGTATATCCCAAAGCATCACACTAGGGCACCAGAAAAAGAAAGAAAAGACACTAATGTTTTTCTGTGTTTGAGTGTAAGGTCAGCAGGTCAGCACGTCTAGCAGGTCTGCCATCCAGAATGCAGCTGCACATTTTCAACATTCCCAAGTTCTCCCACACCATTCCACTCCTCCAGAAAAAAAGAGTAACACGGTTTGCGAGTGTTCCGCAAGATGAACGGAGTTTTTTTTAAATACCTTTTGACTTGGAAAACAAACAAAAAAGTCTTGGTTTACAAAACCCGAGTATCATGTAGCATGCATGCTCTTCTTGTTTTTCTTCGAGCGTCACATGGTCACAAATGAGCCAATGGTTTTTCTCTTTTGCGCCGCGGAATTGTTCGGTAATCGTCTCCCCTGCTGGGTCTTAGTGCTCGTCTCTTACTGGTATAATCAACATCCGTGCACGCATGCACTGTTTACTATAACACTGTGACCGTGTGTGTGTGCGTGTAAAACATCTTTATTTTGTGTTTCTATGCGTGTTTGTACAGTGTGTGTGTACCGTTTATTATAACACGTGTGTGTGCGCGCGTGTAAAGCAAAAGAAAGACTCATTAGAGAGGGCAAAGATTCTCTCTCTCTCTCTTTCTCTCTCTCTCTGAGTATCAGCTTAATACTTAGGACCATGTGATATTTCAGTTTTTCTTTTTTAATAAATCTGCAAAAATGTCAACAATGTTTTTTCTGTCAATATGGGGTGCTGTGTGTACATTAATGAGGAAAAAAAAATATTTTAACAAATGGCTGCAATATAACAAAGAGTGAAAAATTTAAGGGGGTCTGAATACTTTACGTACCCAGTGTAAGTGTATAGATTAGATGTTAAAGAGAACTTAATTGCCACTGGTCTGTGTCTTTAAGTGAATGTCGCAGCTTTTTCCCAACACATAATGCTCTTTTGTTTAACTTGATGCATTAATAAAAATAAACAGCAGGTGGTATTTAACATAAGAATGTCAACAAACTGCTGAAGGCCACACCATCAAGGTATTATTTATTTATTTATTTATTTAGACTAAAGACTACAAACAAACTATCCTATTTGACAGTGGCATAAATCAGTCATATTTATTGTTCACTTACTGATTATGGCTAATCTATTAATTAGTTGCTGTTAATCCACGAATTGTCTTCTATTATTATATCATTGAGATACATTATTAAAATTAATCTCTAGACATATTTAAGTGTTTAGCCAATCTAGAGTCACTGTATTGAATTATAATATAGTCTAGCTTACTCAATATCTGAAACAAAGCTTAAATTCTCTTTAACTGGGGAATACAACTGTGTGTGGTGCTGTTACAGTACAATAATAAGCGTTTTTGTTACCCCCTTGACAGCAATTCTGAAGCATTTCACAAAGCAAGTTATTCATCTCATGACACTCACACACACACACACACACACACATGTATGCCAAATAGTTTCCTGTTCCTGTCTCATGCTATAGCAGAAATAAATAGGTGCACTATTATTACACACTATAAACATCATGGAGCTGATTTGTAGCTGAAGTTGTGTCAGAGCTGCTTTTGTAGAAAAGACAACAACAGATTGTGGTTTAAGGCTTGTGTCATAAGTCAGACCAATCAGCCGAGCACATAAAGGTCATAGCTCCTCTTTGCACTTTCCAATCCAATTCCCACTACACAGTCTGACACAGGAAATCACATCTGGAAAAATCTGGTCACCTATCAGCTTTAAAAAAACACAGAGAGCCGGAGTTCACTTCATTCCCCGCCGGAGTATGTCTCTTTTGTGCCTTTATTACGTGCCTTACACGGGGCAGTGGTGGCTCAGTGGGCTAAGGCACTGAGTTACTGATCGGAAGGTCGGCGGTTCGATTCCCAGCTCAGCCAGGTTGCCATTGTTGGGCCCTTGAGCGACGCCCTTAACCCTAACTGCTCCAGGGGCGCTGTATCATGGCTGACCCTGCACTCTGACCCCAGTTACGCTGGGATATGCGAAGAAGGAATTTCACTGTGCTGTAATGTATGTGACAAAATAAAGACTTTACTTTACTTTTACTTTATTATTGTGCGATTATTATGTGTGTGTGACGACGGGCTAACAGCCAGTGCACACACACATTAGGTATCGCTTCTCACTTGGGCCACTCACGCACACAGTATAACCTACACCGCACTCTCTGCAATTGCTGTGTGTGTGTGTGTGTGCATGTGCGTATGTGTGTAAGGCCGGAAGACAATTTCAAAACGCTGCACTCCCGAGTAGTTTTTACCAGAGTGTTTTCTCACAGGAATCACCTGTCTTCAGACTCCACACTCTCCGAACCTCCTATACCAAGAAGGAAGCTGCCGGCGTCGCGCCCTGGCATGCACTCTCCTGTCTCTGCCTGCCTTGCGCCACCTGGTCTGTGCTGCTCACCTCACCTGCTTGGTCTGCTTCACTGTGAAACAAAGGACATGTGGAGTCGCGTCACTCACCTGGAAATCATTATTTTTCTAACAAGTGTAACTTTTCTAAGACTACATACCTTTGAACTTGAGATAGACGATGCTGAATAAAGGCTGTGCATGTTTGTGACCTCTGGTTTCTGTATGTTCCCTTCATGACCTGTTGCAGTGTATATGATACTGCCTGGTATATGATTTTCATCTCTCGTCTTTGACTCTTGGATTGTTGCCTGAGTTAATTCAAACTTTGAATTAAATTGTTAGTGCGGATGTGAAATTTTTTGTTACTGGATAACCCCAGTACTGCTGATTTCCATTTTTGTGTTTTGCACTTACCCTGGAAACGGTGGTGTAGATCTGCAGATCAGCCAGCAAGAGGGACAACCAATGAGCAGCGTGCAGGAGGTAACCTACAGGCAGTCATCAAAGGCGGCTAACAGGCCATGGATGAAAGAGAAAAATCAAAGAACCAGTGAGAACAGAAAAGAGGATACAGAATGTGGTAGGTGTGGCAGGCCAAGACACCTAGACATCAGAAAATGTCCAGCAGGAGGTACTGAATGTAAAAAGAGCAGGAAAAAAAGGGCACTGGGCAAGAATGTGTAAATCAAAAACTGGGAGACAAGTGATGGTGAAAGAAGAAAGCGAAGAAAGCTTTTACCTGGGTGCAGTGAGTAACAAAAATAAACTAGAAGAGGCCTCATGACTGTGTCACTTATAATAGGTCGAATCCCTGTTAATTTTAAGATAATAACATTAACATCAGCTGCTGTGTCTAACACTGAGACATTTAAAAGGCACGAAAAAAGCACACAGCTCAGGCGCTCAAACATAGTACTGGGCAGCCCAGGTGGACCACTAAAATGTATAGGACAGTTTACCTCAAAAGCAGAGCATAAAGGCCAAAAGTATGCAATTTCTGTGTATGTGGTAGACGGAGAAACTGTTGGTAATCTTTTGAGCCGAGAGACAGCGGCTGAGATGAGGCTGGTCAAAAGAATAGAGCAGTTAAGCACAGTTTTTGAGGGAAGCAGTACCATGAAAACAGAGCCGGTAAAAATTCACCTGAGAGAGGGGGCAGAGCCGTACGCAGCATATACTGCAAGAAGAGTGCCATTACCCCTAATGACTAAGTTAAAGCAGAACTGCAGAGGATGGAAGAACAAGGTGTGGTGAAAAGAGTCACACAGATTGATGTGCTCCCATAGTGCCAGTCATGAAACCCAATGGGGCAGTAGGGATTTGTGTTGGCTGAACAAGCTGAATGACAACATTAAAAGGGAGAGATACATATTTCCCACAACAGAAGAAATCCTAGCTAAATTAGCTGGTGCAAGTGTCTTTACATTATTGGACGCAGCGTCAGGATTTTGGCAGATTCCGTTAAGTGAGGACAGCAGCCTCTTGACAACATTTATCACCCCAGTGGGACGGTATTGCTTTAAAAGGCTCCCATTTGGAATCAGCATAGCCCGAGAAATTTTCCAACGCAAAATGCATGAGCTTTTAGGAGACCTGGATGGGGTGGCAGTGTATATGGATGACGTGATTGTGTACGGGCAGGATGAAACAGAGGATGACAAACACTTAAAAGAAATGCTGGAAAGAATGGAAAGTGTAGGCCTCAAGCTAAATGAAGAAAAATGCGTGTTTAAGAAAACAGAGTTTTCTGGGTCACATCGTGGATGCTCAAGGTGTCAGAGCAGACCCTGAAAAGGTACGTGCAATTAGTGAGTTACAAGACCCTAATAATGTAGGTGAACTGAGGAGAGCGTTAGGCCTTATAAACAATATGGGCAAATACATCCCAAACCTAGCAACGGAAGGTGGTCCTCTGTATGAACTGCTTAAGGCAAAAAGTGTATGGGCTTGGGATCAACCACAGAAAAGCGCATTTAGCAACCTCAAGAATGCACTTATCAAAGCACCAATTCTAGCACATTATGACACAGCAAAAGAAACCATTGTGTCAGCAGACGCCAGCAGCTACGATATTGGCAGTGTGTTACTGCCAAAGCACAACAGCGGCTGGAAACCAGCTGCATACGCGTCTAGAAGGCTGACAGATTCTGAGGTCGGGTACGCCCAAATAGAGAAGGAATGCCTCGCAGGCGTATGGGCGTGTGAAAAATTCCAAAAGTACTTAATCGGCTTGGAAAAATTTAAACTAGTCACAGATCATAAGCCATTATACCACTGATCAATAGCAAAGATCTGGACAGTGTACCAATAAGATGTCAAAGACTTTTGATGAGAGTCATGCGCTTTAATGTGAAAGCGGAGTACATGCCAGGCAAAAGCATGATGGTAGCAGATGCATTGTCACGGAGCCCATTAAGCACCACAGAGGATTTCATATCAGCGGATGTGAGTGCCCAAGCGAATGCAATCATCGAGGGTTTGCCAGTGTCACAGCAGAAGTTGACAGAGATGAAGATGGAGACTCAAAAGGATGATGAGCTCCGAATGGTGGAGAAAGGAAGGAAGGATGTCCCCAATATGCTAAAAACATCCCTAACAGCATACAAAGCTTTTACAAATGGAAGGACTTCTTGTCATTGAGTGATGGACTGTTAGTGCTTGGCCATGTCATGGCTGGTCCGTGTGAGACAGGCGTGGCGGACCCAGAAGCAGACACAACAGATAGGGTTCAATATAATAGACTTTAATGAAAAATACAAGAGTTAGACAGAAGAGAAGTTCAACCAAGGATACAGTACTTTGGGATGCTGTCTGAAGTGGGCAGTGTCGTGGCTTGGCAGTGGCTGTAGACAGGGGTTAAGGAACGTGTGGCACAGAGAAGCAGCAGAGTGAGCACGGCTGTGTGGAGAGATGAGGGCTGCAGCGCGCGTGCACGATCCGGCGCGCAGGTTGAGAGAGAGCAGCGGCCGTGTGGGCGCAGCTGTGTGGAGAGGTGAAGGCTGCGGCGCGCGCGTTGAATCCGGCGTGCAGTTTGAGAGAGAGAGTCGGAGACAAAAGCGAAAGCAGAGGGTCAAAGCCGGGTTATCAGTCAGCGCAGCAAACAATTCCGAGTCGTGAAGCTAAGGACGTAGTCAGAGGAGAAAAGGGTCAACAACGTAGACGGCAAAGGTATATTTAGCAGATACACTAGACACAAAAGGTACACTAGACACTGGGCTTGGAGCACGAAAATAATTCGGCACCGGGCGGTTGTTCCTGGGCGAATTATATAGCGTGGAAACTAATGATCAGGTGTGCTCATGCCTGTGAATGAAGCGGCAAAACGGAAGCCGTGGAAAGGAATGTGGGGAGGAGCGCAGGTGATCATGACTTGGCTCGAGCAGAGGGCATGACTTGGCGTAGCGTTACAGGCCACATACAAAAATAAGGCATAAGCAAAAGATGCTTCTGAAAACATTTCTGCATAAAAGAAACTTCTATAAAGAGCAATAAACACCAATAAAGAGTAATAAAATAAACAATCAATATTTGGAGTAAAACTCATTAAAATCAGGAATTTTAGACACAGATTTACAATAAAAATAAAGGTAAAAAAAAAAATACAATAAAAGCTTGAATAATTTTGCTGGTTTAGGACATGTGAGCGTGTTAGATTTCGTGTTTGTATTATAGTTTATGTAGATGTTTCTCTTTGCAGTTTTGTCATGAAGAATGGTAGTCGTGTAGTCTTTGATGAGGAGCAGTCATTGTGTGTGTGCAGACCATCAGTGGTTGAAGGTGCACAAAAATAAAACTGACCAGTTTTAGTAGATGAAACCACACCCCCTCCAAGCAAGGTGAAGGAAACTACAACTGGCTTGGGATCACCCGATGTCTAATTAAACAGACCTGCTGGGCAACCGCATAGTAATTCCAAAAGCAATGCGACAGAGCATTCTTAGTAGAATTCACGAAAGACATCAAGGACTGTCAAAATGCAGGGCTCGAGCTAAAGAGACTGTGTGGTGGCCTGGAATTTCGGGGGATCTGAGGCAAAAGATAGAGACTTGTAAATTTTGTATAGAGAACAAACGTACATAGCATAAGGAGCCGCTACAGTCAACCCCATTACCAGAAAGGCCATGGCAGCGAATAGCCATAGACTTGTGCATGCATCAAGGGAAACAGTATTTGGTGGTATCTGACTATTATTCGCGATATTTGGAAAGTGTCACAACATCAGAGTGTGTCATACAGAAGCTTAAAGCTACCTTCGCTAGATCCGGCATACCTGAACAAATTGTCAGCGACAATGGACCACAATTCACCAGCGAGGTCTGGAGGAACTTCTGTGCCACGAATGACATCCAACACATTACCTCGAGTCCACACAATCCTCAAGGTAACGGGCATGCAGAAAGGGCTGTTCAGACCGCAAAAGGGATAATAAAGCAGGAGGATCCATTGTTGGCACTAATGAGTTTTCGAGCTACCTCCAACACATCAACAGGTGTAAGTCCAGGAGAATTGTTAATGGGAAGAAAAATCCGCACTACTCTACCCAAAAAAAGACCCACCAAAGACCAAAGTGGCCAAACAAAGCAAGTATAAGAGAGAAGGAAAAAGCAGCGAAGGAACAACAGGGATGCTACTTTAACAGGCGACATGGCGTGAAGGACTTGCCTTGCCTAGCAGGACCTGCTAAGGTGTTAACAGAGAGTACCACTCCAAGGTCATACAATGTTTCCCATGAAAAGGAAGGAGAGAAAAGGAGAAACAGAAGACACATCCAGTTACTACCTGAAGGAGTTGCAGAAGAGACTTTTAACCTTAGAACTCCAGCGGCACGTATCCGTGCCGGAAGGACAACAATAATTAATGACCGGTTTTAAAGAAAACAACACCATATATGGGTGTAATGACTGTGTGTGTCAAAAGAGGGAGACATAAAGCAAAACATACTGGTTGGGTTTTCGGATATGTCACGTAAAAAAAATGTGGAATTTTTTTGCATCATAAA
This sequence comes from Clarias fuscus, assembly GCA_030347435.1. NCBI lineage: Eukaryota > Metazoa > Chordata > Actinopteri > Siluriformes > Clariidae > Clarias > Clarias fuscus. Next base: position 40,790,057 of record CM059205.1, read on the forward strand.
AACCTTTAAAATCACTAAAGTACTCGTTTTTTTATTGTTTTATAGTCATAAAATCAACTAAAAATACCATGAAACCACGTGATTGTATGCGCCTATAGTATTTCTTCCACCACGTCACACAGGGAGTGGTGTGTGTGCGAGTGTGTGTGTCTAAGAGCGCCTATTGCGCAATAACGAACTGTTACATAGCACTGCGCGTCACTAATACCATGAAAAACTCGGCTTGTTGGATTATTTCTTACATTTTTGTATATGATAAATATTATATGATTTATTATGTTATCTGGTAACAGAAACAACCATAAAACGCACGGTTTGAGCCCAACGCGCGAACACGGGAGACCGTTTGCGCGTCTATAAAGAATTGAGACTCCGGGAACAAAGCGCGCTTGGATTACATTTCACTGCTGTGTCTTTGTTATAAGGTAACTTTTACTAGGCTAATACATACGGTAAAAACGCGTTTGGGTGTGTGTGTGTGTATACGCGTGTGTGTGTGTATACGCGCGTGTGTGTGTGTGTGTGTGTGTAAGTGTGTGTATGTGTGTGTGTAAGTGTGTGTAAGTGTGTGTGTGTGTGTGTGTACGTGCGCACCATGGCGACTTCACTCTTGCAAGAAAGTTTGGATTAGATTTTACTCTATTTTTGTTATAATGTAAGGTGTGTGTGTGTGTGTGTGTGTGTGTGTGTGTGTGTGTGTGTGTGTGTGTGTGTGTGTGTGTGTGTGTGAGGGAGTGAAAGAGAATGAGTGTGTGTGCGCAGATGTCATGGCAAATCCACTCTTGCTTTTGGATTAGATTTTCCTCCTTTTGTTATAGGGTACGGATTACTAGGGTGAAAACCGCTACACCTGTATATATATATATATATATATATATATATATATATATATATATATATATATATATATGTGTGTGTGTATACGCGTGTACGCGCATGCGCTTTGTGTGTGTGTGAGTTCGTGTGTGTGAACAATTCGTAAAAGACTAATAAATTATAAATCTACCTAGACTGTATTGTTTCTCATTTGTTTACATAAAAAGCAAATGTTTATGTTTAAAATTAAGTGTTTATAATTGTAATTTGTAAACAAGGTTTAGCGTGTTTGTGTGTGTGTATGTGTGTGTGTTCGTGTGTATGTGTGTGTGTGTGTTTTACAGCGATTTCCTTGAAAAGTCTGATAATAGATTAATTATTTACATAAACAATGTTTTTTAAATATGATTTTATTTTGTTTTGTTATTAATTATATATATATTTTTAAATTGTATTTATTGAATAATAAGTGTTTTTATAATTTTAGTCTAAAAGTAAGGTTTAAACAGTGTGTGTGTGTGTTTGACAACAATTTATTTTAAAAAAAATCTATTGGATTTTGTTATTTTTTTGATAGTTTTTGGTCAAGTGTGTGTGTGTAGTTGGTCAAAATGAAATAAAATTTATTTTATCACATTTGCCTGGGTTGTGCTGAAAAAAGGATATGACACACACTATATTGTGCAATCGCTAAGCCTTGATATAATCATTAAAACACAGTGATGCAAAAAAAAACCTAAAACTGCTCTGAGCTAATGAGTCCTGACCAGTCAACACAGAAAGTCCAGCGCTGTACGGACCCGGTTGAGGCAGTTACAACGAAACCTACTATCACAAGGTCAGGCAGAGTTGGTAAGCTTGCGGTTCACTTGGACTTGTGAAAAGATGACAGTATTACTGTAAAATGTAACAAATACCAAATGTAAAATGTTTACGTGGGTGTTATGTTAATTTGGTTATAACACAACATAGTAATGCATGTCTGAATAGTAGATGTGGAACAGTAACATCAGTAACATGCAGTGTTGCAGCAATATTATGTTGTACAGTTATAGGTCATTGTTGTGTGGTAAGCACGTTCTAAATAATTAATGGTTTATTCTTTACAGTTGCTGTATAATAAAAAAAAAAGGAGTTGTGTGAATAATAGTGGGTTCACATGTTAATGATAACAGACATGCAGACATGGGGGGTTATATCATCCACCCGCTAGGTGGCCTCAGTGAATATATATCTACAGTGAGTATATATCTACAGAAAAGAAGAGTACGGTAGTTGTTATGTGCAGAGTGTAAAAGAGCACATGGAATTGTTTACTGTTCTACTGGATTCTTAATAAATAATAAAGCGTCAAACGAATGGCCTCCTTGTAAATAAATACAAGGCGGTGACAAACTAGCCTTTTTCAAGATTCTATGGATACCATTGGTGAAACTGGTTGCAGGTCTGTTTAATTGGACATCGGGTGATCCCAAGCCATCTGTTTGGGAGTTGTAGTTTCCTTCACCTTGCTTGGAGGGAGTGTGGTTTCATCTACTAAAACTGGTCAGTTTTATTTTTGTGCACCTTCAACCACTGATGGTCTGCACACACACAATGACTGGTCCTCATCAAAGACTACACGACTACCATTCTTCATGACAAAATTGCAAAGAGAAACATCTACATAAACTATAATACGAACACCCTCACATGTCCTAAACCAGCAAAATTATTCAAGCTTTTATTGTATTTTTTTAACCTTTATTTTTATTGTAAATCTGTGTCTAAAATTCCTGATTTTAATGAGTTTTTCTCCAAATATTGATTGTTTATTTTATTACTCTTTATTGGTGTTTATTGCTCTTTATAGAGGTTTCGTTTATGCAGAAATGTTTTCAGAAGCATCTTTTGCTTATGGCATATTTTTGTACGTGCCCAAGACTTTTGCACAGTACTATGAGTCAGATCAGTCTATGCTAACTATGATCATATACTATGATCAGTCATGCTAACTAGGTGACTCCTTACAATGTGTGAGCCACAGAGAGAGCTCCTGTTTCATGACGAGTTCCTCCATTATTTGAAATGAACATTTTAACTTTAGCCTAAGTAACAACAAAAACAACTAGAGGGGCACATTTCCTGAAGAAAATGTGAGTGGTGCTTTCCGTGACATCATAGAGCTTCCCATGTCAAAGTCATTGATGGAGCCGGTGTCATAGCTGATGTTGGACTCAATGTTGTCTATGGGACTTTTTGAGGCGGTTAATTGCGGATTTTAACCGCCGACCCCTTAGAAAAGTCATAGCACTCCATTCCCAACCAAGCCACACGATTTGACACCTCATTCATGGGTCTACGACAAACGGTGCGGGACTAGTTACGCGCCAAACTTTTGTACGGAGAAGAAGAAAAAGAAAAACTAGAGAGGTACATTTCCTGAAGAAAATGTGAGTGGTGCTTGCCGTGGCAAAACCTTGGAGTCATGCTAGCAACTTGCTAAGCACTCCAGCATCATGTTAGCAGCAGTCTAATGATGTAGCTAGCAACATGCTAATATAGTTAGCATAATGCTAGCAACATACTTATGAGCTAAACATCATGGCAGCACCATGCTAAGCACTCTAACGTCATGCTAGCAACAAGCTAATCATGTTATTAGCGAAATGCTTATGTAGTTTTTTTTTTTACATTTGATGGTCAATAGTTGTACTGTAGTTTGGGTGTCCAGGAGCGTGCGAGAGGCAAAACGTTTGCGCTGCTTCACCAGCTGATTATATAGACAGTGTTTAAATTGGTTGTCAGGAAAACTGAGGGAAGAGAAGGCTTCCTGAGTATTTGCCTTGAAACCCTAATACAGCTAGGTAAGTTCATGTGTTAGAGAATTTAGTTTAATGTTGTACCAAACGAGTATCTGTTGTTGCAATGAGTTCAAATAGCCTTTAATAAGTGACATCAAATGTGATCTTACCACAATTTCAACTTTAACAACAATAACATTTAACTATAGCAGTTAATAATAATACAATAATAATAATTATTCCTGCATTCATTCTAACTGACCAAAAAAACTCTGACTGGTGCTGGATTGACCACAGTGTGTTACGTAACTAATACAGCTGTATACCATGAACTGATTGAATATTTACCCTGACAAAAACACAAATCCATTTGGTAAAGATTTCATCATGGATCATGAATTTGACCTTTTCTTTCTCACAGAAACCTCTTTACTGCACAGTGGCATCTTTGTGCTAAACTTGGCTTTTCCTGTTTATACATGGAAAATTTTTTTCTCTTGTATCAGGCACAGAATGCAACAGTAACACACACTTTAGCCAAGAGCGTTTTTCTCAGTAAACTTAGCCTAGCATTTCATTTTCCCACATTTATTTTTAAGATGACTACATATGATTTATACAAAGTGATGCATTCAATTCAATAAGCTCAATAACAACCTAGACTCAACTTTAACTTCCAATCTCACAGAGTATAATGCAGATCAATCGCTGCTATCCGTTTTAAATGGTCAGATAGTCCCTGATGAGCAAGCCGAGGGGGAGGTGTTTTAAACAAGATTAAGCAGGTGCATAAATTTGGGCACCACAAAAAAGAAATAAAAACTCAATATTTAGTAGAACTCAATATTCCTTTTGCAGAAATAACAGCCTCTAAACACTTCCTATAGCATCCAATGAGAGTCTGGATTCTGGTTGAAGGTATGTTGGACCATTTCTCTTTACAAAACATCTCTAGTTCTTTCAGGTTTGATGGCTTCTGAGCATGGACAGCTCTCTTTAACTCACACCGCAGATTTTCAATTATATTCAGGTCTGGGGACTGATATGGCCATTCCAGAACATTGTACTTGTTCCTCTGCAAGAATACCTTAGTAGATTTTGCGCCGTGTTTAGGGTCATTGTCTTGTTGAAAGATCCAGCCCCGTCATAGATTCAGCTTTGTCACTGGATCCTGGACATTGGTCTCCAGTATCTGCTGATATTGAGTAGAATCCATGCGTCCCTCAATTTTGACAAGATTCCCAGTCCCTGCACTGGCCACACAGCCACACAGCATAATGGAACCACCACCATGCTGTGTTCTTTTTCCTCCATGCATAACGCCCCATGTTATGCCCAAATAACTCGATTTTTGTTTCATCAGTCCACAGCACCTTATTCCAAAATGAAGCTGGCTTGTCCAAATGTGCTTTAGCATACCTCAGGCGTCTCTGTTTGTGCTGTGGGTGGAGAAAAGGCTTCCTCTGCATCAATCTCGCATACAGCATCTCCTTGTGTAAAGTGCGCCGAATAGTTGAACGATGCACAGTGACTGGACAGTTTGCAGAAAGATGATGTTTTAGGTCTTTGGTGCTGGTCTGTGGGTTGACTCTGACTGTTCTCACCGGTGAGAGAGTGACGCTTGGTGTCAAAATAAGAGTCGCATGTGTGAAGCATGATACTCGGCGCTCGTAAACTAATTTTTTGCTCGGTTTCCGAATAAAATATTATTAAAAATCTTTGCTCGGTTTGCGGAACACTCGTAAACCACGTTACTTGCAATTTGAGGTTCCACTGTATAGATCAGACATCATCACCCTGAACTCTTTATCACTTTCCCCAAACTCCTCCTGAACAATGTTTGTCGGTATGTCAGTGTGTGCATTAGCCTACTGTACCATCCCCGAACAACCTGGACAGGGTGCCATTCCATCTCAAGGCACACACATACTGTCAGGGACAGGCCAGGCTCCAGACTCAGTCAGACACCACGCCCTTTACCTCCAGAGTTCTAATCGCCGTCACCTGTCACCAATAAGGAGCAGCACATAAAAGCCACACACCGCGCCTCAGTCAATCCGGTACTGTACAAATTACAACTCACACTACTGCATTCACCTTTCATGTATCTCTGTTAAAACCATATCACGATCCTATCATTTCTCCCACTGGGCCTGAAGAGGAAGCGCCCCCTCTTCCGATCATCGTGGACGAAGGCACCATCCAGGACCACATCTACCAGGTCAGGGACATCCTGAATTCCTGATGTCGAGGTGGTCGTCTAGAGTATCTGATAGACTGGGAAGAATATAGCCCTGAGGAAAGGTCCTGGGTGCCTTGTGATGACATCCTTGACCCCACAACTCAGTGAGACACCGCGCCCTTTATCTCCAGAGGTCTAATCACCGTCACCTGTCACCAATCAGCAGCAGCACATAAAAGCCACACACTGCACCTCATTCAGTGTCCGGGCTTGTATCTATGAAGTGGACTCAACTTCCTACGCTACCATATGAAGAACATACATAACCAGTTACTTACCTGTGCTCTCGTTTCCAGAAAGTGTTTCTGTGACAACCTCAGAGCGACTGTGTCCGCGGAGGCCGTTGTGGTGTGTGGCCGTGCTCCTCCCCAGGTATCTCCTGTTTGGGCTTCTCGACACTCCTTCTTTGCTCCGTAAGAAAAGAGTAAAACCCTGTCGTTTATCCTAGTTTTTTAGCTGACTCGTATCACTTGATATCTTGCAAGTTCCTGCTATAAAACTGCATCTGGTTCTCTGTGGAGAAATAAACTCATCTTTATACTTACTATCGTGTGGAGTCCCTCTTTGTTACACATACATACACTATGGGCAATTTGGGAACGTCAATTCAAAGGCTGAAGTTGGGTCAAGGATTCAGACAAGACAAGTCAGGTTTATCCATGCGGTCCTTCACCGACTTAAGGCTGGGGTGTGCACATACAGTACACACACGACACCCTTTCTTCATGAAAAAATAGCAGGTAAGGCAAGATTTACATCAGAATAAGCTATAATACAACAGTAAATCTGAAACTCTAACTGCAAACATAATTTACACTTAAAATACTAACAAGATAATTTACAATTATTATTATTTCACATTTAGATATTTATAACCATAAACTGACTGACATGAGTAAATCAGATTTTCTTTAACATTTAATTAAACAAGGTTGTGGTGTTAATTGAAATCTCTTATAAGCTAATAAGAGAAAGGGCAGAATGTGGTTTAACTGAGGGGTGATTCACTTGGACTTGGAGAGAACAAAAAATCCCCTCTTCCATAAATAATGATAGCGACAGCATGCATGCCATTTTGCACGTCAGAACCCGGGACATCTAGACGGAGCTGTTTTTTTACATGAACAGGGTGACAATAAGAGCATTTAGTAACATAGTCTGAAGTGATAATCAGTAATCAGTCCTTTGTTTAAGAACAGAGCGGTATTATCATACCATCTGTGTCCCTGGGATGTCCGGCAGCCGATGCGCTTCCCTGTCTCGCATGTTACTGACTGCGACCTCTTAACTTACATGCAGACTTTTTATACACAGACCCTATACTGTGACCTCATAGTTACTTAGGAGTAGAGACTGTGAGGTGACGATTCTGTCACAGACGCTGCTTGGACGTTGAGTCTGTACCTTTGCTCCATTAGTGACTGTGAGGTGAGTAATACTGTGATGTCATAGTCTGATCCATCGTTTCGCTTATTTTACCTTTACAGTGTGGCTATAAGAAAACCACTTGATGGAAAAAAGGGGGTTTGCCCGGGAGTTTCATACTGCCATTGTACTCCCCATTGTGCAACAGGCGTACTGCAGTGAACCATAGTTGCAGCTCTTCTGAAAATCCATACTCTACCATAAAGACTATTCACTAAATTTATAGCTTTAAAGGCTTAGAAACTCTCTCTCTCTCTCTGTCAGTTTTGTGGCTATAAATCACAAGTTTATATTAATGTATTCTTGCTAAAATTATTAAATACATATTTTCTTTATTGAAAGCTCATTCACAGTGATTGTAGATACTCCACAAAAAAATTATTAAAAACGGTGTAAATATCTAACTGTCAATAAGTTTAAGGAGACTCCAGTGTAAGTGCTTTTTAATCAGTCGGAAGAAAAGCTGTAACTTACTGTTCTCCTGCTCCTCACTTCTTCTGAAGCGTTAACTTTAATTTGGTGTAGAAGAGCTTGAGTGTCCTGCCCTGACGTACCACAACCCCACGGAACCATCATCTTTTGGATGAACTCGAACTGAAGCCTTGAAAGAACGAAACAATCCAAGAACGAAACAACCCAAGATCAGGACAAATCCACAACAATCAAATCCAGCTAACTGAGTTAGCGACGTACGAAGAACGGACCCCAGGACAGAGCTTAACCAAAACAGGTGCAAGACAATGGAAACAGCTCCCTCGAAACAGCACTACTTAAAGCCAAAGTAATTAGCAACCTCAGTTCAGGTGAGTGCTCTCATCACCTGACCGAGGTGCATTCTGGGACATGGGGTCCAAAACAAAAAGAGTCTTAGGGTTCAAAATACTCTCTAGGGGTTAACCCTGACATTACCACTTATTTATGCTTTATTCTCTGGTTTTTCCAAATGGCAGGCTCCATAATGTTCAAAATGTTCACTCTGCACTCATGTAACTGCTCAGTGCAGGTTGTAATGATCAGTTAAAATAGTCTTAACTGAAGTTTCACTAATTAGAGGCATCCATGCTGGTGTTTGCTTTAAAACTAGAAGTGCAAAACAGACAACCAAACAAGCCCAAAAGTATATTATACAAATAAACAAATAAAGCAAACAAAAGTTTCCCTCCGCCATTTTTGGAGGCACGGTTTCAGGTGATGTTCGCTGGTCAATTGTAGCTATGTGTCCCTTCACCCAATGAACACACAAACGTTTACACACAAACGACGACCACTCTCCATAATACAACTGCAGATAAGAGATGATTTACAGCAGAATAAACTATAATCCAAACACCAAATCTCACACGTCCTAAACCAAAAACATTATTCAGACTTTTATTATAATAAACTTAAATACGAGCATGGTGATTCACAATTATTTAATATAAGCTTTGTCATGTTTATGACGAAGGTGACAATGCAGTTCGTGAGGAAAAGTTGAAAACAGGACTTTATCCACTCGGGATATGGCATATCGGATTAGGGTTAGGGTTTAGTTCCATTTTCTGACCAAAAAGAGACCACACCTTCAGCTGGGTCTTGATTCTCATCAGTGTCAGTGTACTTCTCAAATTATACTCTGTGTTATCCTCAACCTCTGACTCTTTCTCATCTAAACCCTCCTCACTGTCAGCCTGGCTTCTCTGCTCCTGAGCACCGTCATTGTCAAATGTAATTCCAGAGCTTCGTGCTCTTTTCATTGTACTGACAAAGACTGCAAAGTTCAGTTCAGTATGGCCTCAAAAAACTTTATATACCAGACCTGTAAGAAAGTTGTCTGATTGAAACAATTATGTTTTCGATAGTTTCCCATGTGGGTTGCCATAGTAACCAAAAAGGGGCATAAAAAGTGTGTGTGTGTCTGTGTGTTAGTGAGTGCATGTTTATGTGTCTGCTTAAATGAGTGTAGAAATGTGCTTGAACTCTAATTCACTAATTGTGGTCTTACCCATTCATTTCCAATTACCGGTCACCTTAAGTTCCTTAAAACACACACTTTTTTTTAATTAAAATATTTCAATGTGTGAACAAAGTCATTGAACGTCTTGAGAAATGCATAAAATTTACTGCACTTTTTAAAAAAGGAAACTCAGTAGAGTAAATCAGTCAGATCTGACTAGAACATCTGCATGAGTGGTAATATTTGTTAAAGTCAAAATAATATTACACTATATAATAATAATAAACACTGGGACATTTTCCGAAACAGCTCAGATGACGTCAACGTGTTTAGGGAAGCAGTTGTGGTATTCATTGGGAAACTAGTGGATGATACCATTCAGAAAACGAACATCAGAATGTTTCCCAATCAGAAGCCGTGGGTGGATAAAACCATCCGCGACGCTCTGAAATTTCGCACCACTGCCTACAACGCGGGACTTGCGTCAGTGGACATGGATCCGTACAAGGCTGCGTCATATAACGTCCGGAAGGCGGTGAAAGAGGTGAAGCAGCGCAACGGAAGGAAACTAGAGTCACAGCTCCAACAGAGTGACTATAGGGGCCTGTGGCAGGGACTGAGAACAATAACGGACTATAAAGCACCAACATCTGGTATGACGAACGCGGACATGACTCTGGCAGATGAGCTGAACAGCTTCTATGCTCGTTTCGAGGCTGCAGCTAAAGACGCTAGCGGCGCTAACGGCTGCAGACAGGAAGTTACTGCTAGCGCCAGAAACACATTCATCATATCTGAGCATGATGTGAGGAGAGCCTTCAGGAGAGTGAACACCAGGAAAGCAGCAGGACCAGACGGCATCTCAGGTAAAGTCCTGCGCAGTCCAGCTAGCACCTGTGTTCACAGAGATATTCAACGTCTCTTTATCTCAGTCTGTGATCCCTATACATGCTTTAAGGAGTCCACCATTGTTCCTGTTCTGAAGAAACCCCATCCTGCTTACATCAATGACTATCGACTTGTAGCCCTCACCTCGGTACAGGTCCTTGGTAGTGACACACTGGATCCACTTCAGTTTATGCTTACCATTCAAACCGCTCTACAGATGGTGCTATCTCTTATCTTCTCCATACATCTCTTGCTAATCTGGACACTAGAAGGGAGAATTATGTTAAAATGCTCTTTGTCAAATACAGTTCAGCATTTAACACGATAATTCCCTCAACACTCACCACCAAGCTGGAACACCTGGGACTCAGCTCATCTCTGTGTCAGTGGAACTGCAACTTCCTAGCTGGAGGACCACAGGCAGTAAAGATTGGCGGACATGTCTCAGACTCCATCACTCGCAGCACTGGAGCCCCACAGGGTTGTGTTCTGAGCCCTCTACTGTACTCACTGTGCACACACGACTGCATAGCCTCTATCATCTCCACCACCATCCATCAAGTTTCCTGACAACACTGTCATGGTGGGCCTGATCACTGACAACGATGATTAATCTCCTACCTGAAGGAGATCACATCACGCAGGACCTGTCATGGTCCTGTCACATCAACACCGTGGTCAAAAAGGCCCGGCAGCGTCTCTACCACCTCAGATGCCTGAGAGACTTTAGACTACCCTGTAAGGTGCTTAGGAACTTCTACTCCTGCACCATAGAGCACACCCTGACGGGAAACATCACAATCTGGTTCGGGAACAGCACCATGCAGGACAGACGAGCTCTTCAGAAGGTGGTGCGATCAGCTGAGCGCATCATCCACACCGAGCTCCCTGACCTGCACTCGATCTACAACAAGCGGTGCTGGACCAAGGCCAGGAAGATCATGAAGGACCTCAGCCACCCCAGCAATGGACTGTTCTCTCTGTTGAGGTCAGGAAAGCGATTCCGCTCCCTGAAGGCCAACACAGACAGACTTATAAGGAGCTTCCTCCCGCAGACGATACGGTCTCTTAATCAGTACACCATACAGTACTGATCCATTTTGCACATCCACACATGTCTCTGTACTCACTCTGGACATTCTGGACTTTCACTGACACTAGTTGTCACTGCACACCTGCACACTCATGGACATTATGCACATACGACACTTTCAATATGCACCCAAGTCACTTTCATATGACACTTTACACCATATTTGCACACCCCTGGTCATTCCGTTCTATTTATGTTCACTCCATTCCCACCTAAATTTCCACAATTCTATATTTTCTAGTGTACAGCTAGGTTTTTCTTATTTTTCTTATATTTTTCTTATAGCTTTCTTATAGTGTATATTTTGTATTATACAGATATTTTATTCTTTCATAGTTAAATTTACTTTGTATGTGTGTTTATTTGTGAGCTACAAACGCACCTTTCTCATAAAATACAGTATAGCCGACTACTGGCACAGAATATAAAACATGAACTCCCCTCACTCCCTGTTATGTCTCGGTCTATGTTGGGCCGTAACAGGAATGAAAATGAAAAGAAAAAAAAATGGGGTGAGACCAAAAGTGCGTTTGCTTAGTGTTTATTTACAAAAGGTGAATAAGCAAATCCCCAAAAGGTGGCTGTGAGTTTCAGAAGCCGACAAGGCCAAAACAATAAACCAAATTCCCTCTACCTAGTACCAAAGTGAAATAACTAACCTGCACGAAAATTAAAGAAAAAGAAATACAAAATTCTTTCCTTACTCCCTTACTAACCACAAACCAAGAGAAAACAGGGTGTAAACAAAATGGGATCAACTACCTACTAAGCCACTAATTACAAAACTATATACAAATATATACAAAACATATTTACAACCGGGCAACCAGAACCAAAGAAGGGCAAACACAAAACCGTAGTCGGAAACGTAACACAAGGTCATACACAATATAATTTTACAAATGGGCAACAGAAAAACAGTAAGCAAAGTTCTGCACTGAGTTCTGAAGGCCTTAAGTCGGCTTCTGGGTTTCCTGGATACCCAATCATCCAGCAGGAGGCGGGACCAACAAAGGACAGACAGGGCATCAAACAATAGATTGCAGGCACACTGAAGAGGGTGGGACCTGCAACAAACAAAGAAAGATACACCCCTCATCCCTCCACCAGCAGAGACATAGAGAAAAAGCAAGCACAAAAAAACTAATACATTTAATATCGTAACACTCCCATATCCAAGTGCGACTAAAAAGGTGGAAAAGCGAATGAACATAGAAATGAGCTTGCTCCTACCACAACTACAACATTTAAAATTTAGGTAAAAAGTTATATACACCTACCATAAAATCCTGCCAGCTTTAAGTGACCCCCCCCCCCCCCCCCCCCCCCCGCTTCAGAAGTGAAGAATCGAGAAAGATCGTCATTGCCTGTCTCAATTCCAAAAATGCAAAGAACTTACTTGACTTGGAAGTGCACACTCGAGGGTTTGGGGACACGAGGTATAGTGCAAATAGAACGCAGTGTACAGGATGCTTCTCACAGCCGTATTATACCGTATTATACAAAGATTACATAAGAAATACATAAAATGAAATAAATCCGCTGTTTTAATCACAGCAGTGACATCACAGGCAGCGGTAGTTTTCAGAAGTTGCCGGAGCGAGGCTATGTTGGGTGGCTACATGAGCACGGAGCACCCATATCGCCTGGAGCTCAAATCTCAGAAATCGTTGGGGCACTTTTCTTTTAAATAGACGCTATCTTTAATAACCGATTGATGTTTTGAGCCGTACACACATACATTGTTGCCTAAACAACTCTTAAAACTACACTTTGTGACACGATAAGAGTAATATTTAAAACAATTTGCAGGTTGCCGTTTGGATAAATAAAGAATAAACCAGTTGTTTGGTCAAAACCTATATATAGAATGAATACTATTAGCTATGTCTACACAATAATCACAGAATGAAACATAATGAGATCAATGCAACAATACTGAGTTCCTGGAAAATTACCAAAGGAAGTCATCGCTCACATCAACACCCAGGACCTTAACTGCAAGATTAATCTGTGTTGAACAATAAAGAATTGTTCATTTTCAATTGTTATTTTTCGGCCGGACTCTGTAATTTCCTTTTAAATCTGAGCAAATATGTACAGAAGAGGTAAGACAATATTTTGCACCAGTACTCATTTTCTTTTAACAGGTTATATAGTGTTAGGTTGCAGCATGAAAACTTTCATTGTGTTTTAAATTGCTCTGTCTTTATCGTGATTATTTGATTTGCCCCTTTCCTCCTTCCTATGTATGAGTGGAAATTAAACAGCCAAGGTACATTATTTTGGAATATTTACCATTGACCTGTTTCTGAATCACTGGTATCCCGTGGGGAGTAAAACATTTTTTTTTTTTTTTTTTTTTTGTAAAATGTATAATTGTTTCATTGATAAATGAATAACTGTACCAACTTTAAATGTAGTTAATTCATATGTTACCTCTCGTATCACTAATTTTAGTAAAGCATAGTACAGTACAGCTGTCTTATTGCTGTAGCTTATCACATCAGAGTGTGTCACAGCAAGTGATGTTAAACCCATGGCTATGGTACGAAATCTGTTAAATTGGGAGCTGGTCAATATTTTTTGGTCGGAACTTTTATTGACCTTTCCCTGTGTGGTTTGTGAAGTGACAAAGTAGCTTATTTAACCTGTTAGCTGTATAAAATGTACAGCACAGACCGATAAAGTCCATCCTCTGACTGTTCAATGATAAAGTAAAATCGAATACACACTTAAGATACTGTATGCACTGATTTTCGGTACGTGAGCCAAAATTCCAAAACATTTTTTTTTCTTTGTGTGTGTGTGTGTGTGTGTGTGTGGAAAAAAAAAGAAGCATGATGAAATAAAATTATTTAAAGACATTTGTAGAGAGACGGATGACTTTATTCCCCAAACATTGCTAAACTTTTCTATTCATTGACCTGCCTCTCAATCAGAACACACACTCCTCCTACCAGCTTATAAAACCAGTGGTCATAAAGTCATATCTGTGTTAATACCATTCTGTTCACATTGTGATAATCATTATCATCATCAGCAGCAGCAGCAGTCATGTCCTCTCGTTCTCTCCTGATGTTTCTGCTGGTTCTCGTCTGCCTTCAGTCCTTCACAACGGCCCAGCGTAAGATAAAGTTTACTTTATATTTTTTGTACATTTTATTATTCATCTGTATTTAGGATTGTTGATTTAAATCAGTTAATATGTACTGACCTAAACACTAAGTAGACTCTAGTAAGATAACAGACCTGTATTAGAAAGTTAAACTAGACTACTCTTTACTATGTACTCACTATGCTGAAAAAATATGAGCAGGTTTCCGAAAATCACCAGCATTAATACACCACTGTGTGTGTGTGTGTGTGTGTGTGCGTGCGTGTGTGCGTGTGTGTGTGTGTGTGTGAGTGTGTGTGTATGTGTGTGTTGTGCTGTTATACCACCATAATGAGTGAAGTTTTTTTTTTTTATATAGTTATTATTATCATTTACATTGCATCAGTAAAAGAAGCTGCTTGATGTAGAAATAATATAATTTCATGTTTCAAAGCCATGACTGATTAATTCAATACTTTTTTTCCACAGATGCAAATGTACCAGGACCATGCTGTTTCGCATTCCAGAGGAATAAACTCCCTCCACATCTCATTATTAAGTACAAAGAAACTGATCTTGCCTGTACAAAACCTGGAATCATGTAAGTTTTAAACTCCCAACTTTAATATAATAAACAAAAGACCCCCCCCCCCCCACCCACCCCCCCATATCAATACTTTTTGAAAGATATCTAAAATATACTAGAATTTTTATATTAAATAATTGTGAATCTCCATGATGGTATTTAAGTTTATTATAATAAAAGTTTGAATAATGTTTTTGGTTCAGGACGTGTGAGGTTTGGTGTTTGGATTATAGATTATTCTGCTGTAAATCATCTCTTATCTGCAGTTTTACCATGGAGAGTGGTTGTCGTGTGTGTGTAGACCCTGGAGTTCATTGGGTGAAGGGACACATAGCTACAATTGACCAGCGAACATCAGCTGAAACCGTGCCTCCAAAAATGGTGGAAGGAAACTAGAAGTACCAACCAGATGACTCGGGATCATCTGATGTCTAATTACACACTCATATAAACACACTAACAAACAGTATAAGTAGAATCTTGAAAGGGGCTCTCATGGTGACATATACACTCCTGAGATTTGACCAGAATGTTATCAGTTTCTTACAGCCGTTCTGTGGTTTTGATCTTTGCTGATGTCTCCTGATTCTGATCTCACCTTCCCCAGGTTATTCAGTCAGTAGATCACGCAACACGAGCCTGTTCTTTCTGATGCTGTACTTTGATCAAACATGCTTGTTTTGTTCGCCTGATCGGTGAAGTGTTTAATAAACTTTTACTGCACTTGTGTCCTCGCCTCAGTCCTACCTTACAGCAGAATTGTCTTAACCTTACAGAGGTTCTGTAATTACATTGCTTCCTCCATGATAAACAAAAACAAAAACTGTACTGTATTGTTTGTTTTTTTGGACAGGAGAAAAACAGAATCATTATGAATCATATGAATAGCTTCACAGCGAAATGATAACATTTGTTTATGTTTTTGAATAATAGTATTAAAAAATAATAACATTTCGCTCTTAGTAACACCATCCATTATTATATCGAGCTGAAATACCCAACTGATTGCATTTTTTTATACCTCACACTGTCTCCATCCCCCCAAATTATCATTATCATCCCGCTGTCTTTTAAAGGGGCTAATCCCAAGCAAGACTTAACTAGGGAACTGCAGAGCTGAGCAACAAGCTTGGGTAACATTGGGGGGTGCTTGTATGAGGCCTAACCAATACAAATAAAGGAAAAATAAAGGGATTTTATTTTACACAGAAGAAAAACTGACCAGTATGATTTTATTTATTTAAAAAAATCCTAAATGTAAACTGGGGAAAATGTAACTGTATTACAAATATTATGCCTAAACCATACACTGCTATGAACATATTTACAATTTTAAAGTAGCCCTGGTGTCATTTCTAGGACCCTCAACTTCCCCTGGTTTTCTCACTGGTACGCTTACTGTACATGTTCCAGGCATAACATGTCTTCACATCGCATGCTGCCCATATCTTTATATCATACTTAGATGGTTTGACATATACTATACTGCTTAAATGGGCACCGTCTCCTAAAACCGACAAGATGCTCATCAACATCTGGTTTGTAAATGATTGGCAGGTGCTCCACCCACTTCTGCCAAACTTCCCAGCTTGTCTCTTTGACTTTGGGCTGCTCTCTAGGTTTGTCATGTTCATGACAATGGTTACAATGGAGTCCGTGAAGAAAAGTTGAAAACAGGACTTTATCCACTCGGTATATGGCATATCGGATTAGGGTTAGGGTTTAGTTCCATTTTCTGACCAAAAACAGACCACAACTTCAGCTGGGTCTTGATCCTCATCAGTGTCAGAGTACTTTTTTTTATATTTTTTATAATTATACTCTGTGTCATCCTCAACCTCTGACTCTTTCTCATCTAAACCCTCCTCACTGTCAACCTGGCTTCTCTGCTCCTGATCCACTTTTTAAAAAAGGAAATTTGTAAATCAGTCAGATTTGACTAGAACATCTGCATGGGTGGTAATAATTTGTTATAGTCAAATAATATATTGTGTTTTTTCTAAAAAAAAAAAAAAAAAAAAAAGAACAAGGGGTATGGTAAATGAGGCCCAAAATTAAATATCCATGAATTTCGATTTATTTATTTATTTATTTATTTAAACTCAACCAGCAAATTATTGATACCAAACTGCATATTTAATTAACCACAAACACTGATTTACCCATTCTGACAAAATGTGAGAGATGGAGTAAGAGCAACAAACAAGTTTGTCTTATTACTTTATCATTAACATAAATTGTGTATAACAGTATTGTGATTCAAATAATACATGCACAAATTATTACCTGACAGTTTGCAATAATTATTGCTTCAATAAAAGAAAGAAAGAAAGAAAGAAACTAAATTTTCCCTCAAAATTGAAAAAAATTGTTTTTCTCTTTATGAGGCACATTTTGCTGTAAACATATTCATATTCTCTATATTTATTTAATTTAGCGTAGCTTTATTTATATAGAAACCTTGAGCAGAAACAGAATCCACAGGGAACCCATCTTTATTTGGGTGATGTTAAAAACATAGGAAAAGCTTCATTCCTTCTGTTCATTATTTTTGTTTCAACATATTTTTAAAAAATGTACTCCTTTTGTATCGTGGAGTAAATGTATATAATGTTTTACATAACCATAAAATAATGATGGATATAGCGAAAATGTCTATCATTCATTACCTTAAAGAAAGAATGTAAATAATTATATAATTCCAGGTGTTTGGAAAAGTAACACAGAGTTTTGTTATAAACAGTAATTAAACGTAGAGGGATTTTACTCCTCTAGAATCTCAATCAACATTCTTCTGGTGCATTTGGATATTTAAGGAAAAGTTTGGGAATGTTTGAGAATAAAGTCATCCTTCTTTCTCCAAATGTCTTTAAATATTCTACATCATGCTATTTTTTTTTTTTTTTTTTTACCTCTTCCCTGGACCTCTTCCCTACAACTCTCCATGGGCTTAAAATCATGACTTGATCTTTCACACTCAAGCCACACTAATGTATGTCGAAAGCCAATTAGATCATAAGATAATTAGCTTCCTGTCCACCACTCACTTCTTGTGCCTTGCTCTATATTTGATTTCATGGAAAGGAAAATTCTAATCCTTAGTCAGTCATGAGCAGAAACAAAGTGGAGAGGAGTATTATTATCACATACACTGCTGCTCTGTTGGTAATGTGTGGTGTGCCGCAACCACTGCCAGATATGCTGGGAGTCTACAGTGGAGTAAAATCGCTCCAACTTCAGTCTGTATTGCCCCTAGGCATTCGTAAGAGATCTACACAGGTTTTAACTGGCCGTTTTGTTGCTCTCAGCATCAGACATATCAAATATAGTGTTACAGCCTTAGGAGAGACCATACTTCAGTGTTGCCTCTGCACAAAGGGTCAAACCAATTACACGTGGACACAAACACACATTCACACACCCACAATCATAGTGTTTTTTGTTTCTTTTTCTAGGTGGAATAGTGTTCAGCACTGTTACCTTGCAACACCGGGTCGCAGGTTTGATTCGCATATCAGGACTGTGTGCATGGAGTTTGCATGTTCTCCCCATGCTTAATGTGCTTGCATTGGATACTCCAGTTTCCTTCCATAGTCCAGGAACATGCAGATTAGGCTAATTGGCATACCCAAACTGCCAGTACATACAAATGAGAATTAATGATATGGTCACCACTGGCTCCCACAATCCCTAGTTGGACTACAGGGGTTCCTAGACGCATGGATGAATAACTCATTTGGCCAAATTCCCTGAATACATGAATGACATGAATGACAGCTAAATTTAGCTGTTTTGCCCTTTTGTGTTTACATACAGCATGCAATTTCATTCCCCTGGTAAACACCATGGACATAACGTCTGTTAATTATATTGTAAAAACATCAACTGTTTTCAAAGGTTTGATTAGTTACTTTACATAGCCAGTGACTGAGTTGGTTGTGTTGGTGTAGGGCTTCCTGAGAATTTGCTGCTATGTTGTGGAAAGAATGTGTGGCGTTAGCATGTGTTAGCACGCTGTGGTTCTATACAGAGCCCTTATTCAGGCCGTTGGAGGGGAAACTGTGGGTATGAACAGCTGTTCTGTTCAAGTGCTTGTGCAAACTTTTCGCGAACGTTTCTGGGATTATGAATAAAATTAAACAAACTGAAATTCAAAAGTGAATGCAAATCCCCTGCTTTGTCTGAACAAGCTACGCATTCCTAAGAGATCTGTACAGGTTTTTTACTGGCCATTTTATAGCACTCAGCATCAGACAAACCAAATATAGTGTTTAGTGTATATAGATCATACTTCAGAGTTCCTCCACGGCTTTTGATAATGGTAGATCTTGTGGGTCTGTACTCTTAAGACAAAGAACATTGCATAAATAGTGTTGTTGGGAGAATTAAGCAAACATGACAGCCACGGTGGGCACCAAAGAGATCTCGCCATTATATGTCAGGGATTGTTCCTGAATATCATGTGATAAATGTGCTAATAAACTATGGACACAACACACAGTTTTCATATTAAAACTCATGCTATGCGGTAAATAATAATGCTAACATTAATGTTAATTCAGTATTCTCCGCAACTACATGCTATTAATAATAAATGCTATAGCTTTTATCATGGACACTAACAACCACAATGACAGTGATTTTTGTTTCTTTTTCTTTGCCTGGAGCTCTGGGAATGCTTTGGGAAGTGCACAAATAATGTAATTAAATAAGACTAGAGATACCTAAAGTAAAATATTTATCCAGTAAATGTAGAAGTTATCCATGTGTAACCGGGTGGTAAATAAACATTTTTTTTCTTCCTTTGCATGGAGAAATTTCCTTTTTTTTATGGTTTTGTTGTTTAAGATTTATACCATAAAGAGAAACAGTGAATTCTGGTGTGTTCCCTGAAGTGGCCAAAAGGTGGTGCTGTGGGTGTCACATGTAGGAGAATGCACATGTGTGATGAAAAGTAGAGATTAATGGTTATGTGAGTGTTTCTTTCCATTTTATTTCTACAGGAAATGTGCCAATGAGTAACATACCATGAGGTGTACTTATAATGTTTTTATTTTGCACAGTGTCCCCACTGCCATATTGTACTAAATAGTAACACATTTCTTTTCATGGTGGTTTTATGTAATGTGAATTTTCCATTTTTCTATTTTCATGACGGCTGTATGTTTGCGTGTGCTGATGTTCGGGAGTGTGCTGTTTTAAACAGTGAGATGGAGCTGTGAAAAATTGGACTTGTGCTATCAGCTCTCTAGATTTGTCATTGACTAATATTAAATTTTTCTTATTAGTTTTTCTTTTTTCTTTTACCTGTAACAGTGAAAGCTTTGAGCAACACTGTTTTCTATATGCTTTAAGAAATTTGCACCAAAATAATTTATTTTGGAACCAACTGAATAAACTACAAAAGATGTAGAACCGCTCCACCCTAGGGTTATAATGTGATAATGTGACTGGTGGTAAAGTCAGGTGTAGTGAAGCAGAACTACAGATCATGAAAATTAGGCCTTGATCAAACTTGTGATGGGCTCCGCTATTCTGAAGAAGCTGAAAGCTGTCCAGATGATGCTGTAGGGAACTGAGCCAAATGCATTTGCAAGGTCAAGGAAAACAACATGCAGATCGCTCTTCCCACTCTTGGCAATTTGGATTTGGTGCCAAATCATGCTGGTGTGCTCCAGACACCCTGAAAACCCTGGAATTCCAGCTTTTTGACCTGTTGTATCCATAAGCTTGTTTTTCATCAGGTAGCTGGTCACCCTTTGGGGTATATATATTTCTTCATCCGTAGTCTGATACTGAGTGCGGCTTGTGCCACCACTTTGGGCCGTACACGCACTCATCAGTGTGTTCACCATCTCTCCATTTCTCACAATTCCAGCAACCAAGTTTCTCGCCGACTAAATATATATATTATGGCATGCCGTTTAGGAAAATATTATAAAATATTATATATATAAAATATATATATATATATATATATATATATATATATATATATATATATATATTATATATATATATATATATATATATATTATATATATATATAAATTATATATATATATATATATATATATACACACACACACACACGTGTGTGTGTGTGTGTGTGTGTGTGTGTGTGGTGGTTTCTCCAAAATCAGGTCTTGGAAAAACTAAATTTAATGCTACTGAAAAACATAACTTTAATGAAAAACATCTTCAGGACTTACTGTAGATGATCTGCTGCAAATGTGACACCCAGACACTAGCTTCTGGCAGTGTTTCTCAGGGATCTTAGCCCATTCATCATTTGCAGTGGCCTTTAGTTTAATAAGATTCTTGGGTTTTTCCAAATACCACCAAAGATTGTAAAAAAAAAAAAAAAAAAAACAGATACAAACGGAGATAGGCTATATAACAGTTCATTCTTTCTACAAAGAAAATTATTAACTAGTGAACTTGATCATTTTTCTAAACAAAACACATTTAACCAATGTTTTTTTTTTATTATTTTTTAAACTGATTATTGTAAAATCAGTAAATGTCAATAGCGCTAGTTCTGATTTTTCATGTTTGTTGTATAAAGTACTCAGATGTGGAAATTACCATCACTGTAGTATTTCTTAGATACCACATATTGCTATGACTTTTTTATGACTAAAGCTGTAATTATATTTCAAAATTGCGGTGAATGAAAATGTCACTTTGCGCCAAATTACAAATAATTATAATTATAAATAAGAATCCTACATTTATTTTTAGGTGTGCGGACTTCCAGTGTTCTTATACGGCTCTTTGTCAGGGTAAATCGTTTAGTGACAAGCCTGTAAATTTCCATGTAAAACAGGTACATCTGTATGAATAACTTGTTTAAATGTATGTATCGCTGAACAAACTGTGCACATTGAATACTAAATATAAACCGGGCACGATGATTATTAAAACTAAGTTTGAGGATTAATAATCCGTACATCGTGAGTCGTCGTTTAAAGATTGCCAAAGACTAAGCTATACGGACATCCAGTGAAAGTCAATTCCACCACCTAGTTGCCAGAAAGCAGAAGAGTCAGGATGAATGTCTTCCTTGATCCCTGGGAGATGGTGAGACCAGGCCTGTTGTGCTGGAGCATCGGAGGGAACGTCGTGCGGTGCGTGGTGTGATTAGAGTAGAGAGGTAAGTGGGCGCTGGGCCATTTTTAGCTTTGTAGGTGAGCATCAGGGTTTTGAAGATATTGTGGGCAGCTACAAGAAGCCAGTGCAGGGAGCAGAGAAGTGGGGTCCTGTGGGAGAACTTGGGAAGGTTGATAACGAGATGTGCAGCTCCATTCTGGATGATCTGCACAGGACAAATGGCGGACTGAGGCAGACCTGCCAGGAGTGAGTTACTTTTAGACGTGATAATGTTTCTAGAGCGTAATTAATGTATGTTATTAAGCACACTGAGAACATTAATGCGAGCATAATTAAGTTTGATCATTGACTGGTGATATGAAATATTAAGTTTATAACAGATTGATAAAATTGATAGTTTAGCTGATCTTGCAGCATGTAGCTTCTCAGTGACTGACAGAAGAGCAGTCTATGTGGAATGTACCACTTTGAAGCTGGATTGGTTGGTATCATTAAGGTTATTCTGTGAGAGATAAAGAGTCTTTTGGTTGTAAACAGTCCTTTCAAGAATTTTGTAAAGGTTGATAGTTGTTGACATCTGCTAGACCCAGACAGGGTTTCTTGATGATGGGTATAACCCTTGCCTTCCTAAAAGCAGTAGGAACATGACCAGATGATATGAAATGGTTGTGATGAAGAGAAGGAGATTTTGTGAGATGGCCTGGAGCGTTGTGGAAGGAATTGGGTTTAATGAACAGGTGGTGAGATTGGATGACGAGATGATGTGCTGAATCTTATCAGTTGATAGGTTGGAGAATTCTGCAAAGGGAGGGCAGAGAAGGTCCGGAAGTTCTGGTGTAGGGGTTGAGAGCAAAGGACTAGCAGAATGCTGCTATTTTCCCATTGTAGAATGTGGCAATGTTATCAGCAGTCAGAGAGAAAGGGGCAGGAGGAGCCGGTGAGTTGAGTAGTGAGAAGAAGATATTGTTGAATTTGCCAGGATTGTTGAATTTGTTTCCAGTTTTTTCTCTGTAGATGGCAGTTTTGGAAGAATGGAGTAAAAAAAAATAAAAAATAAACTGCAGATTTTTCATGACAACACACCAGCCCTTAAGCTCATGAAACAGTGAAACTTGCTGGCAACTTGGGATAGACTTGAACAAACCACATTGTGGCTGGCATTCAACATGATTACCAAGGTGGAATATTTTCTCAAGAGCCAAAAAGAAGGCTTCTTTAAAGGCACTGGCTCATTCATCATTTGGAGAAGTGTGTCGGCTTAGGTGGAGAATATGTGGTAAACGACTGATGTTCATTTTTTCATTTGCATTAAACAAATTTTAGGACCACCTGTCATTAATAAGTCAATAACAGGGGCTTGTGTGTGGAGTGTGTGATGTGTGGAGTTTGCATGTTCTCTCTGTGCTTGGTGGGTTTTCTGCAGGTACTTCTCCCACAGTCTAAAGACATACAGATTAGGCTAATTGGCTTCCCAAAGTGCTCATTGCATGAGATGGATTGGCACCCCTGTCCAGCGTGTACCCCACCTGTGCTGTGCAAACACCAGAGGACATGAGCTAAGTAAGTACATTTTTGAAGAATATTACACTCCACTGTAATATTTTCTGTTTAAAATTAAACAGAGACACAACGATACATCAGCAGAACGCTACATAACTGTGTATGGGAAGCTCTTGGGTTCACTTTGTCTGCTTTTGTCCACTAGTGTTTTCCCAACTTGGGATTTGTACACTGTTATAATTTTATTGAACTACGATGCAGTCAATCAACGCAGGAGCAGACATTACACAGTGCAGACCTGTACTATGATAAGGAGCTGTCACTGACGTGAAACTCAACCTTGTGAAGGAGGAGGCTGTAAACCAAAGCTTTTGTGTTGTTGATATGGTTTCTCATGATCTGCAAATAACCTTTGTATTTCAAAAGCTTTTGTTTGCAAAATTCACCACTTTTTTTCCCCCTTAATCTAATTTGCTGCTACAGTTTGTTGTGACTCACTACAAATCACAACTACAGCATAAGTTTGGAATGTATAATATATATATATATATATATATTATTGAAACTCAAGTAGAATATTATCGCTACTAAATTGCATACTTAAATGACTACAAACACAAATGCAGGATGATTTATCCACCGTGAAAAAAAGAGACGGAGTTAGAGCCTTCTGAAAAAACACACAAAAAGATATAATACAAACAATTATGTTTATTTTTTATTTATTTTTATTTTGGCATTTGAGCCTTTTTAACAGTATTGTGACTTTTTGTTTCTCAAAACTGAAAAATGGAGTAAAGTTATTTTCCTGTAAAAATGTGATTTATAAGAAAAGTTTTATTCCTCCTGTTGAGAACAAGGAAAGCAAACAATACATTACAAAGTACATTTTGTACTAATTTTGGATGAAGTTTTATTAATTTTATCCATGTGCTCCTTTACCCACTGAACTCCAGGGTCTTTAAAAGTTAAAGATTTTTTATTGTCACTTACATGTATGCTGATGCCCTTTTGGTAACTTGTGATGTGACACAGACACTGTGAAATGTAGTTTTTATTGTCTCTTTATATTCCTTGGAGATAAACTGGTCTTATGTGGACTTTTTGTGGCCCCCAGCATCACCCAAACAAATGCAGTAAAACTATCTTGTACCATTTTATCACACATATAGTTCATCCTTGGCTTTTGATTAGGTTAGATCTTGCAGGTCTGTACTTTTAAGAAACAGAGTAATGATAAAATACACTAAATAGTGTTGTTGTTGGGAGAATTTGTAACAGGCGGTTGCCTAGTTAAGGGCTCCCGGCCAGTGGGGGCGCTGTGGGAGCCATTTACGTTAATTCAATAAAAGAAGAAGAAAGGCTGGGCTAGGTAACAGCAGCCATTACCCAGCCGAAGCTAACGCCGAAGCTACAGCCGCTAATTGTAAACCCGAGTGCGGGATAGCCTTATCCGACACGCATGAGGGTTTTTTTTCTTGTGTTTTGTGTCTGTGTGTTTTCCTGTCTGTGTGTTTTCCTGAGTGTTGAGGAGTGTGTCAGCTGGTCCTCCAGGGAAAACACATCAGCAGTAGTGTGCGCGCGGGACCGGTTTGTCGGTGACCACCGCGTCGCCTTAAAGGAGACGTCGCTCACAGAGGACATCGGGTGCGGAGCGGGACGTTCTCTGAGTGTATTTATTGCATTTATGGACTTGCGTGGGAACGGGAAAAAAGAGCTCAATAAATGTATATACACTTTTGATTTCGCAAATATTGATTTCTGGTGGTCCTTACCCAACCCTGATTCTGCTAACGGCAAGTTATTATTTCCAATAATAGTAGCGTGTTTGTTACAGTGGCACCCAACGTGGGGCCATCAGAGTTTTTTTTTTTTTTTTTGTGTATTGTATGTATTATACATTGCTACATAGTTGGTGTTAGCTGTTACCTAGCCCAGCCATTCTCTTATACATTCTTACACTCCGCAAAACACACACTCAAAGGTTTGGTTAATCACTCTGTTTATTAAAGGTAAATTGGGCAAAATATGGCCGAGTCCGATGCACGAGCTGAGGAAGGAATGGGAGCACACGTCTTCACTGCAGGCCCTCTCGTGACGCATCATGAGCTCATGCAATACGAAGGCCCACAAGGTGATGATGGGGTAGAGCCACCGCTCACTGATGAACCGCTGCCTCCACCTCCTCCTCCCGTCGACGCTGAAGACGACCCAAGCCTCATCTCCATGGTGCTAGCAGCCCGCCTCGGCCAGCTAGAAACGGCTCTGCAGGCGCTGGAAGACAATCTCACCCGGCGAATGGATGAGCTGTCAGATCAGGTGGGTGAGCTGCAACGCATCCACAACACAGAGGCATTAACCTACCAATATAAACTGGAGAATTCTCGGGAGGAGATGCAACAACTGTGTCAGACAGTGAAAAGGCAGTGTGAGGAGCAATTGAACAATGTAGGCCGCTCCATGGTGGAGTGCATGAAGAGGCGAGACTCACAGTTGAAAGCCATGATGAGCGCGCAACCGGTCGCTACTGCCACTCCTCATCCTCCCTCTCCCAACAGCTGCTCACACCCTCCTACATTCAAACCACCTGTGAAGCAAGTCTCCCTGTATGTGGCCAATTCATTACCCTCAGTGTCTGATGCCTCCAAATCCGCCATCTCCAGCTTGGTCAGCAAGACTTCTCTGTCAGAAGAACACAAGTATCAGTTGCAGGAGCTGTTGTTAGAGTGGCCGACAGTGTGCACTGACCGAATTGGCCACATTAAGGCAATAACCCACCACATTTACACCACCGACGAAAGACCAGTCAGGAAAAAGGCTTACCCTGTCCCTGTCCACAAACAGCAAATTGTGGAGGAAGAGGTCGCCAAGATGCTGGAAGCCGGTATCATTAGACCGTCCACCTCGCCGTGGGCCGATGTTGGCATATTGGCAGGTGGCAATGCATCCAGATAGCATCCCCAAAACAGCGTTCGTCACAAAGAACAACCAATACGAGTTCCTCCGTCTTCCCTTCGGCCTGAAAAATGCAGGAGCAACGTTTCAGAGACTTATGACTTCGGTTCTGGCGGAAGCCATAGGAAAGTATTGTTTTGTTTACATTGATGACATCGTTGTTTATTCAAAGGACACCACTTCTCACCTTAACCATCTCGAACAGATATTTGCACTTCTTGAAGCTGCTGGTCTCACAGTCAACGTGAAAAAATGCAACCTCTGTCAGACATTCCTCTCCTTTCTGGGACACATCATATCGGCTGAAGGCATAAAAACTGAAGAAGCCAAGGTAGCAGCTATACGAACTTACCCCGTTCCCTGCAACCTGAAGGAGCTACAGCACTTCCTAGGTCTGGCTGGTTGGTACCACCATTTCATCCCCCACTTCTCAGAGCGTGCTGCTCCTTTACACGCTCTGAAGAAGAAAGGAGCCAAGTGGGTATGGACTTCTGAATGCCAGTCAGCCTTTGAGGATCTGAGAACAGCTCTTCAAGACACACCAGTTTTAACAGCTCCAGACTTCAGCCGCCCCTTCAAGGTGCAGACAGACGCCAGCAACATCGGCCTGGGTGCAGTACTCACCCAAGATCACGAAGATGGGGAACACGTGATCGCCTACGCCTCCCGGCTGCTACATGGTGCGGAAAGCAGGTATTCAGCATCAGAGAATGAATGTCTGGCTGTGGTGTGGGCTGTGGAGAAATGGCGTCAGTATCTGGAAGGCAAAGCTTCTACCATCATCACAGACCATGCTGCTTTAACCTGGGTTTTTAATCAGCCGAACCCCTCCTCACGTCTAACCCGCTGGGTACTCAGACTGCAGGCATTTGAGTTCGTAGTGCAGTACTATAAGGGGCAATGCAACATCGTTCCTGATTCCCTGTCCCGGCGCTGGGAGGGAGAAGCCACGAATGCCCATCTGGCAGTACACCAAGGCAACGATCTGCAGTGGGGAATGCCCTGTGACTGGGAGGAGCTGGAGAAGGCCCAGAAGGCGGATGAGACGCTTCCTACACTGTGGAAAGAGGCAAGGTTAGATCCTGACGTTAAAAAAATACATTACTGCATAATAAATAAATTTCTCTATCGGCAGATCCCCAAACAGGACGGGTGTAGTCTCCTCCAGCTGGTCATCCCAACATCTCTGCGACCGCAATATCTACAGTACGCCCATGACAACCCTCTCAGCGGTCATCTGGGGCGGATGAAGACCCTGCGGAGGCTGCTGGAGGTCGCCTATTGGCCGGAGATACGCCGAGATGTCTGGGAGTATTATAAGAACTGCGTCACTTGTCAAAAATATAAACCTCGCATTAGTAAACTGGCAGGTTTACTACAAAGCACACCTGTGGTGGAACCAGGTTTTATGGTGGGGGTGGACCTCATGGGTCTTTTTCCACGTTCATCCCGGCTGAACGAATATCTACTGGTGGTCGTGGATTACTGCAGCAAGTGGGTCGAGATGTTTCCTTTAAGAACAGCAAAGGCTCACAACATAGCCAACATTTTAACTAAAGAAATTTTCACACGGTGGGGCACTCCAGCTTACCTAGTTTCTGATAGGGGTCCGCAGTTCACTTCCCAGCTGCTCTACACCATCTGTCGGCACTGGGGCGTCACCCAGAAGCTCACCACTGCATACCATCCCCAGACCAACATCACCGAACGGACTAACCGGACATTAAAGTTCATGTTCGCAGCATTCATCAAAGATAATCACAAGCAGTGGGACCAATGGCTTCCTGAGTTCCGGTTCGCCATCAATACAGCCTGGCAAGAAAGCACTGATTTTACCCCAGCGGAGATAGCACTGGGTCGGAAGCTAAATGGACCGCTGGAAAGGATGCTGCATCGAACCATCCCACCTGGCCCGTGCCCAGGAACGCCAGGGGAAATACTACAATCTTAGGCGACGAGCTGTCACATACAGTGTGGGCGCCCATGTGTGGGAAGCTAATGCCGAAGCTACAGCTGCTAATTGTAAACCCGAGTGCGGGATAGCCTTGTCCGACACGCATGAGGGTTTTTTTTTCTTGTGTTTTGTGTCTGTGTGTTTTCCTGTCTGTGTGTTTTCCTGAGTGTTGAGAAGTGTGTCAGCTGGTCCTCCAGGGAAAACACATCAGCAGCAGTGTGCGCGCGGGACCGGTTTGTCGGTGACCACCGCGTCGCCTTAAAGTAGACGTCGCTCACAGAGGACATCGGGTGCGGAGCGGGACGTTCTCTGAGTGTATTTATTGCATTTATGGACTTGCGTGGGAACCGGAAAAAAGAGCTCATGGACTCGGTGTATGTGTGTGTGAGTGAGAAACACGGGGAGTGAATGGTGTGACACTGTCAATAAATGTATATACACTTTTGATTTCACAAATGTTGATTTCTGGTGGTCCTTACCCAACCCTGATTCTTCTAACGGCAAGTTATTATTTCCAATAATAGTAGCGTGTTTGTTACAAATTAAGCAAACATGACAGCCATAGTGGGCATCATGTCACCAGTGAATGATCACCCGGATGCAGCCCTCATTGTCGCTGGGGATTTTAACAAAGCAGACCTAAAGAACGTGTTGCCGAGCTTTTATCAACATGTGAAGTTTCCAACCAGAGACTTTGGATCATTGTTATACCATGTTCAAGAACAGTTATAAAGTCGACGCGATGAAAAAGGCCATCTTTCTCATCCCGGAATATAAACTGAAAATTATCCAGGAAGAGCCAACCATCAGAAAGTTCAGACACTGGACTGACCAATCAGAAGCTACATTGCAGTCAGTGCTCAATGACATCAACTGGGACATGTTCCGGGTCAGCTCCGATGACCTCAGTCAGTGGAAGTAGTGATGGACTTTATTGCTAAACTAACTGATGACATTGTACCCATGGTTTTGGTTAAAATCTTTCCTAATCAGAAACCTTGGGTGGGCAGATCAGTGCCTAAATGAATGCACTGCTCCACGGATGATATGCCAACATACAAGGCTGCTTCTTACAACCTGAAAGATAACTGTCCTGTGGCTCTTGCATCAGTGGTAATAAAGTGCTTTGAGAGACTTGTAAAGGATCTTCGTTACCAAAATCTCTTTATTTTTAACTAAATTTTGCCTACCATCAAAATAGAATCATGGATGATGCCATCTCCCATGTCCTTCGTACTGTACTTTCACATTTGGACACTTTTGGGAAAGGCAATTATGCAAGACATCTCTTTATCTTTCAACACTGTAGTCCCTTCAGAACTCATCATGAAGCTTGGTGATCTCAGACTTGGTCACTCACTATGCTCCTGGATTCTGAGCTTCCTGACAAACAGACCACAGGTGTTAAAGACCAGTCAGCGGTTCTCAGGAAGCACCACATGGAACATAGAATCACCTCAAGGTTGTGCTTTGAATCCCCTGCTCTCCACTTTCTACATCCACTACTGCTATGCTCACATTATTAAAGACATTCACCACTCTAATAATAATCTGTTTCTGTGGATGCCTGGTATGTCTGGTAAGAGACTCCGGTTACTCAGAGCACAAACTGAAAGACTGAACAATAACCTTTTCCACCAGGCTATCAGTGCAATAAATACTCAACCCCAACAATGACAAATTCTGCACATTGTGTAAAAGTGACTGTCACTTTATTTGTATCTTTATCTAACATAATTGCACTAGTTTCATATATAATTATTTTTTTAAATAATTCTTTAAATCATTAAATAATTCTGACTGATGAGCATTATCATGAAAAGGTAATATGCAGGTGATATGAGAGCATTCAACTAATTAGATTTGAACACTAGGGTAAAACAGCTAACTAGCTAATGGAAAAGGATGAAACTGAAGCTACAGCCTGTGTTGTTCAAGTCAAGTTAAGTAGGATTGTACAGTTGGTACACAGTGAAACGAAACAATGTTCCACTAAGGCCAAGGTGCTACATACAACATGAGTAAATAAATGTACAACTTTAATGAACAGAAAAGTTATCTGGCTAACTAAGAAGTCTAATTAGCTGCCTAGCGGAGGCAAGACAGATTGACATGACAACATAAATAACCAAAAAACTAACTAACTTAGAGACCTAATTGCCTGGCTAGTTGGGAACTATCTATGTTTTTATACAAAAGACACAACAGAGACAACATAAAGTGCATGTACAAATGTGCAAACAAGAGCGACAAATGACAGTGTGACACACATGACATTACAATACTCTGCGGAGTTGAGGTAATGAGTTGAGGTAATTGGAGGGGAAACAGTAAATAGTAAACGTTCCATAAGTAGGAGGAAGGATTAAAAAATAATTATGAATTATAAAGAATTATAAAATAATGAATATTGTGCAAAAGAGCATTTTCAGGTTGGTGTGTACAATAGATTATATAGTTGGTATACTGGGTGGCAGTGCCGTAACACTTTACTCCCCAAGGGATTTCACTGATTTAGCTATCTATCTCAAGGAGCAAATGACATAATCTTCATAATGACAGATCAATTTAGATCGCATAAATTAAATATTTTGCTACTGACGTTAAGCTGACGTTAGATTACCTGTTGAAGAAAATGAGTACAGGTAGTCCCCTACTTACTAACATTTGAATTATGAATTTACACAAATGTACGAATGGACCATGGTTCTACGAACATTCATAGATGTAAACAAATCACGGAAATAACACTTGTGTACAAAAATCGACACTGCAGTGCACCACATGCCAATATTGTCCTGAAAAGCTGTCCTGATGGTGAATAATCCTAATTCCAGAAAATCCTCAACAGAACAAGCCATCCTACACAATAACCCTCCTTCTCCACTCCTCTTTTGTCTTCTTCAATAATAATAATAATAATAATAATAATAATAATAATAATTTTTATATGGATATTTTTGGGTTGTGTAACGAATTATCGGAGTTTCCATTATTTCTCATGGGGGAAATTCGAGACAAAATCATGTTCAGGATTCTCCTCACAATGTAAAGGCACAGAGACAACACCAAGTGAGATTCATTTCCTTAGGCATGGTTACAGTTGACCACATGATGGCAGTGTTGGGAAAGGGAACATATTTAGTCAAGGTCATTGATGTGCTTTATTTGTGTCAAAGACATGTAAGACTCACTTTTTCGGACTTAAGAACAAATCAGACTTACAAACATGATCTTGGAATGCAACTCATTTGTAAGTAGGGGACAAACTGTACTAGCACAAAAATAGGCTTACCTTTAAACATATTTGCTCAGATTTAACAGAAAATTACAGAGACTGGCAAAACAGTTGAAAATGAACGACTTTTTATCTGTTCAACAACATAAAAAGCAATTAATCTTTTAAATAAGGCTTTGGTTGGTGAAGTGGGTCAGAATTTGCTTTGGTAATTTTTTAAGGAACTTTGTATTGTAGGCAGGTGCAATGATCATATAATAGTATCATTCTGTGTTTATTAGGTAGACACAGCTAATAAATGGAACTACAGTAGAACCTCGGATTGCGAGTAACGTGGTTTACGAGTGTTCCGCAAACCGAGCAAAGAGTTTTAATAATTTTTTATTCGGAAACCGAGCAAGTATTAGTTTACGAGCGCCGAGTATCATGCTTCACACATGCGACTCTTATTTTGACACCGAGCGTCACTCTCTCACCTGAATTAAAAACGCTTTAATACATACATTTGTAAACAACATCGTATAATTCTGATGTGACAAACTGTTAAATATGCTGGACACCTACAACAATGCAAGTAACAAAAAGTAGATGTGTAGCTAAATGCTTAGGCTAACTTGGCAAGGTATAATTTACTACTATATTGTCAGCTAACATAAAGTTCAACTTACCACAATGCCCGTGTTATGCTCGCTCTTAGCTCTTCTATGCACATGGTTTGACTCTTCCTGCGGTCTTCTCTCATCAAACTTGCGCTCAAATGCATCAAGACACTGGATAGGCTCTTTGAGAAGAGCAGTGTGTGCAGCTTGCTTCTCCTTCAAACTCTCAAGCAGAAGAGACAAAAGGCACACCATGGCCAATCCCCCCCCCCCCCCCCCACCCGGCTATGATAAGAAGGACAGCATCTCTTTCTGCTAGTCATTAACATACAAAAGGCCTTCACACCTCACAGCCATCACCTCTCACTGCTAGCTGTGAGGACTCCTAGAAAGTTTCACAGATTCCCGTATACATCCACATACATGAGGTATCTGGTCGTTTCACAAAATTTCCTTTTGCATTCTCTCTTTCCAAGCACTCTGCCTCAGACATCTGGCAAACTTAAAGTTTAGTGGAGATTTCCCATACCATATTTGTCCGGATACAACTCTTTTCATGCAGTGTTTGTTTTTTTGTTTTGTTTTTTACTTTACAGCAGTGATTCCCTTAGTATGCGCTCATGCCAGGTCAGAGAGATTTCTTTTTTTTCCTGTTAAAACGGTGTTTCCGTTGTGTGTGTGTGTCCGTTTGTTGTGAAACTTAAGTGATTCCTTTAGTATGCGCTCGTGCCAGTCTCGCTTTTTTCCGTTATAACTGTGTTTCTGCGCTTGTTGTGAAACTTAAAAAGTGAGTCTGTTAATATATGCTCATGTCAGTCTCAGAGAGATTTCTTTTTTCCAATTAAAATGGTGTTTCCGTTGTGCGTGTGTGTGTGTGTGTGTGTGTGTGTGTGTGTGTGTTTGTTGTGAATCTTAAAAAGCGAGGTGGGGAGAGGGAGGAGGAGTGTTACTGTGTAAAATGAAGGGGCTAATTCCACACACACACACACACACACACACACACACACACACACATGGCGCCTGCGCGCACTAACGGAAACACTTATCTGTCAGGATTTATTTGTACTTTTTTTAAAGGTAAAGTGCAGATTAATTTGCTGTATTTTCATTTTATAGATTGTATTAATTATTTTTATGTATTTATTTTTTGGGGCTGTGGAACAAATAATTAGAGTTTTCATTATTTCTTATGGGAAATGATGATTTGGTTTACGAGTGTTTTGGAATATGAGCCCACTTCCGGAAGGAATTATGCTCGGAATCCAAGGTTCCACTGTAATATGTCAAAGTAAATTATCCAAAATAAAGCACCCTAACTGATATTGCAATTTCCACTCATAAGTAAGAATGAAAAACAGATGAAACAGAAGCTCAAAATATTAAATTTTTTTATCATCATGGGGATATTTTGTATTTTGTATATTTTCTGCACACACACACACACACACACACACACACACAGAGCAGTGCAGGGCAGTGGTGGCTCAGAGGGCTAAGGCACTGAGTTACTGATCGGAAGGTCGGTTGTTCGATTCCCAGCTCAGCCAGGTTGCCATTGTTGGGCCCTTGAGCGAGGCCCTTAACCCTAACTGCTCCAGGGGCGCTGTATCATGGCTGACCCTGAGCTCTGACCCCAGTTACACTGGGATATGCGAAGAAAGAATTTCACTGTGCTGTAATGTATATGTGAAAAAAATAAAGGCTTTACTTTACACTCTCAAGAACACCAGATGACTGAATGCTGACAGGGTTGGCTCTCACTGCTCATCCATAACTTGTATTTACTTTGTGTTTAACCTCAAATCATAACAAACTTCAAAATGTTATGATGGATCTGTTTTAATGGCCTCCACTGTGATGACTCTTCACATGAAGTACTCACTGGATAAATACAATAAAGACAAAGTAACATGACACAGCAAAAACCACGATTATACCTTCCTTTTGGTGCATTGAGTTTTCAATTTGACAGTTTGCTGAGAAACCAAAACCACAAACTGTTGATGCATATAGATGCATAAATGTCAAATATGATGTTTGTTGTTACTTTGAAATATTAATATTAAAACTTCTGACAATTCCAATTGTGGTATTGTAATATTCAGTTTAAATCAGTAAGAGCTTATCTATATTTTTTATAAGACTTTGAGAAGTTCCAGTGAGATGATTCTTTTTTGTAAATAAGTAGGAATCATACTTACATAATGTAAAAACGTAATGTAAATATGCAGAAATGCTGAAAATAGGATGGTCCACATTGACCAGTGGTACTTATTTATTTATTTAAACCTACATTCATACTCAATCATACAGTATGGGCAAATTAAAAACAACGGACACATTTGAACTGTGGGAGAAAACTGACATACTGGAGGAAACCTGTAAGTCATGAACAGAACACACACACACACACACACACACACACACACACACATAGAGAGAGAAAGAGAGACAGTGGAGGTAAGAGGCCACAATGTTATCTCCTGGGCCACTGGTTCACCTCTATTGCTGTTATTAGTAGGAGGAGTAAGAGTTTTACAAAGAGTTTTAATAAGCTATGAAAATTATATATGAACATTTCAATCAACACTGTTTCCTTTAAAAATGTAAAACCAATACTTTATTATAAAAATCAGGAACAAAGCCATCATATGTAATTTAAAATGTTCTTTAAAATACACTGCCAAGCTATAATAATAATAATAATAATAATAATAATAATCAAACATGCTAATATTACTTCCACTACATTTTACTTTGATTAATGCCAGTTTATGTTTAGTAACCTGATTTGTATTTTTGGAGAATTCAGCATCAGTTCCCTGAGAACAAAAGTCCAAATGTACACAGGGAAAACTGTCCTGCGCACTCACACCGCGACCGGCATTAGGACCCGGAAGTAATACGGGCGCGTTTCAGGAGGCATAAAAGGCAACAAGATGGCGCTTCACATCGCTCACTCATTGAGTTCACCCATGCCTTGTCCGACGCTTCGATTCAATTCAATTCAATTTTATTTCTATAGCGCATTTAACAATGGTCATTGTCTCAAAGCAGCTTCACAGAAATGAAAAGAAAATGAAAAGAAAATTTATGGAAATATTTATGTGTAAGAAAAATGTGTCTAGATAATGAGATTGTCCCTGATGAGCAAGCCAAGGCTGACGGCGGATTCACCGACTTCACCGACTGTTCAGTGAGTACTCTGCTGTTATTTCTAGGACCCCCCACCCCTTCCCCTGATATTTCTCAGGAACACCATAAGTCTATGACGAAAAGCTAAAAACAAAAACTTGATGTCATACACTTGGGATATGGCATATCAGGCTAGGTTTTGGTTCTAGTTTTGAATGAAAGTAGACTACAACTTCACCTGGGTCTTCTTCCTCATCAGTGGCAGAGTATTTCTCCTCGGGTTATACTCTGTGTTATCCTCAACCTCTAACTACCTAAACCCTCCTCACTATGAACCTGGCTTCCCTTCCCCTGATCACTCACTCATCTTCTATATCACTTAATCCTGAATTTTTGTAGGAATGTCCCGCATGACTTAACATAGTCTATTTGTACTTATCACACTCACCCTCACTGTTTCCCTGACACCAACTAAAACAACTCAGTCATTGACTATATGAAGTACTAATCAACTTTTTCAGTAATTAAAACTTTTGAAGATTTAAGAGGTCTGTATACAATATAAATAGCAGAGGATTAATTTCTTGGTGTTTACTAGAGGAATAAAATTGCACGCTGTATTTAAACACAAACAGGCAGGATAGAGACAAAATGTTGAATTCCTGACGCATGATGAAATCATTACCCAGTGGAGTTGTTTATCTGTTAGAACAGGCCACTTTACGTAATTTATGTAATTCTGAAGTTTCCATTAGCTAGCTTCACCTTAGTGTGTAGTGTTCAAAGCTTATCAGCTGAACGCTCGCATATCATGAAATGTGAGATGATTAATATAATATGATTAACTACAATTCAGTGTTAACACTTAGACCTGGGTGAACACAATTCACTTATATGCAACTGATAAAGTTAAAAGACTTAGGAGGTGGATATATACTTTATACAGTGGAACCTCAGATTGCGAGTAACATGGTTGCGAGTCTTCTGCAAGACAAGCACATTTTTTAAATAGATTTTAACTTGAAAAACGAACAAGTCTCCGTATCATGTAGCACGCATGCGCTTCTTATTTTGACACCATGCGTCATGTAATCACAACTGAGCCAATAGTTTTTCTCTCGTGCACACTTCGGAATTGTGGGAAATCATCTCCCCTGCTTGGTCTTAATGTGTCTCTCAAAGGTATAATCAACATAAGTGCACATGTGTACTGTTTACTATAACATACGTGTGTACACGTGTAAAGCAAATGCAAGTCTCATTAGAGAGGTTAAAGATCCATTTTCTGTCTCTCTCTCTCTCTCTCTCTCTCTCTGTGTCAGCCTGCACTTGTGCACTTCAGCCTGTGTGCATGCGTCATTGGACAGTGTACTCCTTTTCCCCCTTCTATCGCCTTCGCACACACGCCTCCTTCTCTCGCCTTCACACAAACACACACACACACTCTTAATGGAATCACTGCTCTATCGCGATTCTTTTCAAAAGTAAAGTGCAGGTAAAGTTGTTTTATTTTGACTTTACAGCAGTGATTCCGTTAGTGGGTGCTCACTCGAGTATCATTAGAGATGTTACTTGTTATTTTTC
Source organism: Clarias fuscus (assembly GCA_030347435.1). Classification (NCBI taxonomy): domain Eukaryota; kingdom Metazoa; phylum Chordata; class Actinopteri; order Siluriformes; family Clariidae; genus Clarias; species Clarias fuscus. The sequence goes on from CM059205.1 coordinate 40,827,001, forward strand.
CAGATAAAACAGTGTTTCCGTTATTTATTTATTTATTTTTTGTGTGTGTGTGTGTGTGTGTGTGTGTGTGTGTGTGTGTGTGTGTGTGTGTGTGAAACTCAAATAAGAGACGAGGAAAGGTTTCTGAGTAAGATGAGAAAAGGGAGAGGGGCGGGTCTCAATCCTCGTCTCCTCTTACTTTAGCTTCACACACAAACACAAACACACACACACATAGTTACACAGTGCCTGATGCACAAACACAAAGCACAAACACTAACGGAAACACTTATCTGTCGGGATCTATTTTTACTTTTTTTGAGTTTCCATTATTTCTTATAAGGAAATTTGCTTTTATTTACAAGTGTTTTATTCGCGAAATATGGAACCAGTTATGCTCACATTTCAAGGTTCCACTGTCTTATAGATGCAGTGCAGACCAAAAGTTTGGACACACCTTCTCATAGCTAAGTAAAGCTAAGTAAAGAAAAACGAGCGGCCATCATTACTTTAAGAAATGAAGGTCAGTCAGTCCGAAAAATTGGGAAAACTTTGAAAGTGTCCCCAAGTGCAGTCACAAAAACCATCAAGCGCTACAAAGAAACTGGCTGACATGCGGACCGCCCCAGGAAAGGAAGACCGAGAGTCACCTCTGCTGCGGAGGATAAGTTCATCCGAGTCACCGGCCTCAGAAATCGCAGGTTAACAGCAGCTCAGATCAGAGTGCAGGTCAATGCCACACAGAGTTCTAGCAGCAGACACATCTCTAGAACAACTGTTAAGAGGAGACTGTGTGAATCAGGACTTCATGCTAGAATATCTGCTAGGAAACCACTGCTAAGGACAGGCAACAAGCAGAAGAGACGCGTTTGGGCTAAAGAACACAAGAAAGAAAACCTGCTGAATGAGAAGGGGTGTCCAAACTTTTGGTCTGTACTGTAAATAAATAAATAAATAAACAGGTTGTGGGAAGAACGTGACACATGACAGCATATGTGGATTGCTTGGGTTGTTACCAACAATAGCACCTTTAGAAATATAATTATTGAGATAATTGGTGAAAATATGCAGATAAATGCATTTTGGATTTATTTGAGATTAATGTTAACTCCTGGGCATGTTTAAGTGTAACTATGAATAAATAAAAAAATAGGATAATGTTTTTTGTTTACTAAATAAATGTAAATTTTATTTAATTATTATTTATAATAAATAAAAGTGTCTTGGTGAACTGTTGTGCTAAAAGAAGTACACTTGGGGACATGCAACTAGTTTTGTGTTGGGTACAGTAAGTTTTCAAGACCACGTCTGCATTGGTTATTTTACTTTAATGGCATGAGGCACACATGATTTAATATTTAACTTACCACAGACTCTAAGGTTTCACACTAGGGAAAGTTTAACACTGAGAGGATCGCATACATACATACACCCATGTAGTGGGCTGGAGTGTAAGAGCTTTACAGAAATGGAAATATAAAGTAAAAGAGTGGGAGAGGGGTGGACAGAAAGTAATTTATCTCGTGGGTTTATTCAATAGAGCAAACTTCCCAGACATTGCTCAAAAAACGGAACAGGGGGCATTTAAAATATTGATGATAGAAAAGTCAGAACTACCCCTCACCCCCACATGAAACGTCAGGTTTACCACTTCCCATCAAAATAAGCAGATTGTTTCCTAAAATCACCATCTGAGCTGTTAAGGGTAAACGGTTTTGCTCAAAGGCCCAGGTGATGAAGTTTGGAACTGCTGTGATTTTAATCAACCGCTCCAAATAACGTAGAGTAGAACAAGGATACAATATAAGGAGCCAATTAGTGCTAAGGGTCTTCCCGTTACATTTACAGCATTTAGCACACAACTTTTTCAGAGCAACTTAAAAACTCTAAAGTGCTTTGTACTGTCCCTTTTAAAACCACATACTGCACAGGTCAATTCCGAAATCTAATCAGTTTTGCTGGTTTCAGTAAAATTGATGCTGTAAATTCTGGAAACATTCAGCGACTCGAACTTTGGATATCATGCAAGCAAGAATCTTTGAAGAACACAAGTAAATGATGCTCCACAATTATGCATAAAAAAATAAAAAAACTCGAAATAAAATGTATTTCTTGTGCCTCAAGGTTCAGTAGTGGAATACAATGGATTTAAGACCTCATGATCTATAACCAAAAGCATTAATCACTGAGGGATGAGTCACTTTAGTGGTTATTGCTAGTCTCTACATATGAATTCTATGTAGTGCCATCATATCTTCCTCCTCAATAATATGGATATTTTAACCCTTTTATTGGCTAAATTTAACAGACGAATTGAAATAAGTATCCGTCCTCTTGGTCTTTAATGTCAAGTAACATGAGAAGGCTACGTACTATACACTCAATGGGCAATTTTAGTATTTTAAACCAAATAAGAACAAAGAAACCAATAATTTTATTAGAACTATCTCTATAAATGGCTTTTAACTCACTTAACACCCCCTCACCCAGCACACATGTACAAGTAAAGTTATATTAGTTCAGTTGTTATTTTGGCTGCAAAGTGTTAGATGTGTAGGTACTTTCTGGTCTACATAACAACTACAGCCATGTTTCCTGTGGAAGAGGTGATTTTTAGATCTATATGAGTCAAAGTGAAACATTTCGTCACTTATGACCTGCCCGTCACTCAAACCACAATCACACACCTCGTATTAGCTTATAATACAGGGGTAGACGTGTTATCTGCATTAAGACAACTCTGTTCACATCGTGACGAGCTCCATCATCATCGGCAGCCATGTCCTATAATTCTCTCCTGGTGGTTCTGATGCTTCTTGCCTGCCTTCACTCCTTTACAATGACTCATAGTAAGTAAAAAAATAAATTATATATATATATATATGTTTAAGTATATATATTCTTATAGAAAAATACATCAAGCAGTATGTTATACCAGAGCTAAATCATTTAATAATTTCACAAATCTATAAGTGATTGATTCATTATTATTATTTTCACAGATGTAGATTCACCAGTCACATGCTGTTTCAGATTCCACAAGAATTCCACTACAAAACCCCCTCTAAAACTCATTACTGAGTATAAAATAACCAAGCTTGACTGTACAAAGAAAGGAATCATGTAAGATTTCAATTCCTTATTTCATTTTAATAAATGATGAGAATGCCCCCAAAATTAATATTTATTTTATCACTACATATATAATATAAATTTAATACACATTACATACATCTTGACATTTGTTTAAAAATGTATTATTAGTTTTTGAATAATGTTTGGAGATATGAGTGTTTGATCTACAGTTTATTATTATAGTTTTTACATAAATCTTCTCTCCTCTGCAGTTTTATGATGAAGAATGGTCATCGTGTGTGTGCAGACCCTCAAGATCAGTGGGTGAAGGAACACATAAAGAAAATTGATAAGCGCACTTCTACAAGCAATATGCAACCTTAAACAACCAATTAAGTCCTCACTTTATTAATTCTGTACAACATTAGTACAAATTCCACTTTTTGTGAATTGTTTACTGTTTTGACAGAAGGAATAAATTTTGTTTTTAATTACCCTAATTCATATTTCATTATTAATCTCATGTGATCTATAGCTTGTAGGTACAAAGTCATGGTCTGAAATATGCTTGTGGTGGTAGCAAGCAAGCCGGTTTGCTTGCTACCACCACAATATAAGAGGGCTTTACAGCATTATATATACTTTATATAAGGCTGAGGATTGTGCAGTACAGAGTGGGGAAGAGCCCTGCAGGGAATAAATGTATGAATGAAGTAATCAATAATAATAATAATAATAATAATAATAATAATAATAATAATAATAACTAGAGACAATTCCTGGAGAAAATGTGAAGTAGGGTAACACTTGTCCACTGGTTTTCCTGAGGAAAATGGTGAAAATGGCTATTTTCTAGGCCATAGTGCTCCTGAGATATTCACCTACCTATTCACCTACCTCACTGCATGGCTGACTGACACACAGAGAATGTAATGTGAGATGGTGAGTTACGAATCAGAAGGGTGGCGGTTCGAGCCCCAGTTCTGCCAAGTTGCTGCTGTTGGCCCTTAACAAGCACTGCTGCTCCAGGGGCACTTTATAATGCCTGACCCTACAAAGCTGGAATATGTGAAGGAAAAAAGAATTTCACTATGCAGTAATATATATGTGACAAATGAAGACTAAGCTGAACTCTAACCGGCATGCAATGAGTAAAAGATTGTTAAGCTGGACAAACAAACTCAATACATGAGGGCTCTACCTGGCAACTTACAGCACTTTCAAGATCTGCTCCTAATGACACCACATAGCACACCTTCAGAGGTCTAGTGGAGTCATATACCAAGAAGTCAGAGCTACCCAGTGTAACCTGGACAATATTGGGCTTAATGTTCTAAGGTTTTAATGTTACTGCTGATAGGTGTATATTTATATAAGTAAAGAAATCTGTAGGTTTTTAGTGTAGGTCTCTTTGTAGGGATCCTGGGTAGTACCATCATATTTAGCCTCTGTGATGACATGGTTTGTCGAAATGTTTTATTTGGCAGAATTACGTAGACAGAATACAAAGAAATCGCTCCTATTGCTCTTTAATGTCAATAATGTGCCATGGGAGCACACCAACGGCAAGCAATGATTTTTGGCTGTAGGACTTTTTGAAAATATGAGCTATAACCATTTGGCAGCATTGTAAGTTCTGGTATTTTTATTCAAGTACAAATATAAATGGAGGACTTCTGATTTTACTTGAGGATTATTATTCCCTAGGGAATCTCTACTTTTTGTGCACTTTGCCCACCACTGGTCAGGGAAACATTTAATGTTCTTTTGGATGCTCCTGTCAAGCGGACACTGCAGCAAACCATTTGATCCTCACATGAGTTTTCACATGTAGTATGCCAGATGCTGTTCCTCACACCACATTCAAGTTTGATCTTTGCTAGGGACTAGTACTACGCAGGATCTGCTCATTGTTCTGGCTGGGAAATGATCCTGGGTCTTTGAGTGGTTTCTGGGTCCTTGGAAGGTGAGAAGCCTACCACTGAACCATCAATGTTCTCATTGGGCACCTTTAAATTTAATGTTGTCAGACTCGCATGAGGTCGTGGTGGATCCAAGTGAAGGTGATGTGAGCAACCCCTTGGGTGAATGAAAAGGCAGTGTAATGGTGTTATTACTGAGCGTGAATTGAGCTCCGTGTTGCAGTGTGAGCAGATGAAGTCTTGCTGGAGCATGGAGCCAGCATGAGAGTGCTGAGATGAGGGCGGCATGCGCAAGTCTTATGGGAATGCGGATGCACAGAGAATCGGTGCAAGGGGGGCGCACCCTGAGATAAACAGCGGTGTGCAGAATGAGCCCCACCGGAATGCGGAAGTGCAGAGACCCAGCGTGGCAAGGAAGAGCTCTGTGATGGAAGATGATGTGGACAAATGGAGCTTAAGCTGGTGAGTGAATGATGCCAGTGCGTTCAGCAAAGCATGAGGGTTACTTGTGGTAAGTGAACAGGTGGAGAGAAGAGAGAGGGTCTGTGATCAAAGCTTGTAGTCAATAGCAGATCGGAGGTGAGTAACGTGAAAATCCATGAACGCGAGAATCTAAGATGAGAGACGAAAGTGTGGTCAGTAAAGCAAAAACGTGGTCAAGATCAGGTCGATATAGACGAGAAGAAAATGATGGAATATTGGGCTAATACAACATAATCTGGCAAGAAAGTGTTGTCGGAGCGTGGTTTAAACAGGCATAGGAGATGAGGAGAGATGAGCGAGGAGTGCAAGGAGTGGTTAGGAACATGGAACTGGAGTCCGCAGGTGGTCATGGCGGGGCTATGTGTGATCCTAACACACAGTATGATCAGCAGTCATACTGTGTGTTAGGAGGCTGTAAGCGTTTAAGTTAATATAGATTCCAGTTTGTTATTGGAGTTTAAGGTAGACTTTAGAAAATTCCAGTCCAGATGTGTTTTTTTTTTCATCACAACCTAGGCAATATGATGAATTGAATTACTTTTAACCAACTACTGTATACAAACATGACATAATTTAAAAAATGTACAAAAATATTTTTTGTTATTTTTGAGTCATAATAATAATAATAATAATAATATGCACACTTTTAGTTCAACATTTTTGTGATGTTATTCCTATACTTTTTAAAAGTAATTTTAATTTTGGTTCTACATATTAGAAAACCTTAATGCACCGTGTGATTTCTGAAGCCTTCTCTGTTCACACAATGGCACAACTTATAAAATAATAATAATAATAATAATACTAGTTGGTGGGGTGTGGTAGTGGTTAGTACTGTTGCCTTGCACCTACTGGGTAAGTGGTTTGTGTGTGTGGAGTTTGCATGTTGTCTCTATGCTTGGTGGGTTTTCTCCTTGTCCTCCAGTTTTCTCTCACAGACATGCACAGTAGGGTAATTGGCATTTCCAAATTGCCTATAGTGTGTGTGTGTGTGTGTGTGTGCACCTCATGCCCATTTCCCTCATGCCTTGGTATAGACTCCAGGTTCCCCGTAGCCCTGCACATGATAAACGCTGTAGATATTATAAATAATAATAATAATAATACAAATAATAATACAGTCCTGAACTATCGACTGACTGCAGTCACAAGTCCTCAGAGAACAACTGAGCCCTCAGCATCAGCTGAGCCCAGGCCCATCTTTGTGAAAAAGTGGAACCATCCCCAGTATCCCAAGCAGACCACACAGGGCACCCATGCAATGAGATCTCCAACCAGAAGCAAGACACCAGGACGAGTCAAACAGGTCCAGAAGGCAGAGGGGTTCTGGATTACTGGCAGCTCAGGAGTGACATGTATAGCTTAACAGAGAGACACGGAGAGTTAAAAATAGAGAGGGAGAGAGAAGAAGAAAGGGAAGAGGAGAGCGCAGAATAGAAGAACAGATAGCAGTTAGGTATGGTCACAGTCAAACAATGTACTGTATACAATGTACTGTATACACAGTATAAGGTGAATGTGTATATTTTGTGCAGAGTGCAAACAGGGACTCCAGCAGGACTAACTATGACAACATACTAAAAGGGAGGAGCCAGAAGGAAACACAGTCTAGTCGAGTTGTTCCCCACAAGGCAATGAGTGGGAAGGATCGTCTATGTCGTGGACATGTCCTGAGGGGGGGAGAACTGACGGGAGGTGGTGTCAGGCTTGACATTCTTGGAACCAGAGAGGTATGACATCTACCTCCATGGGAAACTGGAGGGAGGGTTCAGGAAAATGAGTAGGGTGCCTTGCTGAAATGACGCTTGAATTCCTCAAAGGCTTTATCTGCCAGGGAGTTCCATCGGAATGGGATTTTGAATATGGGGCCGTAAGTGGGGCCACCACAATTCTATATCTTCGAATGAAGCAAAAATAGAAATTGGCAAACCCCAGGAAACATTGGAGTTCATATCTTGATGATGGTAATGGCCAGTCAGTGACCAAGGACCTTCATGCGTTCCATCTGAATGCCTGCAGGCAAGATGAAATACCACAAAAGGAGGTGAAGGTACAATGGAACTCGCATTTTTCTGCCTTGATGTAAAGTTTATTCTCTAACAGCTGCCATCTTGTCAGAAGGAGTTTGAGTTCTTTTACTGAGCGTGAGAATATCAAGATGCCGTCCAGATAAGCAAAGATGAAGACAAATAGTTTACTAACCTATAGATGAGTGGTTGTACTTTTAAATCTTTCTGGATAAAATTTTTTGAAGAAAAATAAGGTATACCTCTTACATAATTCAACATAAACAGCATACAACATAAACTTCCTTCCCTATGATAGCTTATGCAAGATCATAGAAATAGAACATACATCCTGTATACACTGTTTGGTATTGAAACCAGGTTTTTGTTAAAACTTGATCGTAAATACTAAAATAAAATAAATAAAAATAAATAAATATATATAGACTCTCTCTTTTCTCTAAAGTATTTATCCTAAATATTTTTTAGATTCTTATTAGAATATGTTCATATGTATTAATGCACCAGACCAAACTAGAAAGAACTTGCTGTTATTGATGTGATGTGACAATCATTAAAAGGCATTGAATGGGCATTGAGTGTGAGGAAGAGCGCTTGGAGGACTGTTTGGGGTCTTGGCAATTTTTTAGTAATTTTTTTACTTTATTCATTAGTAAACATTGTTTAAAAAAACGTTAAAGGTCAAGTCAAGTCAAGTCGGCTTTTATTGTCATTTCAACCATATACAGTTCAGTACACAGTGAAACGAAACAACGTTCCTTCAGGACCAAGGTGCTACACACATGCAGACGACATAAATTTACAATGCAGATTTTTTACATTTTTAAGTTAACCTAAAATATATATATATATATATATAAATAAACGCAGAGCTATAGAAATGGATATATATATATATCCATTTCTATACAAAAAATACACAATAGACAACAGACAACAAAGGGCACATGCAAATGTGCAAACGCAGAGCTACATGACAACAAGAAATAACAACATAACACAACAACGTAACACGTTACATTAAAGAAATACCTTTTTAGTGATAAGGTACGAGTAGAGGTAGTGGAGAGAGCAGCAAGTAAACAATTGACATTGTGTTCAAAGATATTCTGTGCAAATAGCAAAGTGAGATGAATTATTGTGCAAATATTGCAAAGAGCAGTTCAGATAGGTAGGTATGAACAGATTAAGGTGGTTGTAGATCAGTGTGATTGTGCATCTGTGTGTTTATCAGTTCAGTCCGGATGTTATTTAGTTCGTCTGTTTTAGTGATTTGTGTGTGTGTGTGTGCGCGCGTGTGTGTTTATCAGTCCAGTCTCTTTGTGTTGAGGACACGGATGGCTTGTGGGTAAAAACTGTTACACAGTCTGGATATGAGTGCCTGAATGCTTCGGTACCTTTTTCCAGATGGGAGGAGGGTGAAGAGTGAGTGTGATGGGTGTGTCTGGTCAGCCAATGCTGGTGGCTTTGCGGATGGAGGTTCACGGGGGGCCTGGAGCCTATCCCAGGAGATTTAGGGTACATGGCAGGGTACACCCTGGACAGAGTGCCAATCTATCACAGGGCACAGACACACACTCACTCATTCACACACTACGGACAATTTGGGAACGTCCTAACCTACCTTTAATTAACCTAACCTACATGTCTTTGGAAACCGGAGTACCCGGAGGAAACCCACAAAGCACTGGGAGAACATGCAAACTCCATGCACACAGGGACGGGAATCGAGCCTGGCCGGGGATCGAACCCGGACCCTGCCGGTGCAAGGCGACAGTGCTAACCACTACACCACCGTGCCGCCTGTCACGGTGCTACATAATTACATTTTTGGTTGTCATACTGAAGAGGTCGGCTTCTAATTAAAAATGCCATCAGGATGCACCCAGTGCCAACACTATCTGCCATATCCTGAGTGGATGACATCAAGTCCTGTTTTCAATTTTTCCTCACAGACTTTTCAATATCATCGATGTGTCTGCTTATAATGGCTTTGTGGTTTGGATTGAGATCAATTCATGTTGGAAGGAGGGCAAAAACTACAGGAGGAGACCTGGGCAAAAGCATGATGGACCCCCTCATTCAAGAGCACCAACATCTTTTATGAATGCCGCCTCTGCTGCATTAGACATGCAAGCAACAGCAACATTGACTACAATTAAAAAAGCAGGAGGCAAAAAAAAAAAAAAAAAAGATTCCAACCGTCTTCACCAAGCGATAAAAACAAACATTGTGTGACACAGATGTGGCATATAAAGTGAGAAAAGAATACAGCAAAGAACATGCAACAACCTCAGTATATTACCAAACATGCTGATAAGAGGACAAGACTAAAGAATATTAGGATGATGCTAGTCTTTTCAGAATTACATGAGAAAGGTGTAAATGTGTTCATACAGTGTTTATTTCAAGCATTATTTTTTTTTGTAATATAGTTGTCATGGGTCTAGCTGGTGGTGCTGGCTAGACCCGGCTGATGTTGCTGCCGTGGGCATATGGGTAGGCATGAAGGCAGAGGGGTGTGCAAACAGAAAGAGTCTTTATTTAAACAAACTCAAAAACAGACAAACGAACAAAGAAACAACAAACTCAAACTAAAACTAGGGCTCAGGAAAAACACAGGGAACGGCGCGCTAACACAGGGACAAGAACTGGACACAGGGAACCAGGAGCTGACATGGGAACTAGGAACTGACAGGGAACCAGGAGCTGACACAAGGAACCGACAGAGAGAACTGGGGATGAGGAAACATGGAGCTGAAGCTAACTAAGACACATAGGGGAACTAGAGACCGGAGAGACAGGACTGGAGACTGGAGAGACAGGACTGGAGACTGGAGAGACAGGACTGGAGACTGGAGAGACAGGACTGGAGACTGGAGAGACAGGACTGGAGACTGGAGAGACAGGACTGGGAGCACAGAGACTAGAGACGGGACTAGAGATGGGACTAGACTGGCTGGGTTAGTGGTTAGTTGGGTTAGTAGCTACATGGAATGCTGGGGACACTGGATGCTGACCTAACCAGGTTAGTATCTAAAGGGGTTAGTGGCTAACCGGGTTAGTACTGACCTAATGGTGGGGAACTGAACACAAAAGGCAAGGCACACATGAGGCTATTCCAAACTAGCGGCTAACCTACTAGCGACCAGAACCACTAGCAGTCAATCCCCCTAGAGGCTAGCCTACTGGAGGCCAACCCTACTAGCAATCAAGGCCTACTAGCGGCTACCCCTGCTAGTGGCTAGGCCCTCATGTGGCTACACAAAACTAAACAGACAAAGAATTAAACCAGAAGACAGAACAGTACTTACACAGGAGGAGACACAGCCTAAGTAAACACTGAACAGAACAGCTCCATGAATCCACTAGAACAAGGAACATACAGAAAACACAACTAGAGCCCTCTTTAAACAAAGGTAAAACAATATAACTAAAATATAAACTTAAACAAACAAAAAGGAATGCCCACATGACGGTAGTTACAAAAACAAACAAAACAAACAAACAAACAAACAATGGTTGACCCAGTTTCCCAGAACAAACTGCTATTTATAGAAACTTTAATGAGGCACCTCAGTCCAGGTGAGCACTCATCACCTGACTGAGGTGCCTTCTGGGAAACTGAATCAACCAACATGAACTACACAGACAGACAGACATGAACAGTGACCTCTAGTGAAGGTTCCTAACAATAGTTAAGTTTTCTATGTGTATAATTGATTTTTTGTCCGGGAACACAAGATATTTTGTGCCACAGTTCAGAAAATTTAGCTTTCAAAAGGAATGACTTTGGTAAACATTTCAGTGTAAGACTGTGATAAATAGTACATTAGATTTCATCTTGGTATTTATGTTCAAAATAATATCTATATAATGTTATTTTCCCTAAAAAAAAAAACGAGTGGTACAAGCTCAGGTAAATGAGTCCTGCAGGACATGAACAGCAAATAAAAGTTCAAAAATTATAAAATTATAAGGTATACAAATTATAAGGAGCTCAAGTTGAAAAAAGATCTAATTATATAACAACATTAGGTGATATATGCATTATTGTGGATTTTTAATGGAGTAAAATGATCCCGGTCAAAAGTGACTGGGAACACGAGGGTTAATAAAGTCTGTTAAAATCTTAAATCTCTCTCAGTAGGGGTGTTCAATCTCTCTAACTCAATAAACAGCAGTGCTGAAAATTGGTGGTCTCTGTTTCTCTGTCTAGTATGCAGCAAAAATGATCGTGACCTCTAATAATAATAATGCATTCTATTAGTTAATGGTGTCTTTCAAGACACTTAAGTTTATCTTACAATTCCATAAAAAAAATATATATATATATATATTGCAGAATGATAAGCACATTTAAGTACAATCCATGTTGCTCAAAAAATAAATGGAACACTTATCCCCAGTTTGACTTGAACACCTCATATGTGTATCAAACTGGGACTAAGTGTTCCCTTTTTTTAGCAGTATATATTGACTAGGTTAGTTTAAGATGACACTTGAAAAGTGTTTTTTAAAAACAGTGTAATGTAGTCAAGTAACTGAAAGTGATTAGGAAGCGTGTTCCAAAGAAATGGTGCACCATAGGAGAAGGCTCTAGTACCTATCGTGATGAGGTTAAAGTTGGGTACAGAAAATACACCTTGTGACCTGGACCACAGGAAGTTTTAAATTTAAAATTTGAACTTTTCTATTCTTCACACAAGACTTGTTAGCCTTGGGCACCAAAATCACTGGGCTGCTCTAGTTGCTGAGGTACCACAGTTTTTTTGTAGTCAGGCAATCTATGTAGGTTGTCTGTGTACAACAACATGCAGGGAGAGGTCAATGTAGAGCTTTATAAAGTAATGGTGATTGGATAGAGGTGAAAACACACTAAACTTTCTCCTGCAACATGGTAACCAGTGCTTCCTGAGTCAGTGGGAATTGGCCTTTGGCGAGGAATGTTGTGAATTCAACCACACGTTTTAGACTTACCAATAAAATTAGTATTAAATTACTGTACATCTATTGTTCTTAACTCATAATCTGACATTCATATGACCTTGAAGAGTCTTTGTCACTAGTGAATTGTTTACAGTAAAATGAGCGCCTCATTCCAATTGTCCCTAATGCTGTCTAAGATGCCACCGACTTCCACTTGTAGAATAAGTAAAATCCCATCGAGGATTGTGTGGCCTCTCATACTGCAAACAATAGGGGCTCAAGCCATTTGTCCCACCTCTAAGCATAATTGTGATTGAAATTGTGATTCCTGTTTTCCAGCATCTGATTAAATCATTCAAACAGTCCATCAGACAGATAGTGAATCAAGAAAACAAACAGGCCCTGGCAGTCAACTTAAAAGTCCAATGAAATCACAAAACAGAACAATACATTGACGGAGAGACAATGCACCTTTTAGACCAAATATTTAACAAGGATAGATAATGGCAAATTGTCTATGCAGCTGACACAGCCAAATAAGTTAGCACACTGTGGGCAATACACCAGAAGCCAGACAGCTCATCTGATGTTTTAGAGTAATTAATGGTTTGTGAGTGTTTGTGTGTGCGTGCGGTTTAGGAGTTTTAGTTCTGAAACTTCCTTCTCACTGCTTGTATATCAGGCTTGCCCTTACTCAGAAATCACACCTTTTATATTTAAAGTAATTTTAAATAGAGAGAGAGAGAATGTGTGTGAGGACCAAATATCACCATAATACTATCTAAGATAGAGTCTATTTACTACAGATTTACCCATCAATCTCTTGAAACCATGGAGAGAAGATGTTTCAAAGTTTCTGGCAATGGTAGTTCCTGAAAAAGTGAAGCTGGGAGCCCTAGTGCACACCATCAAAGAGACCACAGAGAACACAGGTTGCCAGGTTGAAGGAGCATGTTTCCAATATGCTTTTTTATTGCAGATTATGATTTCTCTAGGTGTAGTCGTATGTAGCTACTGGCTTCTTGTAAAAGTAGCAGCAAAAAATTATTTCAGCTGAAACATTAACAGACACATTTTTGAAATTGCAGAGTCTTATGATAGCATGTTAAATGGTGTATAACATGGTACTGGCAAATCGAAAGTGACAAAGCTGATAGAAATTGATTCTATTTAAGTACTAATTCAAAGTTTTTAACTCCGGATCCGAGCTGGCCGAGTGAGATCCTGAGGGAGAACAAAGAACATGACACGAAGCAGCGGCCCCGAGGGAAACGAGCCGGCGTCAGGAACAGGCTGAGAGCTCGTGCACACCACACACTTCTGCCTAGCATCCTGCTCGCCAATGTCCAGTCACTGGAAAACAAGCTCGATGACCTCAGGGCCAGGATAAAGTTCCAGAGAGACATTCGGGACTGCAATCTTCTCTGCTTCACCGAGACATGGCTGAACCCAGCGGTGCCGGACCACGCCATCCAGCCGGCCGAGTTCTTCTCGGTTCACCGCATGGACAGGACACGGGTCTCGGGGAAGACAAGGGGAGGCAGCGTGTGTTAAATGGTGAACACCAGCTGGTGCAACAGCGCGAGCGTTGTTCCTCTCGCACGCTCCTGCACACCCAACCTGGAACTTCTGTCCATCAAATGTCGTCCTTTTTATCTTCCTCGGGAGTTTACATCGGTCATAATCAGCGCCGTTTATATTCCACCAAAAGCGGACACAGACACTGCCTTATGCGAGCTGCATGAGGCACTCTCACAGCACCAAACACAACACCGGAACACTGCACTTATTGTGGCGGGGGACTTTAACAACGCCAACCTCAAACACGCAGCGCCAAACTTTTATCAGCACATCACCTGCCCGACCAGGGGTGAAAGGACACTGAATCATTGCTACACAACAGTCAAGGACGGTTACAAGGCACAATCTCATCCACCGTTTGGTAAATCCGACCACGGCGCCATCTTCCTCATGCCAAAATATAAACAAAGGCTCAAACAGGAAGTTCCGGTTCAGAGGGAGGTCGCACGCTGGACGGACCAATCGTTTGCGCTTCAGGACGCACTAGATGACGCAGACTGGGACATGTTCCGAAACAGCTCTGATGACGTCAACGTGTTTAGGGAAGCGGTTGTGAGTTCGGGAAACTAGCGGATGATACCGTACAGAAAACGACCATAAGAACGTTTCCCAATCAGAAGCAGTGGGTGGATAAAACCATCCGCGACACTCTGAGATCTCGCACCGCTGCCTACAACGCGGAACTTTCGTCGGGGGACATGGACGTGTACAAGGCTGCGGCATATAACGTCCGGAAGGCGGTGAAAGAGGCGAAGCAGCGCTATGGGAGGAAACTAGAGTCACAACTCCAACAGAGTGACTCTAGGAGCCTGTGGCAGGGAGTAAAGGCAATAACGGGCTATAAAGTACCAACATCCGGTATGATGAACGTGGACATGACTCTGGCAGACGAGCTGAACACGTTTTTTAGGCCTGCTTCGAGGCTGCAGCTAAAGACGCTAATGCTACCAGCGTTAACGGCTACAGACAGGAAGTCACTGCCAGCACCGGAAACGCATTCACCATCTCCGAGCATGACGTGAGGAGAGCCTTCAGGCACCAGGAAAGCAGGAGGACCAGATGGCATCTCAGGTAGAGTCCTCAGAGCCTGCACAGAGCAGCTAGCACCTGTGTTCACAGAGATATTCAACATCTCCTTATCTCAGTCTGTGATCCCTACATGCTTTAAGGAGTCCATCATTGTTCCTGTTTTGAAGAAACCACATCCTGCTTCCCTCAATGACTATCGACCTGTAGCCCTCACATCAGTGGTGATGAAGTGCTTTGAGCGGCTGGTCAGAGACTTCATCATTTCTTCACTAGCAGACACACTGGATCCACTACAGTTCGCGTACCGTTCAAACCGCTCTACAGATGATGCTATCGCTCATCTTCTTCATACATCTCTCACACACCTGGAGATTGGAAATCTGGAGCACTGGTGCCAGAGGAACAATCTCCTTCTAAACGTCAGCAAGAAGAAGGAGTTGGTAGTAGACTTTAGCACAAAGCAGGAGAGGAACTTCCAGACCCCTGTCATCAAGAATAGCCCAGTGGAGAGAGTAGACAGTTTCAGATACCTCGGTGTCCACATCAAGCAGGACATGTCATGGTCCTGTCACATCAACACCGTGGTGAAGAAGGCCCGACAGCGTCTCTACCACCTCAGGCGCTTGAGAGACTTTAGACTGCCCTCCAAGGTGCTCAGAAACTTTCACTCCTGCACCATAGAGAGCATCCTGACGGGAAACATCACGACCTGGTTCGGGAACAGCACCATGCAGGACAGACGAGCTCTACAGAGGGTTGTGCGATCAGCTGAGCGCATCATCCACACCGAGCTCCCTGACCTGCACTCGATCTACAACAAGCGGTGCTGGACCAAGGCCAGGAAGATCGTGAAGGACCTCAGCCACCCCAGTAATGGACTGTTCTCTCTGTTGAGGTCAGGAAAGCGAGTCCGCTCCCTGAAGGCCAATACAGAGAGACTGTGGAGCTTCTCTTCTCTCTCAAGAGGAACTTCTACCCGCAGGCGATACGGTCTCTCAACCAGCACACCAAACAGTACTGACTGACCCACTGTACACACCCACACTCATGCTTCTTGCACTCTCTCTGGACTCTTGGGACAAAACTTGCACACCCTTCACACTACATCACTATTTATTCTATAGCACAAGTCACTTTAAGTACAAAACACTTTACAGCATACTTGCACACCCCCTGGACATCTCTATTTATATTCCATATTTTTCTATACTGTACACCTAGCCTTTCTTATATTTCTTATATCAGATATATATTTTTCTACATTTACACCCAGGTTTTCTTATTCTCTTATATTTTTCTCATATGTTTCTTATATTTTTTATTTTCTTATATTTTTCTTATTGTATATTGTATATTTTTACTGTACATATATTTTATTATTTTATTCTTAGTTAAATCTATTTCTGCTTTCTTTGTTATATTCATTTCGTGTAAATAGTCTTAAATAGTCTTTATTCTAAGGTCACGGGCAGTCGCCTAAGCATTTCACTGCATATCGTACTGTGTATGACTGTGTATGTGACAAATAAAATTTGAATTTGAATTAATTGAAGAAAATATAACAAATGATGGTAAATTGCTGTGGTTTAACAGGTACATAACACTTAGGGACACACATTTAAAAGTAAATAATCAACATCAACATCTCACACAGATACATCTACTCTTGTAGTGGTCATTGGATTGTATAGTGTAGTGTAAGAGCTTTATAAAATGTAATTTACATTTAATGGATGTACATATATATATATATATATAGGTCACACTCCTACATCTTCACAGATAAGGGGCAATAAGTGGGGTATGGGATGTTAAACAAGCATACACAGATGGTCAGGTGTTCTAAAACTCCATGTTTATCTTTCAAATATGAGCCTTTTTGAGTGTGTTTATGTGTTTTTGTGTTTGAGTCTGCATTTGCTGGTGTGTACCTGTGTCAAATCTGAAAGTTACTGCTCACTACGTGTATGTGATGACTGCATCTTACACAAATTATGAATTTTCATATTTTTTAACTTTTATATATTTAGAAAATTTAGCGTGTGTGTTTGTATGTGTTAGGGAAAGTGTTGGAGTGTGTGTTTGTGAGATCGCCTTTTATATTTTTAGAAATTAATATATCTCTCTCTCCCTCTCTTTCTGTGTGAAAAAAAAAAGAAAAAAAACTTGAATATTTGTGATGAGCAGTAACATTTCCTGTTTATGACTTAAAGGTTACAGTGTTTAATTGTTTACTGAATATGTTCATATCTGGATCACAGTAAGATGTTTGGTTAATGCAGCCAACATAATATTCACCTGTTCATCAGAGTACTGTTTTATTCTGGGTTGTACCAGTTCTGGCTGTAGTGCAGCTACAACTCACGGGTTTAATGCACTTAGTTTAATTACAATATAAACAGATCAGCTGTAACACTGTAATTATAATGTAATTGTATTACAGAGTAGGTTCAACCCTTTGCCACCGAAACCAGAATGACCTGAGTGTTCTGACACATTTCAGGTTTGAACCAGCATTAACATTTTCCTCAATTTGAGCTACACTAGCTATTGATGTACACTATTCTATTGGATCAGACTACATGGGCCAGCTTTCGCTCCCCATGTGCATCAATGAGGCTTAGTGAGCCCCATGAACCTGTCACCATTTCTCACTGATGCACGTGAGGAGCAAAGACTGGCCCATGTAGTCTGATCCAATAGAATGATGATACTGGAGATCAGATTTATGGAAAGAATAATGCTGGTTGTGATACAGAAAAAGGAGTTATGGTGGCAAAAGGCAGGTGGTCTCAATATTAGGCAGATGGTCATTAGACACTCCACAGAAATTGATTAAAAATGTTTTTAATTGTTGACATGATAAAGTTATTATTAAAGTATGCTAAAATACATACAAAATACCTTTAATTATCACTTCAACCATATACAGTAGGTACAGTACAAAGTGCTATACAACAGTTAGTACACAAAACAACAAAGAACTACACAAGATTAGAAATACATACAGTAAATGATTGTGAATGTGTGCAAACAGTGCAAGACAGTAAACAAGGGAATGTGTAGAACACACTACCTGAGCCTTCTGCCCTTATACGGAAGGGACATGTTCATTTTCTTCATAACAACGTACATATAGGAACATTTAGAGGCTCATATATACCTCAGTCAGCCATAACATTATATTCACCTGTCTAATATTTTCTATATCCCCTTTTCTTGCAAAAAGCAGCTCTGACTTTTCCAGACAGGAACTCCACTTCACCTCTTAAGATGTGCAGTGGTACAATATATAGCTCCAAGATATCAGCAGCATGTCTGTAAGTGGTGACGTGGGAGCTCCATGGATCACTTTGATCCTTCTGAACGAGGCCATTGCGGTTAGGAAAGGTATCAGCATGCTCTCATCCTAGGATTCCACCCTATTTGTGTTTCAGGCTTGTGTTCTCTTTTTTAGTTGAGCTGTCATAGCTATTTTTGTCTGTGCAATTAATATAAACAACTATGCTACAGTGTCTCAGGACACCTTCTTCCATTGCCCAATGGCCTCATTCCGATGGTTATATTTCCATTGTAGATGTTTTTAGCATTTTTTTTTCATCTTGTGCAAACCCCTTGCCCTTCACTGATCCGTTATATTTGTGACAGCTCAGTAAAGGGTACAGGATGTGACCAGTGCTGTTAGGTTTAACTTGGCTGGTTCTTTAAATTTAACTCTATACTTGAGTATTAAGTTCCTCAGCAGGAAGCCAGTGTGGTTACACAGCATAGAGAAACATGAGTGGGTTTAGGAGGACTCATAGTTCTTCACCTACAAATTCTATACTGTATATTCAGTACTGTGTATGATTTGCTTTTCAATGCATATATGTTTTTTATTTTAAAAAAAAATACTTAAAAGCATAACTTCAATAAAACATTAAAGATATAAAAGGGATCAAATCACCTCTAAAAAAAAAAACTAAAAAAGAATCTACATAAACAACATTAAGCATTACATAGTGATGTTTAACTAATTTAATTAGTTTTATATTGCAGGATTGAGGTATATAACTTGTTTTGCTATTATCGTTATTTTCCTGAAGGGACGTGTGTGATCAATCAGCTTTGTCATATAAAACCACAGAAACCCTGATCTATGTTCTTCCTCTCCACCCCCACACTTGTCTTTTGCTTTCCTGTTCTTGTAAACGTTCCGCTACTCCACTTAACTCCACAATCCAGTGAGCATTACATGAACTTTTGTCATGACTTGAATCACTCATGTTGAATGTACATTTACATGTACTGTATGTAGTTTAATTTTCACCTCAAGTGATTTTTCTCATATTTGCCTTCATATAATTAACATGATGTCAAACATATTGGTGCCCTGTATGCTAACTCAGATATGTAGTTTTAAAAGCTTTTAAAATCATAAAATTCTTCCTTTACCTGTTTTTATTGGCAGTCTCACATGTGGAAAATGTTTATTCATATAAAATTAAATGTACACCTATCAGCTATAACATAAAAAGCACCATCCTTAGCTGTGTACCCTGCTGAAAAGGGTACACATTTGATGCTTTAGAGCATCAAGTCCTGGACTCCACAAGGATTCAGAAGACATTAGCAGCATTAACAGATCCTTTAGCATTAACATGATCCTTTAGTCCTCAAAGTGGGACATCTGTGTATCAGAGTAAAACTCATTAAACTTTTTTATCATGTTCCTCTGACCAATCACTCTCATTCATAGTCTATACTGCTTTTTCCTCTATTCAGGGGTGTGTTCAGGATGCTCATAGCAGTGCGCGTGCACACACACACACACACACACACACACACACACACACACACACAGACATTATGGGCAAATAGTCTAATCTGCATGTCTTTGGACTGTGGGAGCAAACCGGAATACCTGCAGAAAAAAAAAAAAAAAACAAGCACAAGAAGAACATGCAAACTCCATGCACACAGAGGCAGAGATCTGCTCACGAAAGCCACTGCCATGAGGAAATATTTAGTCTGCAACAAGTTTTGGGGGAGAGAGAGAGAGAGAGAGAGAGAGAGAGAGAGAGAGAGAGAGAGAGAGAGCAGCTGGTGTGGGAAAAATGCATTAAAGTGTGCATTTTAATATATTTTTTATATATCAATAAAATTAAAGGTAAATTAGCAAAATAGAAATCAAATTCTAATCAGTATTTGTTCTTAACCCTCATGCTGTGTCCCGGTCAAATCTGACCGATTTGCATGTTTCCTCTCTAAAACAAAAAATGCATTCTCATTGATTTTGTTCGCGCATGGAATTTGAACACACAAAATACATTTTAAATTTTTTTTTTATAAAAAATTACTAAAACTCCACTGAGATGGCTTCCCACATGACAGACCAAACCCCAGGTTAAATGTATGCACGAAAAGGGGGGACCATGTGGGCGTGGCTAGGCGCACAATCACCTGTGATTGGGACAAATAATAAAATAAATAATATATACTTTAAAATTGTAAATATGTTCATACAGTGTATGGGTCAAGCATTATATTTATAATATAGCCAAGTTTTCTCTGTGAACATTTCGGCTTTTGTTTTCAATAAATAAATTATATCAGTCGGTTTTGACCAGGAACACAAAGGTTGTTACTTTTTTTTTTACCTTATTTTGTATTTATGTAGTTTAAAAAATTGTACTTGAAAACCTGCCTCTTGCTAAAGCCAAACATGCCCACATGCAATTTTTGCACGGGTGGCACCATAAATGCACAAACACAAGGCGAGGTCTTACAGAGAAAGTGTAATTCTATTTGGAAAGATCAGAAATTGAAAGATTTTAGGTGGGATAAGGGTCAAAGGGGAAGGAAAACAATGAGGGTGTGCACATGCGCGTCTAGAGGCAGTGCCTAGTCGGCCAGTGGGCATGAAGCTGGCAAGCGATGCTGTCGGGCAGAGTGGTAAAGTGCGCCCACGTGGACTCTTCTCGCTGTCTTGGCCAACTGCCCCCCAGCTCTCTCTGGAGACTCTTGCAGACACCTTTTCTAGAGCAACCAAAATTCCTTTATAGTGTCTCTATTAAAAACATATTCTCATGCTGTATTTTTATGTTCAAAAAAAGTACCATCTGACTAGTATGTTCTAATAATTTCTAAGAATTTTATCAGTCTAAAACCCCGTTGCTGCGGGTGTCAGTACCAGGTAAAAAAAAAAAAAAAAAAAAAGCTGAAACCGAAAACACTGTATTATCTGTGGAGAGTCAAATGCAAACAAACAAAACATCACACTTTGTTTTATTTATGATCATGCTGTCTTCCAAATATTCTTCCATATTCTCACCCTGGTCATGTAAAAGACAAACAGGTGTAGACATCCTGTGTGGTGACTTGCAAAATAGTTTTCGAATTGCTATGTCTAGCATCACTTCCCCTACAATGAGAATTGTGTATTAGCACTTCACACCACAAACACAGGCAAGCAACTAAAGAAGCGCAGGCCATGCTAATGAGGCACGCTTAAGATCAATGTGTATTGCGTGTGATGTGCTGTGTTGATTGATCTTCAATAAAGCTGCACTTCTTCATGTTTATTTTATTAAGTTTGTCTTTGAAGAGATAAACGTCCAAATCTTTCTGGCATTGGGTAAAAACTGCAGTCATGTTTCCTCTGAAAGAGGTGACTTCTATTCCTCTTTGGGTCAAAGTGAAACATTATGTCTCTGCAAACAGCCCCTCACTCAAACCACAGTCTCAAATTCAAATTGTATTTGTCACATACACCGTACGATATGCAGTGAAATGCTTATACGACCGCTCGTGACCATAAAATCAAGATCATCAATAAAACAAATTATGCAATAGAATAAGAACAAAATATTGAAAAAAAAAACCTAGCTGTAGAAAAAAAAAATGACCTCAACAGAGAGAACAGTCCATTACTGGGGTGGCTGAGGTCCTTCACGATCTTCCTGGCCTTGGTCCAGCACCGCTTGCTGTAGATTGAGTGCAGGTCAGGGAGCTCGGTGCGGATAGTGCACTCAGCTGACCTCACCACCTCTGTAGAGCTCATCTGTCCTGCATGGTGCAGTTCCTGAACCAGATTGTGATGCTTCCCATTAGGATGCCCTCTATGGTGCAGGAGTAAAAGTTCCTAAGCACTCTGGAGAGAAGTCTGAAGTCTCTCAAGCGTCTGAGGCGGTAGAGACGCTGCCGGGCCTTTTTCACCACGGTGTTGATGTGACAGGACCATGACAGGTCCTGCTTGATGTGAACAATGAGGTATCAGAACCTGTCCATGTTGTACTGTAAATAAGGACAGATAGTGAGGGGAGAAAGGTGGAAAACAGACCAGCACGCTGCTCTCATCGTCACTTGTTTAGATTTAATGAGGGGAAAGTAGCGCGGGCTCCCCCTACTGGAGCTCCAAAGTAAAAGACATTACCAATGGATCAATGTATGATCAATCTGCCTAGGGGATAATATGCATTACCTATTTGTATTATACCTTTTTTGTTATTATCAGTGATACATTTAAAACAATGACCAGTCACTGTACACAGTTGTAAATAATCACGAATTACACACAATGAAAACAGAACACTGCAATCTCTGTGATCTAAACAAAAAGTTAACATGCATTAAGACAAATAAATGTACATTCTATCTGTCACATCCACTCTCTCCACTGGGCTCTTGTTGCTGACAGGAGTCTGGTAGTTCTCATCCTGTTTTGTACTGAAATCCACCATCAACTCCTTTGTCTTGATGACACATCAGTCTTGGAGATGATGAACGCATTTCCGGTATGCGCATTCTCTTCCTGTCTGCAGCCGATGGCACCGCTAGCATTAGCATCACTAGTGTCTTTAGCTGAAGCTTCAAAGCAAGCATAGAAGGTGTTTAGCTCGTCTGCCAAAGACATGTCTGCATTCGTCATACCGGATATTGGTGCTTTGTAATCCCAGAGGTGGAAAGTAACGAATTACATTTACTCGTGTTACTGTAATTGAGTAGTTTTTTTTTTTGTGTACTTCTACTTTTTAAAGTAATCATTAAAATCTGTAATTTGACTTAATGTGGCACTCCTACATCCAAAGGAACAGGAAGGTACAAAAGAATTTAAACCGACTACGCCAACCTGGTGGGGCGCCAGGGAAATACTCCCAATAAAGACACACAGGTAAGTTCTACTAATCGAAGGCAAGAATAAAAATCAAATGAGCCGTGGGTACCAATACAAAATATATACTTTATTATTAAAAAGGCCAACTATAAAATGCTCTCTTCCAAATAAACACAAAAAAATAAATTATTTTATAAAAAAATACCCCTCTGGGGCAAGAGGCTAGCAGGGACAGAGCAGGCCGGCTGCAGCTCAGGGAATCATCCAAAGCCCACACCAAATTCACATCAAATCAAATGCCAGACACCCACTGCAAGGAAATTGTGTTGGCACATCTGCACTCGGTGAAGTACACACCCAAACAAATGCAGCTAGCCTCCCCTGTTCCACACCATGCCCGGCTCCTAATGAAAAGTAAAGAAAAAAAAAACCCACAACACAACAGATAAATGATGGCGACACAATCCACATTAAACCATAATCAGACAAAAAAAAAAAAAAAAAAAAAAGAAAAGAAATAAACTACACAGTTTCACAGACTCAATAGTATAGGGGCTGAGACACTCAAGTCTTCTAACAGCCCTATATACAACCGATACTGGTACATAAACACATCACATCAACAGAGTCAGAAAACAAATAACACAAACACATAAAAACAACCAAAAAGGAACAATCTACCAATGAAGACAACTCCAGCCAAACCAAACAAAAAAACTAAACAGGAAAGCAAGTCAAAAATAAGAATAATAAACCCTCACTCAGCACACAGACGGTACCATAGCTACCAGCCCAACGGCCCACATGGCAGCTGAGTCTCAAGCAAAGGGTCCACGACACCCATAAGCAAAACAGCAACGGCGTCACATATAGCGTTATCCGCTAAGAATAAGGCTTAGGAAATATAATATTCCACCTCACTCCTAGGACAAAAGGAATAGCACATTAGGGCACAATCGACTGACCGAAATCAAAAAAGGAAAAGCAAATACTTACTTGGGTTAAACAACACCCCACATGAGGCTGTACGATTAAATCAAAATTCAAATTCAAATTTTATTTGTCACATACACAATCCTACACAGTACGATATGCAGTGAAATGCTTAGGCAACTGCCCTGACCTAAGAGAATAAAATTAAATAAAATATAAAATATAGAATATAAAATGTAAAATGTAAGAATATAAAAATATAAAATGTAAGTAAGTAAAAAATTGAAATTGCACAAGTGGAAATAAAAATATTGAATATGCAAATATACAGTAAAGTGACATGTTAAATGATAAAGTGGCTTGTGTGCATATTTAAGTGACGTGTGCATACTACCCATGAGTGAGCAGGTGTGCAGTGAGGACAAGTGAGCAAATGTCCTGAATGTCCAGAGTGTCCAGAGTGAGTGCAGAAGCATGTGTGGGTGTGCAAAATGGATCAGTACTGTGTGTTGTACTGATTAAGAGACCGTATCGCCTGCGGGAAGAAGCTCCTCCTCAGTCTCTCTGTGTTGGCCTTCAGGGAGCGGAATCGCTTTCCTGACCTCAACAGAGAGAACAGTCCATTGCTGGGGTGACTGAGGTCCTTCATGATCTTCCTGGCCTTGGTCCAGCACCGCTTGCTGTAGATCGAGTGCAGGTCAGGGAGCTCGGTGTGG
The DNA here is from genome assembly GCA_030347435.1 of Clarias fuscus. NCBI lineage: Eukaryota > Metazoa > Chordata > Actinopteri > Siluriformes > Clariidae > Clarias > Clarias fuscus. The sequence continues at coordinate 40,851,770 of CM059205.1, forward strand.
ATGATGCGCTCAGCTGATCGCACCACCCTCTGAAGAGTTCGCCTGTCCTGCATGGTGCTGTTCCCGAACCAGGTCGTGATGTTTCCCGTCAGGATGCTCTCTATGGTGCAGGAGTAGAAGTTCCTAAGCACCTTGGAGGGCAGTCTGAAGTCTCTCAGGCGTCTGAGGTGGTAGAGACGCTGTCGGGCCTTTTTCACCACGGTGTTGATGTGACAGGACCAAGACAGGTCCTGCGTGATGTGTACACCGAGGTAACGGAAGCTGTCCACTCTCTCCACTGGGCTCTTGTTGATGACGGGGGTCTGGTAGTTCCTCTTCTGCTTTGTGCTGAAGTCCACTATCAACTCCTTTGTCTTGCTGACGTTGAGAAGGAGGTTGTTCGTCTGACACCAGTTCTCCAGATTTCCAATCTCCTTCAGGTAGGCCGTCTCATCGTTGTCAGTGATCAGGCCGACCACGACGGTGTCATCAGCAAACTTGATGATGGTGGTGGAGTTGGTAGTGGCTACGCAGTCGTGAGTGTACAAAGAGTACAGTAGAGGGCTCAGAACACAACCCTGTGGGGCTCCAGTGCTGAGGGTGATGGAGGCTGAGACATGTCCACCCATCCTTACTGCCTGTGGTCTCCCCGTTAGGAAATTGGAGATCCACTGACACAAGGATGAGCTGAGTCCCAGGTGCTCCAGCTTGGTAGTGAGTGTAGAGGGAATTATGGTGTTAAATGCTGAGCTGTAGTCGATGAAAAGCATTTTCACATAATTCCCCCTTCTAGTGTCCAGGTGAGTGAGAGCAGTATGGAGTAGATGAGCGATGGCGTCATCTGTAGAGCGGTTTGAACGGTAGGCAAACTGAAGTGGATCTAGTGTGTCTGGTAATGAAGAGATGATGAAGTCTCTGACCAGCCGTTCAAAGCACTTCATCACCACTGATGTGAGGGCTACAGGTCGATAGTCATTGAGGGAAGCAGGATGTGGTTTCTTCGGAACAGGAACAATGATGGACTCTTTGAAGCATGTGGGGATCACCGACTGAGATAAAGAGAGGTTGAATATCTCTGTGAACACTGGTGCTAGCTGGTCTGCGCAGGCTCTGAGGACTCTACCTGAGATGCCGTCTGGTCCTGCTGCTTTCCTGGTGTTCACTCTCCTGAAGGCTCTCCTCACGTCATGCTCGGAGATGATAAACGCGTTTCCGGTGCTGGCAATGACTTCCTGTCTGCAGCCATTAGCAGCGCTAGCATTAGCAACGCTAGCGTCTTTAGCTGCAGCCTCGAAGCGAGCATAAAAGGTGTTCAGCTCGTCTGCCAGAGTCATGTCCGCGTTTGTCATACCGGATGTTGGAGCTTTGTAGTCCGTTATCGTTCTTAGTCCCTGCCACAGGCTCCTAGAGTCACTCTGTTGGAGTTGTGACTCTAGTTTCCTCCCGTAGCGCTGCGTCGCCTCCTTCACCGCCTTCCGGACGTTATATGCCGCAGCCTTGTACATGTCCATGTCCCCCGAAGCAAGTCCCGCATTGTAGGCAGCAGCGCGAGATCTCAGAGCGTCGCGGATGGTTTTATCCACCCACGGCTTCTGATTGGGAAACGTTCTGATGGTCGTTTTCTGTACGGTATCATCCGCTAGTTTCCCGATGAATCCCACAACCGCTTCCGTAAACATTACTCACAGCAAGGGCCGCAAATCGATCTACCGGCCGGCCTTCTCACCCTAATATGGCACCGTAGCTATTAACACTACACTAAATATACTTGCTACAAAAGAAATTTTATTCATGAAAAGTAATACTAGCATTCCTGAAAGTGCACTCCGCTACGAATATTCCACTTGACTCACCCGCTGACTCCCTATAATTAAATTTTAAATAGTGAAAAATATCCCCAAGCTATTCACATTGTTACACCATCAACCAAATTCAATCATACCTGAAGAAAAATCAGGACCCAGTGTAACAGACCTAATTTGATTTCATTATAGTGTGCTAATGTTAGATGCACGGGCGCTCGTTATGTATGTGTGTGATGCATTTATCCCCTCGGGGCTTGCCGTAGATGGGCAAGGCGTATGCGCACTTCCTGGTCTAGAGTGTGGCGAGTTTGGAGAGTTCGGGCGAATGAGGAGTTGAAAATAAAAAGTAAAGAAAGGATTCCGTGTGCTCTCGTTTTTATTGTTTTTATATTACCAACGGGTTTAGGCGGAACCGGCACGAACGCTCGCTTACACCAGGAACGGGAAGGGACACGCCAGGTTGAAGTGAACCGAGAAACCACAAGACCAAGTCCCCACGTGTCAAAATAAGGGTCCTTAAATAGACTGCGTTCCCCTCATTAATTGGATAACCACGCCCCAACCAGGTCCACAAATAAAAACAAACACTTACCCTGCCACATTAAGTATGTTTTGTTTGAAGTATTGTAATTCGCTATATTTTAAATAATATTTTCTACTGAGTAAAACAAATGAATGAAAATGCAAAAATAATAAAAATATTCTGCTTTGTATAAATGCTTGGTTGTGCGCGTGTGTGTGTCTCGTGTCCTGGTCGCGCGCCGCTCCAGACTCCACTCCAGGTTTTCTGACTGTTTCCCCACATCGGCATCTACCTGACCTTCCACACGGCCGCTTCCGCCCTGAGAGTGACGTCATCAACCAGCGCCACCAGATATAAACCGGAGAGAGACGCGGGGAAGAGGAGAGAGATTGTGATTCTGGCGTTTTGATTTTGTGACTTTTTGCCTCCATTGACTTTGATTATTGCTTTGGTTGCTCTTTGTATATATTTGTAGATAATTTCACTGTAAGTTTGTGCACTCAGCAGTAGTAGCGGCGTGGCTGCCATTTATTTTGGGAAGAGGGAATTTATTCACTGTTTGTGGTTTAGGGAGTCAGGGAAGGGACCTGGAGTTTTGTTTGTGCTTTGTCCTTTTTTTTTTGCAGGTAATCCAGCTACTAAATATAAATACCATTTAGTTTATTATTTTGGCCAGGGTCCACCCTGAATCTGATCCTCCTCCTGTGTGTGTGTGTGTGTGTGTGTGTGTGTATATATATATATGTTTTTTTTGTAAAGCAATACAAACCTCATTATTTCATCAGTTGATGACTGGATCTAGTTCTTTCTGCCATATACCACCATTTCCATACAGTTTATAATAGAACCCTGAACCGTTCTTTTGCTGTTCGGCCGACACTAGACTGGGACGTAACGGCATATTTAAGTGACCACTTTGATTTTTAATCACAAGAAGGACAACAGCTTTATTATGCAAAGGTGTTCCTTCAGTTAAAAACAACTAGTTTGAGATTTATATCTGCTCATCTTTTTTGAACTACACTAGAATGCCTCATCCCACCTGCTGTTAAAAAAAAAAAAAGTTACTCAGTAACGTTTACTCTGAGTAAATTTTTTTATAAGCTACTTTTTATTTTTACTTGAGTAGAGTCACTCTGTTGGAGCTGTAACACTAGTTTCCTCCCGTAGCGCTGCTTTGCCTCCCTCACCGCTTTCCGGATGTTGTAAAACTCAGCATTGTATGGGTCCACGTCACCCGATGCAAGTCCTGTGTTATAGGCAGCGGTGCGAGATCTCGGAGCATCACGAATGGTTTTATCCAACCACGCCTTCTGATTGGGAAATGCTCTGATAGTCATTTTTTGTACGGTATCATCCACTAGTTTTCTGAAGAATCCCACAACCACTTCCGTAAACACGTTGATGTCATCAGAGCTGCTTTGGAACATGTCCCAGTCTGCGTCATTGAGTGCATCCTATAGAGCGGCCACAGATTGCTCCGTCCAGTGAGCGACATCGCTCTGAATCAGAACTTCCTGTTTGAGCCTTTGTTTATATTTTGGCATGAGGACGATGGCGAACGGATTCCCCAAACAGGGGACAAGATTGTGCCTTGTAGCTGTCCTTGATTGTCGTGTAGCCGTGGTCTAGTGTCCTTTCGCCCCTGGTGGGGCACGTGATATGCTGATAAAAGTTTGGTCTCGGTGTCTCTTCTATTCTACTCAGCTTATAATACCTGTGCTGAAGTGATACCTGCCTTAATAAAATTCTGCTCATTCAGCATTTATCATCATCATCATCAGTCCTCCCATGTCCTCTATTCTTCTGGTTCATGCCTGCCTTCAGAGACTTGTTTGGGCTAAAGAACACAATAAAGAAAATTCTTTGAATGAGAAGGTGTGTCCAAACTTTTGGTCTGTACTGTATATAAAATAAATTATAACACTCAAAGACCTTTTATTTGGGGTAAAGTGACTGATGTGCCTAACTTTTTTCAGCAGAACCTCTGTTTCACTCATTAATCCATGCCTTTTCATGAATATGTAAGACACAAAAACACATGCGCACACATTCACACCAAAACACACAGAAAGCAGACCAAACATCATCATTTTGCAAAACAACTGAAATCTCCGCTGCAGAGTTCGCTATATTCATATTTTATTCCAATTACATCATTACATCATTTGTTTTCCAAATGTCAGTAAAAGCAGACATTTCACATTCAATAAGTATATACTTTCCACATCTGTGAGGCAAGTATCTACAGGGATTATTATTTTTTCCACCAGTACAGAATAGCACACCTTGTTTGCTTTCATTATTTTACAAATCATAACGTTTTGTCATCACACCTGTCATGCAGTGAGTGCGCACTACTATTCAGCTTTAATACGTGTGCATGTAAAGTTGCATGTTTCAGATGATTATCCATACTTAAAGGATTTAATGATAGATGAGTGTTTAGAGGTGCCTGGTCCTGTATATTACCACATAAAACATCTCTGTTTGTAATGGAATTCATGCTGGACCAAGTCATTATTTTGTTGTACCAAAAAATATTTATGTCGTATAATCGTGCTTCTTAATTCATTATTTGTTCACACTTTGGCTGGCACTGAAGGCTTACTCCAGTCATACAGTATTTCGTTTTCTGCTGCCCCTGTTCCCAACTAACTTCCAAGCGCAGTGATGCATGCTTCATCTAACCTCCTGGGGTGAAAAAAAATTATATTGTAGCAACCCAGATAATGATATCAGAGTTTAATGTGAATAAAAAAATCAATAACAGTACCCCGGAAATGCAACATAGTGGTCAAGTAATTATTCAATTTTGCACAGCAAAAAAAAAGCATATGATAATTAGTGTTATTTAAAGCCTGAAGCACTTTGTGAGAATTTATGGGACGAACCATGGTTTCAGGGAAAGGTTCTGCTGAACACGGGCGTGCATTAGCACGTCACTCCCCCCAAACAACACAGTAATCAGCACTTACTTACATCTGAATAGAGTCATTCATATAAAACTTGCAGGTGAATGAAGCACTAAGTGCGGGTGGCTGGGCTCCAGCGTATGATCGACGGGAGGTTCCAGAATCAGACGGTTTCCTATTCCCGCTCACTGTCTGGGAAAGAACAAAGGAATATAAAAGGAGACCAGGAAGCCAGCACAGTGAGTGAAATGTTAAAACAAGATAATCATCACTTATGTACTCATTTTTTGCAGACTCTGAAAGTTCCGGAGAACCCAATTCCCGGAGGTTCACTCCGTTTACACTTCTGTTCGGGAGGAGACCACGGGGAATGCTCGATGAGGAAAAGGAGGCATGGGAGAAACAGCCCTCCCTGTTTCACTCTGTTTTGTCTCCAATGTGTTCAATAATGCACAGGACTGTACATATTGGGAAGTACAAAAACATTATATTTGAGTAAAATTAGATATAAATGAGGACAGTAACAGAAATAACAGCATCATTGACAGCAGTTTGAGAGTGAAGTTCTGGTTGAGCAGAGAGAGACAGACACACATCTTACTTTTTACTTCAACACATTATGCGACATCTAAACTTGAGCCATGAAACATTTCTGAGTTTTATCTTCTCCTAAAAGTCCCACCTTCACTTTATGATAAACTGCCTGCAATATTGTTACCTGAAGCCTTTTTTTGGGAGCAGCAATTGTGTCACTTCCTGTGTTGTGTGAATTTTTGGTGCACACTCATTGCACCAACAGGTTAGAAAATGAATAATGCATCACACTCACTTGAGAGGCGCCGGTGAGGTCGGCTGCCGTCACGACTGCTATGACCTATTTTACCTTGTTTTTGCTTTTAAAGCTAATTTTCAATAACTTTAAACCGGCTAATTCATCACCATTGAGTGCATCAGGTATGATAGAGATACTCTTATTTCTATTGGTCTACAATGTACTCACAATTAGACGTTTTTAACTCCGGATCCGAGTTGGTCGAGTGAGATCAAAGGATGCGACCCGAAGCGGCGGCCCCGAGGGAACGAGCTAGCGTCAGGAACAGGCTGAAAGCCCGTGCACACCGCACACCTCTGCCTAGCATCCTGCTCGCCAACATCCAGTCACTGGAGAACAAGCTCGATGACCTCAGGGCCAGGATAAAGTTCCAAAAAGACATTTGGGACTGCAATTTCCTCTGCTTCACCGAGACATGGCTGAACCCAGCGGTGCCGGACCACGCCATCCAGCCGGCTGAGTTCTTCTCGGTTCACAGGTGATGAACAGCAGCTGGTGCAACAGCATGAGCATTGTTCCTCTTGCACGCTCCTGCACACCCAATCTGGAACTATTGACCATCAAATGTCGTCCTTTTATCTTCCTTGGGAGTTTACATCGGTCATAATCAGCGCCGTTTATATTCCGCCACAAGCGGACACGGACACTGCCTCATGAAAGCTGCATGAGGCACTCATACAGCACCAAACTCAACACCAGGATGCTGCGCTTATTGTGGTGAGGGACTTTAACAGTGCCAACCTCAAATGCGCAGCACCAAACTTTTATCAGCATATCACCTGCCACACCAGGGGCGAAAGGACACTGGACCACTGTTACACAACGGTCAAGGACGGCTACAAGGCACAATCTCGTCCACCGTTTTGGAAATCTGACCACGCCGCCATCTTCCTCATGCCAAAATACAAACAAAGGCTCAAACAGGAACTTCCGGTTCAGAGGGAGGTCGTGTGCTGGACGGACCAATCAGTGCCCGTCTTACAGGACGCATTCGATGGCGCACACTGGGACATTTTCCGAAAGAGCTCAGATGACGTCAACGTGTTTAGGGAAGCAGTTGTGGTATTCGTTGGGAAACTAGTGGATGATACCATTCAGAAAACGAACATCAGAACGTTTCCCAATCAGAAGCCGTGGGTGGATAAAACCATCCGCGACGCTCTGAAATTTCGCACCACTGCCTACAACGCGGGACTTGCGTCAGGGGACATGGATCCGTACAAGGCTGCGTCATATACCGTCCGGAAGGCGGTGAAAGAGGTGAAGCAGCGCAACGGAAGGAAACTAGAGTCACAGCTCCAACAGAGTGACTATAGGAGCCTGTGGCAGGGACTGAGAACAATAACGGACTATAAAGCACCAACATCTGGTATGACGAACGCGGACATGACTCTGGCAGATGAGCTGAACAGCTTCTATGCTCGTTTCGAGGCTGCAGCTAAAGACGCTAGCGGCGCTAACGGCTGCAGACAGGAAGTTACTGCTAGCGCCAGAAACACATTCATCATATCTGAGCATGATGTGAGGAGAGCCTTCAGGAGAGTGAACACCAGGAAAGCAGCAGGACCAGACGGCATCTCAGGTAGAGTCCTGCGCAGTCCAGCTAGCACCTGTGTTCACAGAGATATTCAACGTCTCTTTATCTCAGTCTGTGATCCCTACACATGCTTTAAGGAGTCCATCATTGTTCCTGTTCTGAAGAAACCCCATCCTGCTTACATCAATGACTATCGACTTGTAGCCCTCACCTCGGTACAGGTCCTTGGTAGTGACACACTGGATCCACTTCAGTTTATGCTTACCATTCAAACCGCTCTACAGATGGTGCTATCTCTTATCTTCTCCATACATCTCTTGCTAATCTGGACACTAGAAGGGAGAATTATGTTAAAATGCTCTTTGTCAAATACAGTTCAGCATTTAACACGATAATTCCCTCAACACTCACCACCAAGCTGGAACACCTGGGACTCAGCTCATCTCTGTGTCAGTGGAACTGCAACTTCCTAGCTGGAGGACCACAGGCAGTAAAGATTGGCGGACATGTCTCAGACTCCATCACTCGCAGCACTGGAGCCCCACAGGGTTGTGTTCTGAGCCCTCTACTGTACTCACTGTGCACACACGACTGCATAGCCTCTATCATCTCCACCACCATCCATCAAGTTTCCTGACAACACTGTCATGGTGGGCCTGATCACTGACAACGATGATTAATCTCCTACCTGAAGGAGATCACATCACGCAGGACCTGTCATGGTCCTGTCACATCAACACCGTGGTCAAAAAGGCCCGGCAGTGTCTCTACCACCTCAGATGCCTGAGAGACTTTAGACTGCCCTCTAAGGTGCTTAGGAACTTCTACTCCTGCACCATAGAGCGCACCCTGACGGGAAACATCACAATCTGGTTCGGGAACAGCACCATGCAGGACAGACGAGCTCTTCAGAAGGTGGTGCGATCAGCTTAGCGCATCATCCACACCGAGCTCCCTGACCTGCACTCGATCTACAACAAGCGGTGCTGGACCAAGGCCAGGAAGATCATGAAGGACCTCAGCCACCCCAGTAATGGACTGTTCTCTCTGTTGAGGTCAGGAAAGCGATTCCGCTCCCTGAAGGCCAACACAGACAGACTTATAAGGAGCTTCCTCCCGCAGACGATACGGTCTCTTAATCAGTACACCATACAGTACTGATCCATTTTGCACATCCACACATGTCTCTGTACTCACTCTGGACATTCTGGACTTTCACTGACACTAGTTGTCACTGCACACCTGCACACTCATGGACATTATGCACATACGACACTTTCAATATGCACCCAAGTCACTTTCATATGACACTTTACACCATATTTGCACACCCCTGGGCATTCCGTTCTATTTATGTTCACTCCATTCCCACCTAAATTTCCACAATTCTATATTTTCTAGTGTACAGCTAGGTTTTTCTTATTTTTCTTATATTTTTCTTATATTTTTCTTATAGTGTATATTTTGTATTATACAGATATTTTATTCTTTCATAGTTAAATTTACTTTGTATGTGTGTTTATTTGTGAGCTACAAACGCACCTTTCTCATAAAATACAGTATAGCCGACTACTGGCACAGAATATAAAACATGAACTCCCCTCACTCCCTGTTATGTCTCGGTCTATGTTGGGCCGTAACAGGAATGAAAATGAAAAGAAAAAAAAAATGGGGTGAGACCAAAAGTGCGTTTGCTTAGTGTTTATTTACAAAAGGTGAATAAGCAAATCCCCAAAAGGTGGCTATGAGTTTCAGAAGCCGACAAGGCCAAAACAATAAACAAAATGCCCTCTACCTAGTACCAAAGTGAAATAACTAACCTGCACGAAAATTAAAGAAAAAGAAATACAAAATTCTTTCCTTACTCCCTTACTAACCACAAACCAAGAGAAAACAGGGTATAAACAAAATGGGATCAACTACCTACTAAGCCACTAATTACAAAACTATATACAAATATATACAAAACATATTTACAACCGGGCAACCAGAACCAAAGAAGGGCAAACACAAAACCGTAGTCGGAAACGTAACACAAGGTCATACACAATATAATTTTACAAATGGGCAACAGAAAAACAGTAAGCAAAGTTCTGCACTGAGTTCTGAAGGCCTTAAGTCGGCTTCTGGGTTTCCTGGATACCCAATCATCCAGCAGGAGGCGGGACCAACAAAGGACAGACAGGGCATCAAACAATAGATTGCAGGCACACTGAAGAGGGTGGGACCTGCAACAAACAAAGAAAGATACACCCCTCATCCCTCCACCAGCAGAGACATAGAGAAAAAGCAAGCACAAAAAAACTAATACATTTAATATCGTAACACTCCCATATCCAAGTGCGACTAAAAAGGTGGAAAAGCGAATGAACATAGAAATGAGCTTGCTCCTACCACAACTACAACATTTAAAATTTAGGTAAAAAGTTATATACGCTTACCATAAAATCCTGCCAGCTTTAAGTGACCCCCCTATCCCCCCCCCCCCCCCCCCCCCCCCGCTCCAGAAGTGAAGAATCGAGAAAGATCGTCATTGCCTGTCTCAATTCCAAAAATGCAAAGAACTTACTTGACTTGGAAGTGCACACTCGAGGGTTTGGGGACACGAGGTATAGTGCAAATAGAACGCAGTGTACAGGATGCTTCTCACAGCCGTATTATACCGTATTATACAAAGATTACATAAGAAATACATAAAATGAAATAAATCCGCTGTTTTAATCACAGCAGTGACATCCCAGGCAGCGGTAGTTTTCAGAAGTTGCCGGAGCGAGGCTATGTTGGGTGGCTACATGAGCACGGAGCACCCATATCGCCTGGAGCTCAAATCTCAGAAATCGTTGGGGCACTTTTCTTTTAAATAGACGCTATCTTTAATAACCGATTGATGTTTTGAGCCGTACACACATACATTGTTGCCTAAACAACTCTTAAAACTACACTTTGTGACACGATAAGAGTAATATTTAAAACAATTTGCAGGTTGCCGTTTGGATAAATAAAGAATAAACCAGTTGTTTGGTCAAAACCTATATATAGAATGAATACTATTAGCTATGTCTACACAATAATCACAGAATGAAACATAATGAGATCAATGCAACAATACTGAGTTCCTGGAAAATTACCAAAGGAAGTCCTCGCTCACATCAACACCCAGGACCTTAACTGCAAGATTTTTCTGTGTTGAACAATAAAGAATTGTTCATTTTCAATTGTTATTTTTCGGCCGGACTCTGTAATTTCCTTTTAAATCATCTGAGCAAATATGTACAGAAGAGGTAAGACAATATTTTGCACCAGTACTCATTTTCTTTTAACAGGTTATATAGTGTTAGGTTGCAGCATGAAAACTTTCATTGTGCATGTGTTTTAAATTGCTCTGTCTTTATCGTGATTATTTGATTTGCCCCTTTCCTCCTTCCTATGTATGAGTGGAAATTAAACAGCCAAGGTACATTATTTTGGAATATTTACCATTGACCTGTTTCTGAATCACTGGTATCCCGTGGGGAGTAAAACATTTTTTTTTTTTTTTTTTGTAAAATTTATAATTGTTTCATTGATAAATGAATAACTGTACCAACTTTAAATGTAATTAATTCATATGTTACCTCTCGTATCACTAATTTTAGTAAAGCATAGTACAGTACAGCTGTCTTATTGCTGTAGCTTATCACATCAGAGTGTGTCACAGCAAGTGATGTTAAACCCATGGCTATGGTACGAAATCTGTTAAATTGGGAGCTGGTCAATATTTTTTGGTCGGAACTTTTATTGACCTTTCCCTGTGTGGTTTGTGAAGTGACAAAGTAGCTTATTTAACCTGTTAGCTGTATAAAATGTACAGCACAGACCGATAAAGTCCATCCTCTGACTGTTCAATGATAAAGTAAAATCGGATACTCTCACTCATTCACTCATCGTCGATACCGCTTTATCCTCAGGAAATGTAGGGCACAAGGCAGGGTACACCCTGGACAGGTGCCAGTCCATCGCAGTAAAATCGAATACACACTTAAGATACTGTATGCACTGATTTTCGGTACGTGAGCCAAAATTCCAAAACATTTTTTTTCTTTGTGTGTGTGTGTGTGTGTGTGTGTGTGTGTGTGTGTGTGTGTGTGTGTGTGTGTGTGTGTGTGGAAAAAAAAAGAAGCATGATGAAATAAAAGTATTTAAAGACATTTGTAGAGAGACGGATGACTTTATTCCCCAAACATTGCTAAACTTTTCTATTCATTGACCTGCCTCTCAATCAGAACACACACTCCTCCTACCAGCTTATAAAACCAGTGGTCATAAAGTCATATCTGTGTTAATACCATTCTGTTCACATTGTGATAATCATTATCATCATCAGCAGCAGCAGCAGTCATGTCCTCTCGTTCTCTCCTGATGCTTCTGCTGGTTCTCGTCTGCCTTCAGTCCTTCACAACGGCCCAGCGTAAGATAAAGTTTACTTTATATTTTTTGTACATTTTATTATTCATCTGTATTTAGGATTGTTGATTTAAATCAGTTAATATGTACTGACCTAAACACTAAGTAGACTCTAGTAAGATAACAGACCTGTATTAGAAAGTTAAACTAGACTACTCTTTACTATGTACTCACTATGCTGAAAAAATATGAGCAGGTTTCCGAAAATCACCAGCATTAATACACCACTGTGTGTGTGTGTGCGTGCGTGTGTGCGTGTGTGTGCGTGTGTGTGTGTGTGTGTGCGTGTGTGTGTGTGAGTGTGTGTGTGTGTATGTGTGTGTTGTGCTGTTATACCACCATAATGAGTGAAGTTTTTTTTTTTATATAGTTATTATTATCATTTACATTGCATCAGTAAAAGAAGCTGCTTGATGTAGAAATAATATAATTTCATGTTTCAAAGCCATGACTGATTAATTCAATACTTTTTTTCCACAGATGCAAATGTACCAGGACCATGCTGTTTCGCATTCCAGAGGAATAAACTCCCTCCACATCTCATTATTAAGTACAAAGAAACTGATCTTGCCTGTACAAAACCTGGAATCATGTAAGTTTTAAACTCCCAACTGTAATATAATAAACAAAAGACCGCCCCCCACCCACCCCCCCATATCAATACTTTTTGAAAGATATCTAAAATATACTAGAATTTTTATATTAAATAATTGTGAATCTCCATGATGGTATTTAAGTTTATTATAATAAAAGTCTGAATAATGTTTTTGGTTCAGGACGTGTGAGGTTTGGTGTTATAGATTATTCTGCTGTAAATCATCTCTTATCTGCAGTTTTACCATGGAGAGTGGTCGTCGTGTGTGTGTAGACCCTGGAGTTCATTGGGTGAAGGAACACATAGCTACAATTGACCAGCGAACATCAGCTGAAACCGTGCCTCCAAAAATGGTGGAAGGAAACTAGAAGTACCAACCAGATGACTCGGGATCATCTGATGTCTAATTACACACTCATATAAACACACTAACAAACAGTATAAGTAGAATCTTGAAAGGGGCTCTCATGGTGACATATACACTCCTGAGATTTGACCAGAATGTTACCGAGCATTTAGTTTCTTACAGCCGTTCTGTGGTTTTGATCTTTGCTGATGTCTCCTGATTCTGATCTCACCTTCCCCAGGTTATTCGGTCAGTAGATCACGCAACACGAGCCTGTTCTTTCTGATGCTGTACTTTGATCAAACATGCTTGTTTTGTTCGCCTGATTGGTGAAGTGTTTAATAAACTTTTACTGCACTTGTGTCCTCGCCTCAGTCCTACCTTACAGCAAAATTGTCTTAACCTTACAGAGGTTCCGTAATTACATTGCTTCCTCCATGATAAACAAAAACAAAAACTGTACTGTATTGTTTGTTTTTTTGGACAGGAGTAAAACAGAATCATTATGAATCATATGAATAGCTTCACAGCGAAATGATAACATTTGTTTATGTTTTTGAATAATAGTATTAAAAAATAATAACATTTCGCTCTCAGTAACACCATCCATTATTATATCGAGCTGAAATACCCAACTGATTGCATTTTTTTATACCTCACACTGTCTCCATCCCCCCAAATTATCATTATCATCCCGCTGTCTTTTAAAGGGGCTAATCCCAAGCAAGACTTAACTAGGGAACTGCAGAGCTGAGCAACAAGCTTGGGTAACATTGGGGGGTGCTTGTATGAGGCCTAACCAATACAAATAAAGGAAAAATAAAGGGATTTTATTTTACACAGAAGAAAAACTGACCAGTATGATTTTATTTATTTAAAAAAATCCTAAATGTAAACTGGGGAAAATGTAACTGTATTACAAATATTATGCCTAAACCATACACTGCTATGAACATATTTACAATTTTAAAGTAGCCCTGGTGTCATTTCTAGGACCCTCAACTTCCCCTGGTTTTCTCACTGGTACGCTTACTGTACATGTTCCAGGCATAACATGTCTTCACATCGCATGCTGCCCATATCTTTATATCATACTTAGATGGTTTGACATATACTATACTGCTTAAATGGGCACCGTCTCCTAAAACCGACAAGATGCTCATCAACATCTGGTTTGTAAATGATTGGCAGGTGCTCCACCCACTTCTGCCAAACTTCCCAGCTTGTCTCTTTGACTTTGGGCTGCTCTCTAGGTTTGTCATGTTCATGACAATGGTTACAATGGAGTCCGTGAAGAAAAGTTGAAAACAGGACTTCATCCACTCGGGATATGGCATATCGGATTAGGGTTAGGGTTTAGTTCCATTTTCTGACCAAAAACAGACCACAACTTCAGCTGGGTCTTGATCCTCATCAGTGTCAGAGTACTTTTTTTTATATTTTTTATAATTATACTCTGTGTCATCCTCAACCTCTGACTCTTTCTCATCTAAACCCTCCTCACTGTCAACCTGGCTTCTCTGCTCCTGATCCACTTTTTAAAAAAGGAAATTTGTAAATCAGTCAGATTTGACTAGAACATCTGCATGGGTGGTAATAATTTGTTATAGTCAAATAATATATTGTGTTTTTTCTAAAAAAAAAAAAAAAAAAAGAACAAGTGGTATGGTAAATGAGGCCCAAAATTAAATATCCATGAATTTCTATTTATTTATTTATTTATTTATTTAAACTCAACCAGCATATTATTGATACCAAACTGCATATTTAATTAACCACAAACACTGATTTACCCATTCTGACAAAATGTGAGAGATGGAGTAAGAGCAACAAACAAGTTTGTCTTATTACTTTATCATTAACATAAATTGTGTATAACAGTATTGTGATTCAAATAATACATGCACAAATTATTACCTGACAGTTTGCAATAATTATTGTTCAATAAAAGAAAGAAAGAAAGAAAGAAACTAAATTTTCCCTCAAAATTGAAAAAAATTGTTTTTCTCTTTATGAGGCACATTTTGCTGTAAACATATTCATATTCTCTATATTTATTTAATTTAGCGTAGCTTTATTTATATAGAAACCTTGAGCAGAAACAGAATCCACAGGGAACCCATCTTTATTTGGGTGATGTTAAAAACATAGGAAAAGCTTCATTCCTTCTGTTCATTATTTTTGTTTCAACATATTTTTAAAAAATGTACTCCTTTTGTATCGTGGAGTAAATGTATATAATGTTTTACATAACCATAAAATAATGATGGATATAGCGAAAATGTCTATCATTCATTACCTTAAAGAAAGAATGTAAATAATTATATAATTCCAGGTGTTTGGAAAAGTAACACAGAGTTTTGTTATAAACAGTAATTAAACGTAGAGGGATTTTACTCCTCTAGAATCTCAATCAACATTCTTCTGGTGCATTTGGATATTTAAGGAAAAGTTTGGGAATGTTTGAGAATAAAGTCATCCTTCTTTCTCCAAATGTCTTTAAATATTCTACATCATGCTATTTTTTTTTTTTTTTTTTTACCTCTTCCCTGGACCTCTTCCCTACAACTCTCCATGGGCTTAAAATCATGACTTGATCTTTCACACTCAAGCCACACTAATGTATGTCGAAAGCCAATTAGATCATAAGATAATTAGCTTCCTGTCCACCACTCACTTCTTGTGCCTTGCTCTATATTTGATTTCATGGAAAGGAAAATTCTAATCCTTAGTCAGTCATGAGCAGAAACAAAGTGGAGAGGAGTATTATTATCACATACACTGCTGCTCTGTTGGTAATGTGTGGTGTGCCGCAACCACTGCCAGATATGCTGGGAGTCTACAGTGGAGTAAAATCGCTCCAACTTCAGTCTGTATTGCCCCTAGGCATTCGTAAGAGATCTACACAGGTTTTAACTGGCCGTTTTGTTGCTCTCAGCATCAGACATATCAAATATAGTGTTACAGCCTTAGGAGAGACCATACTTCAGTGTTGCCTCTGCACAAAGGGTCAAACCAATTACACGTGGACACAAACACACATTCACACACCCACAATCATAGTGTTTTTTGTTTCTTTTTCTAGGTGGAATAGTGTTCAGCACTGTTACCTTGCAACACCGGGTCGCAGGTTTGATTCGCATATCAGGACTGTGTGCATGGAGTTTGCATGTTCTCCCCATGCTTAATGTGCTTGCATTGGATACTCCAGTTTCCTTCCATAGTCCAGGAACATGCAGATTAGGCTAATTGGCATACCCAAACTGCCAGTACATACAAATGAGAATTAATGATATGGTCACCACTGGCTCCCACAATCCCTAGTTGGACTACAGGGGTTCCTAGACGCATGGATGAATAACTCATTTGGCCAAATTCCCTGAATACATGAATGACATGAATGACAGCTAAATTTAGCTGTTTTGCCCTTTTGTGTTTACATACAGCATGCAATTTCATTCCCCTGGTAAACACCATGGACATAACGTCTGTTAATTATATTGTAAAAACATCAACTGTTTTCAAAGGTTTGATTAGTTACTTTACATAGCCAGTGACTGAGTTGGTTGTGTTGGTGTAGGGCTTCCTGAGAATTTGCTGCTATGTTGTGGAAAGAATGTGTGGCGTTAGCATGTGTTAGCACGCTGTGGTTCTATACAGAGCCCTTATTCAGGCCGTTGGAGGGGAAACTGTGGGTATGAACAGCTGTTCTGTTCAAGTGCTTGTGCAAACTTTTCGCGAACGTTTCTGGGATTATGAATAAAATTAAACAAACTGAAATTCAAAAGTGAATGCAAATCCCCTGCTTTGTCTGAACAAGCTACGCATTCCTAAGAGATCTGTACAGGTTTTTTACTGGCCATTTTATAGCACTCAGCATCAGACAAACCAAATATAGTGTTTAGTGTATATAGATCATACTTCAGAGTTCCTCCACGGCTTTTGATAATGGTAGATCTTGTGGGTCTGTACTCTTAAGACAAAGAACATTGCATAAATAGTGTTGTTGGGAGAATTAAGCAAACATGACAGCCACGGTGGGCACCAAAGAGATCTCGCCATTATATGTCAGGGATTGTTCCTGAATATCATGTGATAAATGTGCTAATAAACTATGGACACAACACACAGTTTTCATATTAAAACTCATGCTATGCGGTAAATAATAATGCTAACATTAATGTTAATTCAGTATTCTCCGCAACTACATGCTATTAATAATAAATGCTATAGCTTTTATCATGGACACTAACAACCACAATGACAGTGATTTTTGTTTCTTTTTCTTTGCCTGGAGCTCTGGGAATGCTTTGGGAAGTGCACAAATAATGTAATTAAATAAGACTAGAGATACCTAAAGTAAAATATTTATCCAGTAAATGTAGAAGTTATCCATGTGTAACCGGGTGGTAAATAAACATTTTTTTTCTTCCTTTGCATGGAGAAATTTCCTTTTTTTTATGGTTTTGTTGTTTAAGATTTATACCATAAAGAGAAACAGTGAATTCTGGTGTGTTCCCTGAAGTGGCCAAAAGGTGGTGCTGTGGGTGTCACATGTAGGAGAATGCACATGTGTGATGAAAAGTAGAGATTAATGGTTATGTGAGTGTTTCTTTCCATTTTATTTCTACAGGAAATGTGCCAATGAGTAACATACCATGAGGTGTACTTATAATGTTTTTATTTTGCACAGTGTCCCCACTGCCATATTGTACTAAATAGTAACACATTTCTTTTCATGGTGGTTTTATGTAATGTGAATTTTCCATTTTTCTATTTTCATGACGGCTGTATGTTTGCGTGTGCTGATGTTCGGGAGTGTGCTGTTTTAAACAGTGAGATGGAGCTGTGAAAAATTGGACTTGTGCTATCAGCTCTCTAGATTTGTCATTGACTAATATTAAATTTTTCTTATTAGTTTTTCTTTTTTCTTTTACCTGTAACAGTGAAAGCTTTGAGCAACACTGTTTTCTATATGCTTTAAGAAATTTGCACCAAAATAATTTATTTTGGAACCAACTGAATAAACTACAAAAGATGTAGAACCGCTCCACCCTAGGGTTATAATGTGATAATGTGACTGGTGGTAAAGTCAGGTGTAGTGAAGCAGAACTACAGATCATGAAAATTAGGCCTTGATCAAACTTGTGATGGGCTCCGCTATTCTGAAGAAGCTGAAAGCTGTCCAGATGATGCTGTAGGGAACTGAGCCAAATGCATTTGCAAGGTCAAGGAAAACAACATGCAGATCGCTCTTCCCACTCTTGGCAATTTGGATTTGGTGCCAAATCATGCTGGTGTGCTCCAGACACCCTGAAAACCCTGGAATTCCAGCTTTTTGACCTGTTGTATCCATAAGCTTGTTTTTCATCAGGTAGCTGGTCACCCTTTGGGGTATATATATTTCTTCATCCGTAGTCTGATACTGAGTGCGGCTTGTGCCACCACTTTGGGCCGTACACGCACTCATCAGTGTGTTCACCATCTCTCCATTTCTCACAATTCCAGCAACCAAGTTTCTCGCCGACTAAATATATATATTATGGCATGCCGTTTAGGAAAATATTATAAAATATTATATATATAAAATATATATATATATATATATATATATATATATATATATATATATATATATATATATTATATATATATATATATATATATATATATATATATATATATATATATATATTATATATATATATAAATTATATATATATATATATATATATATACACACACACACACACGTGTGTGTGTGTGTGTGTGTGTGTGTGTGTGTGGTGGTTTCTCCAAAATCAGGTCTTGGAAAAACTAAATTTAATGCTACTGAAAAACATAACTTTAATGAAAAACATCTTCAGGACTTACTGTAGATGATCTGCTGCAAATGTGACACCCAGACACTAGCTTCTGGCAGTGTTTCTCAGGGATCTTAGCCCATTCATCATTTGCAGTGGCCTTTAGTTTAATAAGATTCTTGGGTTTTTCCAAATACCACCAAAGATTGTAAAAAAAAAAAAAAAAAAAAACAGATACAAACGGAGATAGGCTATATAACAGTTCATTCTTTCTACAAAGAAAATTATTAACTAGTGAACTTGATCATTTTTCTAAACAAAACACATTTAACCAATGTTTTTTTTTTATTATTTTTTAAACTGATTATTGTAAAATCAGTAAATGTCAATAGCGCTAGTTCTGATTTTTCATGTTTGTTGTATAAAGTACTCAGATGTGGAAATTACCATCACTGTAGTATTTCTTAGATACCACATATTGCTATGACTTTTTTATGACTAAAGCTGTAATTATATTTCAAAATTGCGGTGAATGAAAATGTCACTTTGCGCCAAATTACAAATAATTATAATTATAAATAAGAATCCTACATTTATTTTTAGGTGTGCGGACTTCCAGTGTTCTTATACGGCTCTTTGTCAGGGTAAATCGTTTAGTGACAAGCCTGTAAATTTCCATGTAAAACAGGTACATCTGTATGAATAACTTGTTTAAATGTATGTATCGCTGAACAAACTGTGCACATTGAATACTAAATATAAACCGGGCACGATGATTATTAAAACTAAGTTTGAGGATTAATAATCCGTACATCGTGAGTCGTCGTTTAAAGATTGCCAAAGACTAAGCTATACGGACATCCAGTGAAAGTCAATTCCACCACCTAGTTGCCAGAAAGCAGAAGAGTCAGGATGAATGTCTTCCTTGATCCCTGGGAGATGGTGAGACCAGGCCTGTTGTGCTGGAGCATCGGAGGGAACGTCGTGCGGTGCGTGGTGTGATTAGAGTAGAGAGGTAAGTGGGCGCTGGGCCATTTTTAGCTTTGTAGGTGAGCATCAGGGTTTTGAAGATATTGTGGGCAGCTACAAGAAGCCAGTGCAGGGAGCAGAGAAGTGGGGTCCTGTGGGAGAACTTGGGAAGGTTGATAACGAGATGTGCAGCTCCATTCTGGATGATCTGCACAGGACAAATGGCGGACTGAGGCAGACCTGCCAGGAGTGAGTTACTTTTAGACGTGATAATGTTTCTAGAGCGTAATTAATGTATGTTATTAAGCACACTGAGAACATTAATGCGAGCATAATTAAGTTTGATCATTGACTGGTGATATGAAATATTAAGTTTATAACAGATTGATAAAATTGATAGTTTAGCTGATCTTGCAGCATGTAGCTTCTCAGTGACTGACAGAAGAGCAGTCTATGTGGAATGTACCACTTTGAAGCTGGATTGGTTGGTATCATTAAGGTTATTCTGTGAGAGATAAAGAGTCTTTTGGTTGTAAACAGTCCTTTCAAGAATTTTGTAAAGGTTGATAGTTGTTGACATCTGCTAGACCCAGACAGGGTTTCTTGATGATGGGTATAACCCTTGCCTTCCTAAAAGCAGTAGGAACATGACCAGATGATATGAAATGGTTGTGATGAAGAGAAGGAGATTTTGTGAGATGGCCTGGAGCGTTGTGGAAGGAATTGGGTTTAATGAACAGGTGGTGAGATTGGATGACGAGATGATGTGCTGAATCTTATCAGTTGATAGGTTGGAGAATTCTGCAAAGGGAGGGCAGAGAAGGTCCGGAAGTTCTGGTGTAGGGGTTGAGAGCAAAGGACTAGCAGAATGCTGCTATTTTCCCATTGTAGAATGTGGCAATGTTATCAGCAGTCAGAGAGAAAGGGGCAGGAGGAGCCGGTGAGTTGAGTAGTGAGAAGAAGATATTGTTGAATTTGCCAGGATTGTTGAATTTGTTTCCAGTTTTTTCTCTGTAGATGGCAGTTTTGGAAGAATGGAGTAAAAAAAAATAAAAAATAAACTGCAGATTTTTCATGACAACACACCAGCCCTTAAGCTCATGAAACAGTGAAACTTGCTGGCAACTTGGGATAGACTTGAACAAACCACATTGTGGCTGGCATTCAACATGATTACCAAGGTGGAATATTTTCTCAAGAGCCAAAAAGAAGGCTTCTTTAAAGGCACTGGCTCATTCATCATTTGGAGAAGTGTGTCGGCTTAGGTGGAGAATATGTGGTAAACGACTGATGTTCATTTTTTCATTTGCATTAAACAAATTTTAGGACCACCTGTCATTAATAAGTCAATAACAGGGGCTTGTGTGTGGAGTGTGTGATGTGTGGAGTTTGCATGTTCTCTCTGTGCTTGGTGGGTTTTCTGCAGGTACTTCTCCCACAGTCTAAAGACATACAGATTAGGCTAATTGGCTTCCCAAAGTGCTCATTGCATGAGATGGATTGGCACCCCTGTCCAGCGTGTACCCCACCTGTGCTGTGCAAACACCAGAGGACATGAGCTAAGTAAGTACATTTTTGAAGAATATTACACTCCACTGTAATATTTTCTGTTTAAAATTAAACAGAGACACAACGATACATCAGCAGAACGCTACATAACTGTGTATGGGAAGCTCTTGGGTTCACTTTGTCTGCTTTTGTCCACTAGTGTTTTCCCAACTTGGGATTTGTACACTGTTATAATTTTATTGAACTACGATGCAGTCAATCAACGCAGGAGCAGACATTACACAGTGCAGACCTGTACTATGATAAGGAGCTGTCACTGACGTGAAACTCAACCTTGTGAAGGAGGAGGCTGTAAACCAAAGCTTTTGTGTTGTTGATATGGTTTCTCATGATCTGCAAATAACCTTTGTATTTCAAAAGCTTTTGTTTGCAAAATTCACCACTTTTTTTCCCCCTTAATCTAATTTGCTGCTACAGTTTGTTGTGACTCACTACAAATCACAACTACAGCATAAGTTTGGAATGTATAATATATATATATATATATATATTATTGAAACTCAAGTAGAATATTATCGCTACTAAATTGCATACTTAAATGACTACAAACACAAATGCAGGATGATTTATCCACCGTGAAAAAAAGAGACGGAGTTAGAGCCTTCTGAAAAAACACACAAAAAGATATAATACAAACAATTATGTTTATTTTTTATTTATTTTTATTTTGGCATTTGAGCCTTTTTAACAGTATTGTGACTTTTTGTTTCTCAAAACTGAAAAATGGAGTAAAGTTATTTTCCTGTAAAAATGTGATTTATAAGAAAAGTTTTATTCCTCCTGTTGAGAACAAGGAAAGCAAACAATACATTACAAAGTACATTTTGTACTAATTTTGGATGAAGTTTTATTAATTTTATCCATGTGCTCCTTTACCCACTGAACTCCAGGGTCTTTAAAAGTTAAAGATTTTTTATTGTCACTTACATGTATGCTGATGCCCTTTTGGTAACTTGTGATGTGACACAGACACTGTGAAATGTAGTTTTTATTGTCTCTTTATATTCCTTGGAGATAAACTGGTCTTATGTGGACTTTTTGTGGCCCCCAGCATCACCCAAACAAATGCAGTAAAACTATCTTGTACCATTTTATCACACATATAGTTCATCCTTGGCTTTTGATTAGGTTAGATCTTGCAGGTCTGTACTTTTAAGAAACAGAGTAATGATAAAATACACTAAATAGTGTTGTTGTTGGGAGAATTTGTAACAGGCGGTTGCCTAGTTAAGGGCTCCCGGCCAGTGGGGGCGCTGTGGGAGCCATTTACGTTAATTCAATAAAAGAAGAAGAAAGGCTGGGCTAGGTAACAGCAGCCATTACCCAGCCGAAGCTAACGCCGAAGCTACAGCCGCTAATTGTAAACCCGAGTGCGGGATAGCCTTATCCGACACGCATGAGGGTTTTTTTTCTTGTGTTTTGTGTCTGTGTGTTTTCCTGTCTGTGTGTTTTCCTGAGTGTTGAGGAGTGTGTCAGCTGGTCCTCCAGGGAAAACACATCAGCAGTAGTGTGCGCGCGGGACCGGTTTGTCGGTGACCACCGCGTCGCCTTAAAGGAGACGTCGCTCACAGAGGACATCGGGTGCGGAGCGGGACGTTCTCTGAGTGTATTTATTGCATTTATGGACTTGCGTGGGAACGGGAAAAAAGAGCTCAATAAATGTATATACACTTTTGATTTCGCAAATATTGATTTCTGGTGGTCCTTACCCAACCCTGATTCTGCTAACGGCAAGTTATTATTTCCAATAATAGTAGCGTGTTTGTTACAGTGGCACCCAACGTGGGGCCATCAGAGTTTTTTTTTTTTTTTTTGTGTATTGTATGTATTATACATTGCTACATAGTTGGTGTTAGCTGTTACCTAGCCCAGCCATTCTCTTATACATTCTTACACTCCGCAAAACACACACTCAAAGGTTTGGTTAATCACTCTGTTTATTAAAGGTAAATTGGGCAAAATATGGCCGAGTCCGATGCACGAGCTGAGGAAGGAATGGGAGCACACGTCTTCACTGCAGGCCCTCTCGTGACGCATCATGAGCTCATGCAATACGAAGGCCCACAAGGTGATGATGGGGTAGAGCCACCGCTCACTGATGAACCGCTGCCTCCACCTCCTCCTCCCGTCGACGCTGAAGACGACCCAAGCCTCATCTCCATGGTGCTAGCAGCCCGCCTCGGCCAGCTAGAAACGGCTCTGCAGGCGCTGGAAGACAATCTCACCCGGCGAATGGATGAGCTGTCAGATCAGGTGGGTGAGCTGCAACGCATCCACAACACAGAGGCATTAACCTACCAATATAAACTGGAGAATTCTCGGGAGGAGATGCAACAACTGTGTCAGACAGTGAAAAGGCAGTGTGAGGAGCAATTGAACAATGTAGGCCGCTCCATGGTGGAGTGCATGAAGAGGCGAGACTCACAGTTGAAAGCCATGATGAGCGCGCAACCGGTCGCTACTGCCACTCCTCATCCTCCCTCTCCCAACAGCTGCTCACACCCTCCTACATTCAAACCACCTGTGAAGCAAGTCTCCCTGTATGTGGCCAATTCATTACCCTCAGTGTCTGATGCCTCCAAATCCGCCATCTCCAGCTTGGTCAGCAAGACTTCTCTGTCAGAAGAACACAAGTATCAGTTGCAGGAGCTGTTGTTAGAGTGGCCGACAGTGTGCACTGACCGAATTGGCCACATTAAGGCAATAACCCACCACATTTACACCACCGACGAAAGACCAGTCAGGAAAAAGGCTTACCCTGTCCCTGTCCACAAACAGCAAATTGTGGAGGAAGAGGTCGCCAAGATGCTGGAAGCCGGTATCATTAGACCGTCCACCTCGCCGTGGGCCGATGTTGGCATATTGGCAGGTGGCAATGCATCCAGATAGCATCCCCAAAACAGCGTTCGTCACAAAGAACAACCAATACGAGTTCCTCCGTCTTCCCTTCGGCCTGAAAAATGCAGGAGCAACGTTTCAGAGACTTATGACTTCGGTTCTGGCGGAAGCCATAGGAAAGTATTGTTTTGTTTACATTGATGACATCGTTGTTTATTCAAAGGACACCACTTCTCACCTTAACCATCTCGAACAGATATTTGCACTTCTTGAAGCTGCTGGTCTCACAGTCAACGTGAAAAAATGCAACCTCTGTCAGACATTCCTCTCCTTTCTGGGACACATCATATCGGCTGAAGGCATAAAAACTGAAGAAGCCAAGGTAGCAGCTATACGAACTTACCCCGTTCCCTGCAACCTGAAGGAGCTACAGCACTTCCTAGGTCTGGCTGGTTGGTACCACCATTTCATCCCCCACTTCTCAGAGCGTGCTGCTCCTTTACACGCTCTGAAGAAGAAAGGAGCCAAGTGGGTATGGACTTCTGAATGCCAGTCAGCCTTTGAGGATCTGAGAACAGCTCTTCAAGACACACCAGTTTTAACAGCTCCAGACTTCAGCCGCCCCTTCAAGGTGCAGACAGACGCCAGCAACATCGGCCTGGGTGCAGTACTCACCCAAGATCACGAAGATGGGGAACACGTGATCGCCTACGCCTCCCGGCTGCTACATGGTGCGGAAAGCAGGTATTCAGCATCAGAGAATGAATGTCTGGCTGTGGTGTGGGCTGTGGAGAAATGGCGTCAGTATCTGGAAGGCAAAGCTTCTACCATCATCACAGACCATGCTGCTTTAACCTGGGTTTTTAATCAGCCGAACCCCTCCTCACGTCTAACCCGCTGGGTACTCAGACTGCAGGCATTTGAGTTCGTAGTGCAGTACTATAAGGGGCAATGCAACATCGTTCCTGATTCCCTGTCCCGGCGCTGGGAGGGAGAAGCCACGAATGCCCATCTGGCAGTACACCAAGGCAACGATCTGCAGTGGGGAATGCCCTGTGACTGGGAGGAGCTGGAGAAGGCCCAGAAGGCGGATGAGACGCTTCCTACACTGTGGAAAGAGGCAAGGTTAGATCCTGACGTTAAAAAAATACATTACTGCATAATAAATAAATTTCTCTATCGGCAGATCCCCAAACAGGACGGGTGTAGTCTCCTCCAGCTGGTCATCCCAACATCTCTGCGACCGCAATATCTACAGTACGCCCATGACAACCCTCTCAGCGGTCATCTGGGGCGGATGAAGACCCTGCGGAGGCTGCTGGAGGTCGCCTATTGGCCGGAGATACGCCGAGATGTCTGGGAGTATTATAAGAACTGCGTCACTTGTCAAAAATATAAACCTCGCATTAGTAAACTGGCAGGTTTACTACAAAGCACACCTGTGGTGGAACCAGGTTTTATGGTGGGGGTGGACCTCATGGGTCTTTTTCCACGTTCATCCCGGCTGAACGAATATCTACTGGTGGTCGTGGATTACTGCAGCAAGTGGGTCGAGATGTTTCCTTTAAGAACAGCAAAGGCTCACAACATAGCCAACATTTTAACTAAAGAAATTTTCACACGGTGGGGCACTCCAGCTTACCTAGTTTCTGATAGGGGTCCGCAGTTCACTTCCCAGCTGCTCTACACCATCTGTCGGCACTGGGGCGTCACCCAGAAGCTCACCACTGCATACCATCCCCAGACCAACATCACCGAACGGACTAACCGGACATTAAAGTTCATGTTCGCAGCATTCATCAAAGATAATCACAAGCAGTGGGACCAATGGCTTCCTGAGTTCCGGTTCGCCATCAATACAGCCTGGCAAGAAAGCACTGATTTTACCCCAGCGGAGATAGCACTGGGTCGGAAGCTAAATGGACCGCTGGAAAGGATGCTGCATCGAACCATCCCACCTGGCCCGTGCCCAGGAACGCCAGGGGAAATACTACAATCTTAGGCGACGAGCTGTCACATACAGTGTGGGCGCCCATGTGTGGGAAGCTAATGCCGAAGCTACAGCTGCTAATTGTAAACCCGAGTGCGGGATAGCCTTGTCCGACACGCATGAGGGTTTTTTTTTCTTGTGTTTTGTGTCTGTGTGTTTTCCTGTCTGTGTGTTTTCCTGAGTGTTGAGAAGTGTGTCAGCTGGTCCTCCAGGGAAAACACATCAGCAGCAGTGTGCGCGCGGGACCGGTTTGTCGGTGACCACCGCGTCGCCTTAAAGTAGACGTCGCTCACAGAGGACATCGGGTGCGGAGCGGGACGTTCTCTGAGTGTATTTATTGCATTTATGGACTTGCGTGGGAACCGGAAAAAAGAGCTCATGGACTCGGTGTATGTGTGTGTGAGTGAGAAACACGGGGAGTGAATGGTGTGACACTGTCAATAAATGTATATACACTTTTGATTTCACAAATGTTGATTTCTGGTGGTCCTTACCCAACCCTGATTCTTCTAACGGCAAGTTATTATTTCCAATAATAGTAGCGTGTTTGTTACAAATTAAGCAAACATGACAGCCATAGTGGGCATCATGTCACCAGTGAATGATCACCCGGATGCAGCCCTCATTGTCGCTGGGGATTTTAACAAAGCAGACCTAAAGAACGTGTTGCCGAGCTTTTATCAACATGTGAAGTTTCCAACCAGAGACTTTGGATCATTGTTATACCATGTTCAAGAACAGTTATAAAGTCGACGCGATGAAAAAGGCCATCTTTCTCATCCCGGAATATAAACTGAAAATTATCCAGGAAGAGCCAACCATCAGAAAGTTCAGGCACTGGACTGACCAATCAGAAGCTACATTGCAGTCAGTGCTCAATGACATCAACTGGGACATGTTCCGGGTCAGCTCCGATGACCTCAGTCAGTGGAAGTAGTGATGGACTTTATTGCTAAACTAACTGATGACATTGTACCCATGGTTTTGGTTAAAATCTTTCCTAATCAGAAACCTTGGGTGGGCAGATCAGTGCCTAAATGAATGCACTGCTCCACGGATGATATGCCAACATACAAGGCTGCTTCTTACAACCTGAAAGATAACTGTCCTGTGGCTCTTGCATCAGTGGTAATAAAGTGCTTTGAGAGACTTGTAAAGGATCTTCGTTACCAAAATCTCTTTATTTTTAACTAAATTTTGCCTACCATCAAAATAGAATCATGGATGATGCCATCTCCCATGTCCTTCGTACTGTACTTTCACATTTGGACACTTTTGGGAAAGGCAATTATGCAAGACATCTCTTTATCTTTCAACACTGTAGTCCCTTCAGAACTCATCATGAAGCTTGGTGATCTCAGACTTGGTCACTCACTATGCTCCTGGATTCTGAGCTTCCTGACAAACAGACCACAGGTGTTAAAGACCAGTCAGCGGTTCTCAGGAAGCACCACATGGAACATAGAATCACCTCAAGGTTGTGCTTTGAATCCCCTGCTCTCCACTTTCTACATCCACTACTGCTATGCTCACATTATTAAAGACATTCACCACTCTAATAATAATCTGTTTCTGTGGATGCCTGGTATGTCTGGTAAGAGACTCCGGTTACTCAGAGCACAAACTGAAAGACTGAACAATAACCTTTTCCACCAGGCTATCAGTGCAATAAATACTCAACCCCAACAATGACAAATTCTGCACATTGTGTAAAAGTGACTGTCACTTTATTTGTATCTTTATCTAACATAATTGCACTAGTTTCATATATAATTATTTTTTTAAATAATTCTTTAAATCATTAAATAATTCTGACTGATGAGCATTATCATGAAAAGGTAATATGCAGGTGATATGAGAGCATTCAACTAATTAGATTTGAACACTAGGGTAAAACAGCTAACTAGCTAATGGAAAAGGATGAAACTGAAGCTACAGCCTGTGTTGTTCAAGTCAAGTTAAGTAGGATTGTACAGTTGGTACACAGTGAAACGAAACAATGTTCCACTAAGGCCAAGGTGCTACATACAACATGAGTAAATAAATGTACAACTTTAATGAACAGAAAAGTTATCTGGCTAACTAAGAAGTCTAATTAGCTGCCTAGCGGAGGCAAGACAGATTGACATGACAACATAAATAACCAAAAAACTAACTAACTTAGAGACCTAATTGCCTGGCTAGTTGGGAACTATCTATGTTTTTATACAAAAGACACAACAGAGACAACATAAAGTGCATGTACAAATGTGCAAACAAGAGCGACAAATGACAGTGTGACACACATGACATTACAATACTCTGCGGAGTTGAGGTAATGAGTTGAGGTAATTGGAGGGGAAACAGTAAATAGTAAACGTTCCATAAGTAGGAGGAAGGATTAAAAAATAATTATGAATTATAAAGAATTATAAAATAATGAATATTGTGCAAAAGAGCATTTTCAGGTTGGTGTGTACAATAGATTATATAGTTGGTATACTGGGTGGCAGTGCCGTAACACTTTACTCCCCAAGGGATTTCACTGATTTAGCTATCTATCTCAAGGAGCAAATGACATAATCTTCATAATGACAGATCAATTTAGATCGCATAAATTAAATATTTTGCTACTGACGTTAAGCTGACGTTAGATTACCTGTTGAAGAAAATGAGTACAGGTAGTCCCCTACTTACTAACATTTGAATTATGAATTTACACAAATGTACGAATGGACCATGGTTCTACGAACATTCATAGATGTAAACAAATCACGGAAATAACACTTGTGTACAAAAATCGACACTGCAGTGCACCACATGCCAATATTGTCCTGAAAAGCTGTCCTGATGGTGAATAATCCTAATTCCAGAAAATCCTCAACAGAACAAGCCATCCTACACAATAACCCTCCTTCTCCACTCCTCTCTTGTCTTCTTCAATAATAATAATAATAATAATAATAATAATAATAATAATTTTTATATGGATATTTTTGGGTTGTGTAACGAATTATCGGAGTTTCCATTATTTCTCATGGGGGAAATTCGAGACAAAATCATGTTCAGGATTCTCCTCACAATGTAAAGGCACAGAGACAACACCAAGTGAGATTCATTTCCTTAGGCATGGTTACAGTTGACCACATGATGGCAGTGTTGGGAAAGGGAACATATTTAGTCAAGGTCATTGATGTGCTTTATTTGTGTCAAAGACATGTAAGACTCACTTTTTCGGACTTAAGAACAAATCAGACTTACAAACATGATCTTGGAATGCAACTCATTTGTAAGTAGGGGACAAACTGTACTAGCACAAAAATAGGCTTACCTTTAAACATATTTGCTCAGATTTAACAGAAAATTACAGAGACTGGCAAAACAGTTGAAAATGAACGACTTTTTATCTGTTCAACAACATAAAAAGCAATTAATCTTTTAAATAAGGCTTTGGTTGGTGAAGTGGGTCAGAATTTGCTTTGGTAATTTTTTAAGGAACTTTGTATTGTAGGCAGGTGCAATGATCATATAATAGTATCATTCTGTGTTTATTAGGTAGACACAGCTAATAAATGGAACTACAGTAGAACCTCGGATTGCGAGTAACGTGGTTTACGAGTGTTCCGCAAACCGAGCAAAGAGTTTTAATAATTTTTTATTCGGAAACCGAGCAAGTATTAGTTTACGAGCGCCGAGTATCATGCTTCACACATGCGACTCTTATTTTGACACCGAGCGTCACTCTCTCACCTGAATTAAAAACGCTTTAATACATACATTTGTAAACAACATCGTATAATTCTGATGTGACAAACTGTTAAATATGCTGGACACCTACAACAATGCAAGTAACAAAAAGTAGATGTGTAGCTAAATGCTTAGGCTAACTTGGCAAGGTATAATTTACTACTATATTGTCAGCTAACATAAAGTTCAACTTACCACAATGCCCGTGTTATGCTCGCTCTTAGCTCTTCTATGCACATGGTTTGACTCTTCCTGCGGTCTTCTCTCATCAAACTTGCGCTCAAATGCATCAAGACACTGGATAGGCTCTTTGAGAAGAGCAGTGTGTGCAGCTTGCTTCTCCTTCAAACTCTCAAGCAGAAGAGACAAAAGGCACACCATGGCCAATCCCCCCCCCCCCCCCCCCCCCCACCCGGCTATGATAAGAAGGACAGCATCTCTTTCTGCTAGTCATTAACATACAAAAGGCCTTCACACCTCACAGCCATCACCTCTCACTGCTAGCTGTGAGGACTCCTAGAAAGTTTCACAGATTCCCGTATACATCCACATACATGAGGTATCTGGTCGTTTCACAAAATTTCCTTTTGCATTCTCTCTTTCCAAGCACTCTGCCTCAGACATCTGGCAAACTTAAAGTTTAGTGGAGATTTCCCATACCATATTTGTCCGGATACAACTCTTTTCATGCAGTGTTTGTTTTTTTGTTTTGTTTTTTACTTTACAGCAGTGATTCCCTTAGTATGCGCTCATGCCAGGTCAGAGAGATTTCTTTTTTTTCCTGTTAAAACGGTGTTTCCGTTGTGTGTGTGTGTCCGTTTGTTGTGAAACTTAAGTGATTCCTTTAGTATGCGCTCGTGCCAGTCTCGCTTTTTTCCGTTATAACTGTGTTTCTGCGCTTGTTGTGAAACTTAAAAAGTGAGTCTGTTAATATATGCTCATGTCAGTCTCAGAGAGATTTCTTTTTTCCAATTAAAATGGTGTTTCCGTTGTGCGTGTGTGTGTGTGTGTGTGTGTGTGTGTGTGTGTGTGTTTGTTGTGAATCTTAAAAAGCGAGGTGGGGAGAGGGAGGAGGAGTGTTACTGTGTAAAATGAAGGGGCTAATTCCACACACACACACACACACACACACACACACACACACACACACACACATGGCGCCTGCGCGCACTAACGGAAACACTTATCTGTCAGGATTTATTTGTACTTTTTTTAAAGGTAAAGTGCAGATTAATTTGCTGTATTTTCATTTTATAGATTGTATTAATTATTTTTATGTATTTATTTTTTGGGGCTGTGGAACAAATAATTAGAGTTTTCATTATTTCTTATGGGAAATGATGATTTGGTTTACGAGTGTTTTGGAATATGAGCCCACTTCCGGAAGGAATTATGCTCGGAATCCAAGGTTCCACTGTAATATGTCAAAGTAAATTATCCAAAATAAAGCACCCTAACTGATATTGCAATTTCCACTCATAAGTAAGAATGAAAAACAGATGAAACAGAAGCTCAAAATATTAAATTTTTTTATCATCATGGGGATATTTTGTATTTTGTATATTTTCTGCACACACACACACACACACACACACACACACACAGAGCAGTGCAGGGCAGTGGTGGCTCAGAGGGCTAAGGCACTGAGTTACTGATCGGAAGGTCGGTTGTTCGATTCCCAGCTCAGCCAGGTTGCCATTGTTGGGCCCTTGAGCGAGGCCCTTAACCCTAACTGCTCCAGGGGCGCTGTATCATGGCTGACCCTGAGCTCTGACCCCAGTTACACTGGGATATGCGAAGAAAGAATTTCACTGTGCTGTAATGTATATGTGAAAAAAATAAAGGCTTTACTTTACACTCTCAAGAACACCAGATGACTGAATGCTGACAGGGTTGGCTCTCACTGCTCATCCATAACTTGTATTTACTTTGTGTTTAACCTCAAATCATAACAAACTTCAAAATGTTATGATGGATCTGTTTTAATGGCCTCCACTGTGATGACTCTTCACATGAAGTACTCACTGGATAAATACAATAAAGACAAAGTAACATGACACAGCAAAAACCACGATTATACCTTCCTTTTGGTGCATTGAGTTTTCAATTTGACAGTTTGCTGAGAAACCAAAACCACAAACTGTTGATGCATATAGATGCATAAATGTCAAATATGATGTTTGTTGTTACTTTGAAATATTAATATTAAAACTTCTGACAATTCCAATTGTGGTATTGTAATATTCAGTTTAAATCAGTAAGAGCTTATCTATATTTTTTATAAGACTTTGAGAAGTTCCAGTGAGATGATTCTTTTTTGTAAATAAGTAGGAATCATACTTACATAATGTAAAAACGTAATGTAAATATGCAGAAATGCTGAAAATAGGATGGTCCACATTGACCAGTGGTACTTATTTATTTATTTAAACCTACATTCATACTCAATCATACAGTATGGGCAAATTAAAAACAACGGACACATTTGAACTGTGGGAGAAAACTGACATACTGGAGGAAACCTGTAAGTCATGAACAGAACACACACACACACACACACACACACACACACACATAGAGAGAGAAAGAGAGACAGTGGAGGTAAGAGGCCACAATGTTATCTCCTGGGCCACTGGTTCACCTCTATTGCTGTTATTAGTAGGAGGAGTAAGAGTTTTACAAAGAGTTTTAATAAGCTATGAAAATTATATATGAACATTTCAATCAACACTGTTTCCTTTAAAAATGTAAAACCAATACTTTATTATAAAAATCAGGAACAAAGCCATCATATGTAATTTAAAATGTTCTTTAAAATACACTGCCAAGCTATAATAATAATAATAATAATAATAATAATAATCAAACATGCTAATATTACTTCCACTACATTTTACTTTGATTAATGCCAGTTTATGTTTAGTAACCTGATTTGTATTTTTGGAGAATTCAGCATCAGTTCCCTGAGAACAAAAGTCCAAATGTACACAGGGAAAACTGTCCTGCGCACTCACACCGCGACCGGCATTAGGACCCGGAAGTAATACGGGCGCGTTTCAGGAGGCATAAAAGGCAACAAGATGGCGCTTCACATCGCTCACTCATTGAGTTCACCCATGCCTTGTCCGACGCTTCGATTCAATTCAATTCAATTTTATTTCTATAGCGCATTTAACAATGGTCATTGTCTCAAAGCAGCTTCACAGAAATGAAAAGAAAATGAAAAGAAAATTTATGGAAATATTTATGTGTAAGAAAAATGTGTCTAGATAATGAGATTGTCCCTGATGAGCAAGCCAAGGCTGACGGCGGATTCACCGACTTCACCGACTGTTCAGTGAGTACTCTGCTGTTATTTCTAGGACCCCCCACCCCTTCCCCTGATATTTCTCAGGAACACCATAAGTCTATGACGAAAAGCTAAAAACAAAAACTTGATGTCATACACTTGGGATATGGCATATCAGGCTAGGTTTTGGTTCTAGTTTTGAATGAAAGTAGACTACAACTTCACCTGGGTCTTCTTCCTCATCAGTGGCAGAGTATTTCTCCTCGGGTTATACTCTGTGTTATCCTCAACCTCTAACTACCTAAACCCTCCTCACTATGAACCTGGCTTCCCTTCCCCTGATCACTCACTCATCTTCTATATCACTTAATCCTGAATTTTTGTAGGAATGTCCCGCATGACTTAACATAGTCTATTTGTACTTATCACACTCACCCTCACTGTTTCCCTGACACCAACTAAAACAACTCAGTCATTGACTATATGAAGTACTAATCAACTTTTTCAGTAATTAAAACTTTTGAAGATTTAAGAGGTCTGTATACAATATAAATAGCAGAGGATTAATTTCTTGGTGTTTACTAGAGGAATAAAATTGCACGCTGTATTTAAACACAAACAGGCAGGATAGAGACAAAATGTTGAATTCCTGACGCATGATGAAATCATTACCCAGTGGAGTTGTTTATCTGTTAGAACAGGCCACTTTACGTAATTTATGTAATTCTGAAGTTTCCATTAGCTAGCTTCACCTTAGTGTGTAGTGTTCAAAGCTTATCAGCTGAACGCTCGCATATCATGAAATGTGAGATGATTAATATAATATGATTAACTACAATTCAGTGTTAACACTTAGACCTGGGTGAACACAATTCACTTATATGCAACTGATAAAGTTAAAAGACTTAGGAGGTGGATATATACTTTATACAGTGGAACCTCAGATTGCGAGTAACATGGTTGCGAGTCTTCTGCAAGACAAGCACATTTTTTAAATAGATTTTAACTTGAAAAACGAACAAGTCTCCGTATCATGTAGCACGCATGCGCTTCTTATTTTGACACCATGCGTCATGTAATCACAACTGAGCCAATAGTTTTTCTCTCGTGCACACTTCGGAATTGTGGGAAATCATCTCCCCTGCTTGGTCTTAATGTGTCTCTCAAAGGTATAATCAACATAAGTGCACATGTGTACTGTTTACTATAACATACGTGTGTACACGTGTAAAGCAAATGCAAGTCTCATTAGAGAGGTTAAAGATCCATTTTCTGTCTCTCTCTCTCTCTCTCTCTCTCTCTGTGTCAGCCTGCACTTGTGCACTTCAGCCTGTGTGCATGCGTCATTGGACAGTGTACTCCTTTTCCCCCTTCTATCGCCTTCGCACACACGCCTCCTTCTCTCGCCTTCACACAAACACACACACACACTCTTAATGGAATCACTGCTCTATCGCGATTCTTTTCAAAAGTAAAGTGCAGGTAAAGTTGTTTTATTTTGACTTTACAGCAGTGATTCCGTTAGTGGGTGCTCACTCGAGTATCATTAGAGATGTTACTTGTTATTTTTCCAGATAAAACAGTGTTTCCGTTATTTATTTATTTATTTTTTGTGTGTGTGTGTGTGTGTGTGTGTGTGTGTGTGTGTGTGTGTGTGTGTGTGTGTGTGTGAAACTCAAATAAGAGACGAGGAAAGGTTTCTGAGTAAGATGAGAAAAGGGAGAGGGGCGGGTCTCAATCCTCGTCTCCTCTTACTTTAGCTTCACACACAAACACAAACACACACACACATAGTTACACAGTGCCTGATGCACAAACACAAAGCACAAACACTAACGGAAACACTTATCTGTCGGGATCTATTTTTACTTTTTTTGAGTTTCCATTATTTCTTATAAGGAAATTTGCTTTTATTTACAAGTGTTTTATTCGCGAAATATGGAACCAGTTATGCTCACATTTCAAGGTTCCACTGTCTTATAGATGCAGTGCAGACCAAAAGTTTGGACACACCTTCTCATAGCTAAGTAAAGCTAAGTAAAGAAAAACGAGCGGCCATCATTACTTTAAGAAATGAAGGTCAGTCAGTCCGAAAAATTGGGAAAACTTTGAAAGTGTCCCCAAGTGCAGTCACAAAAACCATCAAGCGCTACAAAGAAACTGGCTGACATGCGGACCGCCCCAGGAAAGGAAGACCGAGAGTCACCTCTGCTGCGGAGGATAAGTTCATCCGAGTCACCGGCCTCAGAAATCGCAGGTTAACAGCAGCTCAGATCAGAGTGCAGGTCAATGCCACACAGAGTTCTAGCAGCAGACACATCTCTAGAACAACTGTTAAGAGGAGACTGTGTGAATCAGGACTTCATGCTAGAATATCTGCTAGGAAACCACTGCTAAGGACAGGCAACAAGCAGAAGAGACGCGTTTGGGCTAAAGAACACAAGAAAGAAAACCTGCTGAATGAGAAGGGGTGTCCAAACTTTTGGTCTGTACTGTAAATAAATAAATAAATAAACAGGTTGTGGGAAGAACGTGACACATGACAGCATATGTGGATTGCTTGGGTTGTTACCAACAATAGCACCTTTAGAAATATAATTATTGAGATAATTGGTGAAAATATGCAGATAAATGCATTTTGGATTTATTTGAGATTAATGTTAACTCCTGGGCATGTTTAAGTGTAACTATGAATAAATAAAAAAATAGGATAATGTTTTTTGTTTACTAAATAAATGTAAATTTTATTTAATTATTATTTATAATAAATAAAAGTGTCTTGGTGAACTGTTGTGCTAAAAGAAGTACACTTGGGGACATGCAACTAGTTTTGTGTTGGGTACAGTAAGTTTTCAAGACCACGTCTGCATTGGTTATTTTACTTTAATGGCATGAGGCACACATGATTTAATATTTAACTTACCACAGACTCTAAGGTTTCACACTAGGGAAAGTTTAACACTGAGAGGATCGCATACATACATACACCCATGTAGTGGGCTGGAGTGTAAGAGCTTTACAGAAATGGAAATATAAAGTAAAAGAGTGGGAGAGGGGTGGACAGAAAGTAATTTATCTCGTGGGTTTATTCAATAGAGCAAACTTCCCAGACATTGCTCAAAAAACGGAACAGGGGGCATTTAAAATATTGATGATAGAAAAGTCAGAACTACCCCTCACCCCCACATGAAACGTCAGGTTTACCACTTCCCATCAAAATAAGCAGATTGTTTCCTAAAATCACCATCTGAGCTGTTAAGGGTAAACGGTTTTGCTCAAAGGCCCAGGTGATGAAGTTTGGAACTGCTGTGATTTTAATCAACCGCTCCAAATAACGTAGAGTAGAACAAGGATACAATATAAGGAGCCAATTAGTGCTAAGGGTCTTCCCGTTACATTTACAGCATTTAGCACACAACTTTTTCAGAGCAACTTAAAAACTCTAAAGTGCTTTGTACTGTCCCTTTTAAAACCACATACTGCACAGGTCAATTCCGAAATCTAATCAGTTTTGCTGGTTTCAGTAAAATTGATGCTGTAAATTCTGGAAACATTCAGCGACTCGAACTTTGGATATCATGCAAGCAAGAATCTTTGAAGAACACAAGTAAATGATGCTCCACAATTATGCATAAAAAAATAAAAAAACTCGAAATAAAATGTATTTCTTGTGCCTCAAGGTTCAGTAGTGGAATACAATGGATTTAAGACCTCATGATCTATAACCAAAAGCATTAATCACTGAGGGATGAGTCACTTTAGTGGTTATTGCTAGTCTCTACATATGAATTCTATGTAGTGCCATCATATCTTCCTCCTCAATAATATGGATATTTTAACCCTTTTATTGGCTAAATTTAACAGACGAATTGAAATAAGTATCCGTCCTCTTGGTCTTTAATGTCAAGTAACATGAGAAGGCTACGTACTATACACTCAATGGGCAATTTTAGTATTTTAAACCAAATAAGAACAAAGAAACCAATAATTTTATTAGAACTATCTCTATAAATGGCTTTTAACTCACTTAACACCCCCTCACCCAGCACACATGTACAAGTAAAGTTATATTAGTTCAGTTGTTATTTTGGCTGCAAAGTGTTAGATGTGTAGGTACTTTCTGGTCTACATAACAACTACAGCCATGTTTCCTGTGGAAGAGGTGATTTTTAGATCTATATGAGTCAAAGTGAAACATTTCGTCACTTATGACCTGCCCGTCACTCAAACCACAATCACACACCTCGTATTAGCTTATAATACAGGGGTAGACGTGTTATCTGCATTAAGACAACTCTGTTCACATCGTGACGAGCTCCATCATCATCGGCAGCCATGTCCTATAATTCTCTCCTGGTGGTTCTGATGCTTCTTGCCTGCCTTCACTCCTTTACAATGACTCATAGTAAGTAAAAAAATAAATTATATATATATATATATGTTTAAGTATATATATTCTTATAGAAAAATACATCAAGCAGTATGTTATACCAGAGCTAAATCATTTAATAATTTCACAAATCTATAAGTGATTGATTCATTATTATTATTTTCACAGATGTAGATTCACCAGTCACATGCTGTTTCAGATTCCACAAGAATTCCACTACAAAACCCCCTCTAAAACTCATTACTGAGTATAAAATAACCAAGCTTGACTGTACAAAGAAAGGAATCATGTAAGATTTCAATTCCTTATTTCATTTTAATAAATGATGAGAATGCCCCCAAAATTAATATTTATTTTATCACTACATATATAATATAAATTTAATACACATTACATACATCTTGACATTTGTTTAAAAATGTATTATTAGTTTTTGAATAATGTTTGGAGATATGAGTGTTTGATCTACAGTTTATTATTATAGTTTTTACATAAATCTTCTCTCCTCTGCAGTTTTATGATGAAGAATGGTCATCGTGTGTGTGCAGACCCTCAAGATCAGTGGGTGAAGGAACACATAAAGAAAATTGATAAGCGCACTTCTACAAGCAATATGCAACCTTAAACAACCAATTAAGTCCTCACTTTATTAATTCTGTACAACATTAGTACAAATTCCACTTTTTGTGAATTGTTTACTGTTTTGACAGAAGGAATAAATTTTGTTTTTAATTACCCTAATTCATATTTCATTATTAATCTCATGTGATCTATAGCTTGTAGGTACAAAGTCATGGTCTGAAATATGCTTGTGGTGGTAGCAAGCAAGCCGGCTTGCTTGCTACCACCACAATATAAGAGGGCTTTACAGCATTATATATACTTTATATAAGGCTGAGGATTGTGCAGTACAGAGTGGGGAAGAGCCCTGCAGGGAATAAATGTATGAATGAAGTAATCAATAATAATAATAATAATAATAATAATAATAATAATAATAATAATAATAATGTTGTTGTTGTTAATAATAATAATAATAATAATAATAATAATAATAATAATAATAATAATAATAATAACTAGAGACAATTCCTGGAGAAAATGTGAAGTAGGGTAACACTTGTCCACTGGTTTTCCTGAGGAAAATGGTGAAAATGGCTATTTTCTAGGCCATAGTGCTCCTGAGATATTCACCTACCTATTCACCTACCTCACTGCATGGCTGACTGACACACAGAGAATGTAATGTGAGATGGTGAGTTACGAATCAGAAGGGTGGCGGTTCGAGCCCCAGTTCTGCCAAGTTGCTGCTGTGGGCCCTTAACAAGCACTGCTGCTCCAGGGGCACTTTATAATGCCTGACCCTACAAAGCTGGAATATGTGAAGGAAAAAAGAATTTCACTATGCAGTAATATATATGTGACAAATGAAGACTAAGCTGAACTCTAACCGGCATGCAATGAGTAAAAGATTGTTAAGCTGGACAAACAAACTCAATACATGAGGGCTCTACCTGGCAACTTACAGCACTTTCAAGATCTGCTCCTAATGACACCACATAGCACACCTTCAGAGGTCTAGTGGAGTCATATACCAAGAAGTCAGAGCTACCCAGTGTAACCTGGACAATATTGGGCTTAATGTTCTAAGGTTTTAATGTTACTGCTGATAGGTGTATATTTATATAAGTAAAGAAATCTGTAGGTTTTTAGTGTAGGTCTCTTTGTAGGGATCCTGGGTAGTACCATCATATTTAGCCTCTGTGATGACATGGTTTGTCGAAATGTTTTATTTGGCAGAATTACGTAGACAGAATACAAAGAAATCGCTCCTATTGCTCTTTAATGTCAATAATGTGCCATGGGAGCACACCAACGGCAAGCAATGATTTTTGGCTGTAGGACTTTTTGAAAATATGAGCTATAACCATTTGGCAGCATTGTAAGTTCTGGTATTTTTATTCAAGTACAAATATAAATGGAGGACTTCTGATTTTACTTGAGGATTATTATTCCCTAGGGAATCTCTACTTTTTGTGTACTTTGCCCACCACTGGTCAGGGAAACATTTAATGTTCTTTTGGATGCTCCTGTCAAGCGGACACTGCAGCAAACCATTTGATCCTCACATGAGTTTTCACATGTAGTATGCCAGATGCTGTTCCTCACACCACATTCAAGTTTGATCTTTGCTAGGGACTAGTACTACGCAGGATCTGCTCATTGTTCTGGCTGGGAAATGATCCTGGGTCTTTGAGTGGTTTCTGGGTCCTTGGAAGGTGAGAAGCCTACCACTGAACCATCAATGTTCTCATTGGGCACCTTTAAATTTAATGTTGTCAGACTCGCATGAGGTCGTGGTGGATCCAAGTGAAGGTGACGTGAGCAACCCCTTGGGTGAATGAAAAGGCAGTGTAATGGTGTTATTACTGAGCGTGAATTGAGCTCCGTGTTGCAGTGTGAGCAGATGAAGTCTTGCTGGAGCATGGAGCCAGCATGAGAGTGCTGAGATGAGGGCGGCATGCGCAAGTCTTATGGGAATGCGGATGCACAGAGAATCGGTGCAAGGGGGGCGCACCCTGAGATAAACAGCGGTGTGCAGAATGAGCCCCACCGGAATGCGGAAGTGCAGAGACCCAGCGTGGCAAGGAAGAGCTCTGTGATGGAAGATGATGTGGACAAATGGAGCTTAAGCTGGTGAGTGAATGATGCCAGTGCGTTCAGCAAAGCATGAGGGTTACTTGTGGTAAGTGAACAGGTGGAGAGAGGAGAGAGGGTCTGTGATCAAAGCTTGTGGTCAATAACAGATCAGACGTGAGTAACGTGAAAATCCATGAACGCGAGAGTCTAAGATGAGAGACGAAAGTGTGGTCAGTAAAGCAAAAACGTGGTCAAGATCAGGTCGATATAGACGAGAAGAAAATGATGGAATATTGGGCTAATACAACATAATCTGGCAAGAAAGTGTTGTCGGAGCGTGGTTTAAACAGGCATAGGAGATGAGGAGAGATGAGCGAGGAGTGCAAGGAGTGGTTAGGAACATGGAACTGGAGTCCGCAGGTGGTCATGGCGGGGCTATGTGTGATCCTAACACACAGTATGATCAGCAGTCACACTGTGTGTTAGGAGGCTGTAAGTGTTTAAGTTAATATAGATTCCAGTTTGTTATTGGAGTTTAAGGTAGACTTTAGAAAATTCCAGTCCAGATGTGTTTTTTTTTTCATCACAACCTAGGCAATATGATGAATTGAATTTGATTTACTTTTAACCAACTACTGCATACAAACATGACATAATTAAAAAAATGTACAAAAATATTTTTTGTTATTTTTGAGTCATAATAATAATAATAATAATAATATGCACACTTTTAGTTCAACATTTTTGTGATGTTATTCCTATACTTTTTAAAAGTAATTTTAATTTTGGTTCTACATATTAGAAAACCTTAATGCACCGTGTGATTTCTGAAGCCTTCTCTGTTCACACAATGGCACAACTTATAAAATAATAATAATAATAGTAATAATAATAATAATAATAATAATACTAGGTGGTGGGGTGTGGTAGTGGTTAGTACTGTTGCCTTGCACCTACTGGGTAAGTGGTTTGTGTGTGTGGAGTTTGCATGTTGTCTCTATGCTTGGTGGGTTTTCTCCTTGTCCTCCAGTTTTCTCTCACAGACATGCACAGTAGGGTAATTGGCATTTCCAAATTGCCTATAGTGTGTGTGTGTGTGTGTGTGCACCTCATGCCCATTTCCCTCATGCCTTGGTATAGACTCCAGGTTCCCCGTAGCCCTGCACATGATAAACGCTGTAGATATTATAAATAATAATAATAATAATACAAATAATAATACAGTCCTGAACTATCGACTGACTGCAGTCACAAGTCCTCAGAGAACAACTGAGCCCTCAGCATCAGCTGAGCCCAGGCCCATCTTTGTGAAAAAGTGGAACCATCCCCAGTATCCAAAGCAGACCACACAGGGCACCCATGCAATGAGATCTCCAACCAGAAGCAAGACACCAGGACGAGTCAAACAGGTCCAGAAGGCAGAGGGGTTCTGGATTACTGGCAGCTCAGGAGTGACATGTATAGCTTAACAGAGAGACACGGAGAGTTAAAAATAGAGAGGGAGAGAGAAGAAGAAAGGGAAGAGGAGAGAGCAGAATAGAAGAACAGATAGCAGTTAGGTATGGTCACAGTCAAACAATGTACTGTATACAATGTACTGTATACACAGTATAAGGTGAATGTGTATATTTTGTGCAGAGTGCAAACAGGGACTCCAGCAGGACTAACTATGACAACATACTAAAAGGGAGGAGCCAGAAGGAAACACAGTCTAGTCGAGTTGTTCCCCACAAGGCAATGAGTGGGAAGGATCGTCTATGTCGTGGACATGTCCTGAGGGGGGGAGAACTGACGGGAGGTGGTGTCAGGCTTGACATTCTTGGAACCAGAGAGGTATGACATCTACCTCCATGGGAAACTGGAGGGAGGGTTCAGGAAAATGAGTAGGGTGCCTTGCTGAAATGACGCTTGAATTCCTCAAAGGCTTTATCTGCCAGGGAGTTCCATCGGAATGGGATTTTGAATATGGGGCCGTAAGTGGGGCCACCACAATTCTATATCTTCGAATGAAGCAAAAATAGAAATTGGCAAACCCCAGGAAACATTGGAGTTCATATCTTGATGATGGTAATGGCCAGTCAGTGACCAAGGACCTTCATGCGTTCCATCTGAATGCCTGCAGGCAAGATGAAATACCACAAAAGGAGGTGAAGGTACAATGGAACTCGCATTTTTCTGCCTTGATGTAAAGTTTATTCTCTAACAGCTGCCATCTTGTCGGAAGGAGTTTGAGTTCTTTTACTGAGCGTGAGAATATCAAGATGCCGTCCAGATAAGCAAAGATGACGACAAATAGTTTACTAACCTATAGATGAGTGGTTGTACTTTTAAATCTTTCTGGATAAAATTTTTTGAAGAAAAATAAGGTATAGCTCTTACATAATTCAACATAAACAGCATACAACATAAACTTCCTTCCCTATGATAGCTTATGCAAGATCATAGAAATAGAACATACATCCTGTATACACTGTTTGGTATTGAAACCAGGTTTTTGTTAAAACTTGATCGTAAATACTAAAATAAAATAAATAAAAATAAATAAATATATATAGACTCTCTCTTTTCTCTAAAGTATTTATCCTAAATATTTTTTAGATTCTTATTAGAATATGTTCATATGTATTAATGCACCAGACCAAACTAGAAAGAACTTGCTGTTATTGATGTGATGTGACAATCATTAA
This sequence comes from Clarias fuscus, assembly GCA_030347435.1. NCBI lineage: Eukaryota > Metazoa > Chordata > Actinopteri > Siluriformes > Clariidae > Clarias > Clarias fuscus. Next base: position 40,894,647 of record CM059205.1, read on the forward strand.
AAGGCATTGAATGGGCATTGAGTGTGAGGAAGAGCGCTTGGAGGACTGTTTGGGGTCTTGGCAATTTTTTAGTAATTTTTTTACTTTATTCATTAGTAAACATTGTTTAAAAAAACGTTAAAGGTCAAGTCAAGTCAAGTCGGCTTTTATTGTCATTTCAACCATATACAGTTCAGTACACAGTGAAACGAAACAACGTTCCTCCAGGACCAAGGTGCTACACACATGCAGACGACATAAATTTACAATGCAGATTTTTTACATTTTTAAGTTAACCTAAAATATATATATATATATATATATATATATATATATATATATATATATATAAATAAACGCAGAGCTATAGAAATGGATATATATATATCCATTTCTATACAAAAAATACACAATAGACAACAGACAACAAAGGGCACGTGCAAATGTGCAAACGCAGAGCTACATGACAACAAGAAATAACAACATAACACAACAACGTAACACGTTACATTAAAGAAATACCTTTTTAGTGATAAGGTATGAGTAGAGGTAGTGGAGAGAGCAGCAAGTAAACAATTGACATTGTGTTCAAAGATATTCTGTGCAAATAGCAAAGTGAGATGAATTATTGTGCAAATATTGCAAAGAGCAGTTCAGATAGGTAGGTATGAACAGATTAAGGTGGTTGTAGATCAGTGTGATTGTGCATATGTGTGTTTATCAGTTCAGTCCGGATGTTATTTAGTTCGTCTGTTTTAGTGATTTGTGTGTGTGTGCGCGCGTGTGTGTTTATCAGTCCAGTCTCTTTGTGTTGAGGACACGGATGGCTTGTGGGTAAAAACTGTTACACAGTCTGGATATGAGTGCCTGAATGCTTCGGTACCTTTTTCCAGATGGGAGGAGGGTGAAGAGTGAGTGTGATGGGTGTGTCTGGTCAGCCACAATGCTGGTGGCTTTGCGGATGGAGGTTCACGGGGGGCCTGGAGCCTATCCCAGGAGATTTAGGGTACATGGCAGGGTACACCCTGGACAGAGTGCCAATCTATCACAGGGCACAGACACACACTCACTCATTCACACACTACGGACAATTTGGGAACGTCCTAACCTACCTTTAATTAACCTAACCTACATGTCTTTGGAAACCCGGAGTACCCGGAGGAAACCCACAAAGCACTGGGAGAACATGCAAACTCCATGCACACAGAGACGGGAATCGAGCCTGGCCGGGGATCGAACCCGGACCCTGCCGGTGCAAGGCGACAGTGCTAACCACTACACCACCGTGCCGCCTGTCACGGTGCTACATAATTACATTTTTGGTTGTCATACTGAAGAGGTCGGCTTCTAATTAAAAATGCCATCAGGATGCACCCAGTGCCAACACTATCTGCCATATCCTGAGTGGATGACATCAAGTCCTGTTTTCAATTTTTCCTCACAGACTTTTCAATATCATCGATGTGTCTGCTTATAATGGCTTTGTGGTTTGGATTGAGATCAATTCATGTTGGAAGGAGGGCAAAAACTACAGGAGGAGACCTGGGCAAAAGCATGATGGACCCCCTCATTCAAGAGCACCAACATCTTTTATGAATGCCGCCTCTGCTGCATTAGACATGCAAGCAACAGCAACATTGACTACAATTAAAAAAGCAGGAGGCAAAAAAAAAAAAAAAAAAAAGATTCCAACCGTCTTCACCAAGCGATAAAAACAAACATTGTGTGACACAGATGTGGCATATAAAGTGAGAAAAGAATACAGCAAAGAACATGCAACAACCTCAGTATATTACCAAACATGCTGATAAGAGGACAAGACTAAAGAATATTAGGATGATGCTAGTCTTTTCAGAATTACATGAGAAAGGTGTAAATGTGTTCATACAGTGTTTATTTCAAGCATTATTTTTTTTTGTAATATAGTTGTCATGGGTCTAGCTGGTGGTGCTGGCTAGACCCGGCTGATGTTGCTGCCGTGGGCATATGGGTAGGCATGAAGGCAGAGGGGTGTGCAAACAGAAAGAGTCTTTATTTAAACAAACTCAAAAACAGACAAACGAACAAAGAAACAACAAACTCAAACTAAAACTAGGGCTCATGAAAAACACAGGGAACGGCGCGCTAACACAGGGACAAGAACTGGACACAGGGAACCAGGAGCTGACACAGGGAACTAGGAACTGACAGGGAACCAGGAGCTGACAAGGAACCGACAGAGAGAACTGGGGATGAGGAAACATGGAGCTGAAGCTAACTAAGACACATAGGGGAACTAGAGACCGGAGAGACAGGACTGGAGACTGGAGAGACTGGAGAGACAGGACTGGAGACTGGAGAGACAGGACTGGGAGCACAGAGACTAGAGACGGGACTAGAGATGGGACTAGACTGGCTGGGTTAGTGGTTAGTTGGGTTAGTAGCTACATGGAATGCTGGGGACACTGGATGCTGACCTAACCAGGTTAGTATCTAAAGGAGTTAGTGGCTAACCGGGTTAGTACTGACCTAATGGTGGGGAACTGAACACAAAAGGCAAGGCACACATGAGGCTATTCCAAACTAGCGGCTAACCTACTAGCGACCAGAACCACTAGCAGTCAATCCCCCTAGAGGCTAACCTACTGGAGGCCAACCCTACGAGGGGCTAACCCTACTAGCGGCTAGGCCCTCATGTGGCTACACAAAACTAAACAGACAAAGAATTAAACCAGAAGACAGAACAGTACTTACACAGGAGGAGGCAGTGTTTACAGCCTAAGTAAACACTGAACAGAACAGCTCCATGAATCCACTAGAACAAGGAACATACAGAAAACACAACTAGAGCCCTCTTTAAACAAAGGTAAAACAATATAACTAAAATATAAACTTAAACAAACAAAAAGGAATGCCCACATGACGGTAGTTACAAAAACAAACATAAAACAGACAAACAGACAAACAAACAGACAAACAATGCTTGACCCAGTTTCCCAGAACAAACTGCTATTTATAGAAACTTTAATGAGGCACCTCAGTCCAGGTGAGCACTCATCTCAAGTTGCCTTCTGGGAAACTGAGTCAACCAGCATGAACTACACAGACAGACAGACATGAACAGTGACCTCTAGTGGAAGTTCCTAACAGTACCCCCCCCCCCTTAAAAATACTCCTCCGGAGCGTTACCAGAGGTCCCCATTGTCTTGAGTCATTTCACCCGACTTACGACGTCGACAAGCTGGTTCCCCGAGCAGGATGGGAAGGCGGGCGAAACTGGAATGCCGCCGAAGCCAGGCGCCGGAGGCAGTCTCGGGTCTGCCCTTGACGCTTGGCAGCGGAGGCGGCAATGGCCCGTTCTCGGGGTGGTAGACTTGACGCCGAAGCCGGGTGGTGGACGTGCATATGAGTCTTTATTTAAACAAACTCAAAAACAGACAAATGAACAAAGAAACAACAAACTCAAACTAAAACTAGGGCTCAGGAAAAACACAGGGAACGGCGCGCTAACACAGGGAAAGGCGCGCTAACACAGGGACAAGAACTGGACACAGGGAACCAGGAGCTGACATGGGAACTAGGAGCTGACATGGGAACTAGGAGCTGACACAAGGAACCGACAGAGAGAACTGGGGATGAGGAAACATGGAGCTGAAGCTAACTAAGACACATAGGGGAACTAGAGACAGGACTGGAGACTGGAGAGACAGGACCGGAGACTGGAGAGACAGGACTGGAGACTGGAGAGACTGGAGAGACAGGACTGGGAGCACAGAGACTAGAGACGGGACTAGACTGGCTGGGTTAGTGGTTAGTTGGGTTAGTAGCTACATGGAATGCTGGGGACACTGGATGCTGACCTAATAAGGTTAGTATCTAAAGGAGTTAGTGGCTAACCGGGTTAGTACTGACCTAATGGTGGGGAACTGAACACAAAAGGCAAGGCACACATGAGGCTACTCCAAACTAGCGGCTAACCTACTAGCGACCAGAACCACTAGCAGTCAATCCCCCTAGAGGCTAGCCTACTGGAGGCCAACCCTACTAGCAATCAAGGCCTACTAGCGGCTACCCCTGCTAGTGGCTAGGCCCTCATGTGGCTACACAAAACTAAACAGACAAAGAATTAAACCAGAAGACAGAACAGTACTTACACAGGAGGAGACACAGCCTAAGTAAACACTGAACAGAACAGCTCCATGAATCCACTAGAACAAGGAACATACAGAAAACACAACTAGAGCCCTCTTTAAACAAAGGTAAAACAATATAACTAAAATATAAACTTAAACAAACAAAAAGGAATGCCCACATGACGGTAGTTACAAAAACAACTTAACTATTGTTAAGTTTTCTATGTGTATAATTTATTTTTTGTCCGGGAACACAAGATATTTTGTGCCACAGTTTAGAAAATTTAGCTTTCAAAAGGAATGACTTTGGTAAACATTTCAGTGTAAGACTGTGATAAATAGTACATTAGATTTCATCTTGGTATTTATGTTCAAAATAATATCTATATAATGTTATTTTCCCTAAAAAAAAAAACGAGTGGTACAAGCTCAGGTAAATGAGTCCTGCAGGACATGCACAGCAAATAAAAGTTCAAAAATTATAAAATTATAAGGTATACAAATTATAAGGAGCTCAAGTTGAAAAAAGATCTAATTATATAACAACATTAGGTGATATATGCATTATTGTGGATTTTTAATGGAGTAAAATGATCCCGGTCAAAAGTGACTGGGAACACGAGGGTTAATAAAGTCTGTTAAAATCTTAAATCTCTCTCAGTAGGGGTGTTCAATCTCTCTAACTTTGGTGGTCTCTGTTTCTCTGTCTAGTATGCAGCAAAAATGATCGTGACCTCTAATAATAATAATGCATTCTATTAGTTAATGGTGCCTTTCAAGACACTTAAGTTTATCTTACAATTCCATAAAAATATATATATATATATTGCAGAATGATAAGCACATTTAAGTACAATCCATGTTGCTCAAAAAATAAATGGAACACTTATCCCTAGTTTGACTTGAACACCTCATATGTGTATCAAACTGGGACTAAGTGTTCCCTTTTTTTAGCAGTATATATTGACTAGGTTAGTTTAAGATGACACTTGAAAAGTGTTTTTTAAAAACAGTGTAATGTAGTCAAGTAACTGAAAGTGATTAGGAAGCGTGTTCCAAAGAAATGGTGCACCATAGGAGAAGGCTCTAGTACCTATCGTGATGAGGTTAAAGTTGGGTACAGAAAATACACCTTGTGACCTGGACCACAGGAAGTTTTAAATTTAAAATTTGAACTTTTCTATTCTTCACACAAGACTTGTTAGCCTTGGGCACCAAAATCACTGGGCTGCTCTAGTTGCTGAGGTACCACAGTTTTTTTGTAGTCAGGCAATCTATGTAGGTTGTCTGTGTACAACAACATGCAGGGAGAGGTCAATGTAGAGCTTTATAAAGTAATGGTGATTGGATAGAGGTGAAAACACACTAAACTTTCTCCTGCAACATGGTAACCAGTGCTTCCTGAGTCAGTGGGAATTGGCCTTCGGCGAGGAATGTTGTGAATTCAACCACACGTTTTAGACTTACCAATAAAATTAGTATTAAATTACTGTACATCTATTGTTCTTAACTCATAATCTGACATTCATATGACCTTGAAGAGTCTTTGTCACTAGTGAATTGTTTACAGTAAAATGAGCGCCTCATTCCAATTGTCCCTAATGCTGTCTAAGATGCCACCGACTTCCACTTGTAGAATAAGTAAAATCCCATCGAGGATTGTGTGGCCTCTCATACTGCAAACAATAGGGGCTCAAGCCATTTGTCCCACCTCTAAGCATAATTGTGATTGAAATTGTGATTCCTGTTTTCCAGCATCTGATTAAATCATTCAAACAGTCCATCAGACAGATAGTGAATCAAGAAAACAAACAGGCCCTGGCAGTCAACTTAAAAGTCCAATGAAATCACAAAACAGAACAATACATTGACGGAGAGACAATGCACCTTTTAGACCAAATATTTAACAAGGATAGATAATGGCAAATTGTCTATGCAGCTGACACAGCCAAATAAGTTAGCACACTGTGGGCAATACACCAGAAGCCAGACAGCTCATCTGATGTTTTAGAGTAATTAATGGTTTGTGAGTGTTTGTGTGTGCGTGTGGTTTAGGAGTTTTAGTTCTGAAACTTCCTTCTCACTGCTTGTATATCAGACTTGCCCTTACTCAGAAATCACACCTTTTATATTTAAAGTAATTTTAAATAGAGAGAGAGAGAGAGAGAGAGAGAGAGAGAGAGAGAGAGAGAGAGAATGTGTGTGAGGACCAAATATCACCATAATACTATCTAAGATAGAGTCTATTTACTACAGATTTACCCATCAATCTCTTGAAACCATGGAGAGAAGATGTTTCAAAGTTTCTGGCAATGGTAGTTCCTGAAAAAGTGAAGCTGGGAGCCCTAGTGCACACCATCAAAGAGACCACAGAGAACACAGGTTGCCAGGTTGAAGGAGCATGTTTCCAATATGCTTTTTTATTGCAGATTATGATTTCTCTAGGTGTAGTCGTATGTAGCTAATGGCTTCTTGTAAAAGTAGCAGCAAAAAATTATTTCAGCTGAAACATTAACAGACACATTTTTGAAATTGCAGAGTCTTATGATAGCATGTTAAATGGTGTATAACATGGTACTGGCAAATCGAAAGTGACAAAGCTGATAGAAATTGATTCTATTTAAGTACTAATTCAAAGTTTTTAACTCCGGATCCGAGCTGGCCGAGTGAGATCCTGAGGGAGAACAAAGAACATGACACGAAGCAGCGGCCCCGAGGGAAACGAGCCGGCGTCAGGAACAGGCTGAGAGCTCGTGCACACCACACACTTCTGCCTAGCATCCTGCTCGCCAATGTCCAGTCACTGGAGAACAAGCTCGATGACCTCAGGGCCAGGATAAAGTTCCAGAGAGACATTCGGGACTGCAATCTTCTCTGCTTCACCGAGACATGGCTGAACCCAGCGGTGCCGGACCACGCCATCCAGCCGGCCGAGTTCTTCTCGGTTCACCGCATGGACAGGACACGGGTCTCGGGGAAGACAAGGGGAGGCCGCGTGTGTTAAATGGTGAACACCAGCTGGTGCAACAGCGCGAGCGTTGTTCCTCTCGCACGCTCCTGCACACCCAACCTGGAACTTCTGTCCATCAAATGTCGTCCTTTTTATCTTCCTCGGGAGTTTACATCGGTCATAATCAGCGCCGTTTATATTCCACCAAAAGCGGACACAGACACTGCCTTATGCGAGCTGCATGAGGCACTCTCACAGCACCAAACACAACACCGGAACACTGCACTTATTGTGGCGGGGGACTTTAACAACGCCAACCTCAAACACGCAGCGCCAAACTTTTATCAGCACATCACCTGCCCGACCAGGGGTGAAAGGACACTGAATCATTGCTACACAACAGTCAAGGACGGTTACAAGGCACAATCTCGTCCACCGTTTGGTAAATCCGACCACGGCGCCATCTTCCTCATGCCAAAATATAAACAAAGGCTCAAACAGGAAGTTCCGGTTCAGAGGGAGGTCGCACGCTGGACGGACCAATCGTTTGCGCTTCAGGACGCACTAGATGACGCAGACTGGGACATGTTCCGAAACAGCTCTGATGACGTCAACGTGTTTAGGGAAGCGGTTGTGAGTTCGGGAAACTAGCAGATGATACCGTACAGAAAACGACCATAAGAACGTTTCCCAATCAGAAGCAGTGGGTGGATAAAACCATCCGCGACACTCTGAGATCTCGCACCGCTGCCGACAACGCGGAACTTTCGTCGGGGGACATGGACGTGTACAAGGCTGCGGCATATAACGTCCGGAAGGCGGTGAAAGAGGCGAAGCAGCGCTATGGGAGGAAACTAGAGTCACAACTCCAACAGAGTGACTCTAGGAGCCTGTGGCAGGGAGTAAGGACAATAACGGGCTATAAAGTACCAACATCCGGTATGATGAACGTGGACATGACTCTGGCAGACGAGCTGAACACGTTTTTTAGGCCTGCTTCGAGGCTGCAGCTAAAGACGCTAATGCTACCAGCGTTAACGGCTACAGACAGGAAGTCACTGCCAGCACCGGAAAGCAGTTATCAGTGGTGATGAAGTGCTTTGAGCGGCTGGTCAGAGACTTCATCATTTCTTCACTACCAGACACACTGGATCCACTACAGTTCGCGTACCGTTCAAACCGCTCTACAGATGATGCTATCGCTCATCTTCTTCATACATCTCTCACACACCTGGAGATTGGAAATCTGGAGCACTGGTGCCAGAGGAACAATCTCCTTCTAAACGTCAGCAAGAAGAAGGAGTTGGTAGTAGACTTTAGCACAAAGCAGGAGAGGAACTTCCAGACCCCTGTCATCAAGAACAGCCCAGTGGAGAGAGTAGACAGTTTCAGATACCTCGGTGTCCACATCAAGCAGGACATGTCATGGTCCTGCCACATCAACACCGTGGTGAAGAAGGCCCGACAGCGTCTCTACCACCTCAGGCGCTTGAGAGACTTTAGACTGCCCTCCAAGGTGCTCAGAAACTTTTACTCCTGCACCATAGAGAGCATCCTGACGGGAAACATCACGACCTGGTTCGGGAACAGCACCATGCAGGACAGACGAGCTCTACAGAGGGTTGTGCGATCAGCTGAGCGCATCATCCACACCGAGCTCCCTGACCTGCACTCGATCTACAGCAAGCGGTGCTGGACCAAGGCCAGGAAGATCATGAAGGACCTCAGCCACCCCAGCAATGGACTGTTCTCTCTGTTGAGGTCAGGAAAGCGAGTCCGCTCCCTGAAGGCCAATACAGAGAGACTGTGGAGCTTCTCTTCTCTCTCAAGAGGAGCTTCTACCCGCAGGCGATACGGTCTCTCAACCAGCACACCAAACAGTACTGACTGACCCACTGTACACACCCACACTCATGCTTCTTGCACTCTCTCTGGACTCTTGGGACAAAACTTGCACACCCTTCACACTACATCACTATTTATTCTATAGCACAAGTCACTTTAAGTACAAAACACTTTACAGCATACTTGCACACCCCCTGGACATCTCTATTTATATTCCATATTTTTCTATACTGTACACCTAGGCTTTCTTATATTTCTTATATCAGATATAAATTTTTCTACATTTACACCCAGGTTTTCTTATTCTCTTATATTTTTCTCATATGTTTCTTATATTTTTTATTTTCTTATATTTTTCTTATTGTATATTGTATATTTTTACTGTACATATATTTTATTATTTTATTCTTAGTTAAATCTATTTCTGCTTTCTTTGTTATATTCATTTCGTGTAAATAGTCTTAAATAGTCTTTATTCTAAGGTGACGGGCAGTTGCCTAAGCATTTCACTGCATATCGTACTGTGTATGACTGTGTATGTGACAAATAAAATTTGAATTTGAATTAATTGAAGAAAATATAACAAATGATGGTAAATTGCTGTGGTTTAACAGGTACATAACACTTAGGGACACACATTTAAAAGTAAATAATCAACATCAACATCTCACACAGATACATCTACTCTTGTAGTGGTCATTGGATTGTATAGTGTAGTGTAAGAGCTTTATAAAATGTAATTTACATTTAATGGATGTACATATATATATATATATATATATATATATATATATATATATATATATATATATATATATATATATAGGTCACACTCCTACATCTTCACAGATAAGGGGCAATAAGTGGGGTATGGGATGTTAAACAAGCATACACAGATGGTCAGGTGTTCTAAAACTCCATGTTTATCTTTCAAATATGAGCCTTTTTGAGTGTGTTTATGTGTTTTTGTGTTTGAGTCTGCATTTGCTGGTGTGTACCTGTGTCAAATCTGAAAGTTACTGCTCACTACGTGTATGTGATGACTGCATCTTACACAAATTATGAATTTTCATATTTTTTAACTTTTATATATTTAGAAAATTTAGCGTGTGTGTTTGTATGTGTTAGGGAAAGTGTTGGAGTGTGTGTTTGTGAGATCGCCTTTTATATTTTTAGAAATTAATATATCTCTCTCTCCCTCTCTTTCTGTGTGAAAAAAAAAAGAAAAAAAACTTGAATATTTGTGATGAGCAGTAACATTTCCTGTTTATGACTTAAAGGTTACAGTTTTTAATTGTTTACTGAATATGTTCATATCTGGATCACAGTAAGATGTTTGGTTAATGCAGCCAACATAATATTCACCTGTTCATCAGAGTACTGTTTTATTCTGGGTTGTACCAGTTCTGGCTGTAGTGCAGCTACAACTCACGGGTTTAATGCACTTAGTTTAATTACAATATAAACAGATCAGCTGTAACACTGTAATTATAATGTAATTGTATTACAGAGTAGGTTCAACCCTTTGCCACCGAAACCAGAATGACCTGAGTGTTCTGACACATTTCAGGTTTGAACCAGCATTAACATTTTCCTCAATTTGAGCTACACTAGCTATTGATGTACACTATTCTATTGGATCAGACTACATGGGCCAGCTTTCGCTCCCCATGTGCATCAATGAGGCTTAGTGAGCCCCATGAACCTGTCACCATTTCTCACTGATGCACGTGAGGAGCAAAGACTGGCCCATGTAGTCTGATCCAATAGAATGATGATACTGGAGATCAGATTTATGGAAAGAATAATGCTGGTTGTGATACAGAAAAAGGAGTTATGGTGGCAAAAGGCAGGTGGTCTCAATATTAGGCAGATGGTCATTAGACACTCCACAGAAATTGATTAAAAATGTTTTTAATTGTTGACATGATAAAGTTATTATTAAAGTATGCTAAAATACATACAAAATACCTTTAATTATCACTTCAACCATATACAGTAGGTACAGTACAAAGTGCTATACAACAGTTAGTACACAAAACAACAAAGAACTACACAAGATTAGAAATACATACAGTAAATGATTGTGAATGTGTGCAAACAGTGCAAGACAGTAAACAAGGGAATGTGTAGAACACACTACCTGAGCCTTCTGCCCTTATACGGAAGGGACATGTTCATTTTCTTCATAACAACGTACATATAGGAACATTTAGAGGCTCATATATACCTCAGTCAGCCATAACATTATATTCACCTGTCTAATATTTTCTATATCCCCTTTTCTTGCAAAAAGCAGCTCTGACTTTTCCAGACAGGAACTCCACTTCACCTCTTAAGATGTGCAGTGGTACAATATATAGCTCCAAGATATCAGCAGCATGTCTGTAAGTGGTGACGTGGGAGCTCCATGGATCACTTTGATCCTTCTGAACGAGGCCATTGCGGTTAGGAAAGGTATCAGCATGCTCTCATCCTAGGATTCCACCCTATTTGTGTTTCAGGCTTGTGTTCTCTTTTTTAGTTGAGCTGTCATAGCTATTTTTGTCTGTGCAATTAATATAAACAACTATGCTACAGTGTCTCAGGACACCTTCTTCCATTGCCCAATGGCCTCATTCCGATGGTTATATTTCCATTGTAGATGTTTTTAGCATTTTTTTTTCATCTTGTGCAAACCCCTTGCCCTTCACTGATCCGTTATATTTGTGACAGCTCAGTAAAGGGTACAGGATGTGACCAGTGCTGTTAGGTTTAACTTGGCTGGTTCTTTAAATTTAACTCTATACTTGAGTATTAAGTTCCTCAGCAGGAAGCCAGTGTGGTTACACAGCATAGAGAAACATGAGTGGGTTTAGGAGGACTCATAGTTCTTCACCTACAAATTCTATACTGTATATTCAGTACTGTGTATGATTTGCTTTTCAATGCATATATGTTTTTTATTTTAAAAAAAAATACTTAAAAGCATAACTTCAATAAAACATTAAAGATATAAAAGGGATCAAATCACCTCTAAAAAAAAAAACTAAAAAAGAATCTACATAAACAACATTAAGCATTACATAGTGATGTTTAACTAATTTAATTAGTTTTATATTGCAGGATTGAGGTATATAACTTGTTTTGCTATTATCGTTATTTTCCTGAAGGGACGTGTGTGATCAATCAGCTTTGTCATATAAAACCACAGAAACCCTGATCTATGTTCTTCCTCTCCACCCCCACACTTGTCTTTTGCTTTCCTGTTCTTGTAAACGTTCCGCTACTCCACTTAACTCCACAATCCAGTGAGCATTACATGAACTTTTGTCATGACTTGAATCACTCATGTTGAATGTACATTTACATGTACTGTATGTAGTTTAATTTTCACCTCAAGTGATTTTTCTCATATTTGCCTTCATATAATTAACATGATGTCAAACATATTGGTGCCCTGTATGCTAACTCAGATATGTAGTTTTAAAAGCTTTTAAAATCATAAAATTCTTCCTTTACCTGTTTTTATTGGCAGTCTCACATGTGGAAAATGTTTATTCATATAAAATTAAATGTACACCTATCAGCTATAACATAAAAAGCACCATCCTTAGCTGTGTACCCTGCTGAAAAGGGTACACATTTGATGCTTTAGAGCATCAAGTCCTGGACTCCACAAGGATTCAGAAGACATTAGCAGCATTAACAGATCCTTTAGCATTAACATGATCCTTTAGTCCTCAAAGTGGGACATCTGTGTATCAGAGTAAAACTCATTAAACTTTTTTATCATGTTCCTCTGACCAATCACTCTCATTCATAGTCTATACTGCTTTTTCCTCTATTCAGGGGTGTGTTCAGGATGCTCATAGCAGTGCGCGTGCACACACACACACACACACACACACACACACACACACACACAGACATTATGGGCAAATAGTCTAATCTGCATGTCTTTGGACTGTGGGAGCAAACCGGAATACCTGCAGAAAAAAAAAAAAAAAACAAGCACAAGAAGAACATGCAAACTCCATGCACACAGAGGCAGAGATCTGCTCACGAAAGCCACTGCCATGAGGAAATATTTAGTCTGCAACAAGTTTTGGGGGAGAGAGAGAGAGAGAGAGAGAGAGAGAGAGAGAGAGAGAGAGAGAGAGCAGCTGGTGTGGGAAAAATGCATTAAAGTGTGCATTTTAATATATTTTTTATATATCAATAAAATTAAAGGTAAATTAGCAAAATAGAAATCAAATTCTAATCAGTATTTGTTCTTAACCCTCATGCTGTGTCCCGGTCAAATCTGACCGATTTGCATGTTTCCTCTCTAAAACAAAAAATGCATTCTCATTGATTTTGTTCGCGCATGGAATTTGAACACACAAAATACATTTTAAATTTTTTTTTTATAAAAAATTACTAAAACTCCACTGAGATGGCTTCCCACATGACAGACCAAACCCCAGGTTAAATGTATGCACGAAAAGGGGGGACCATGTGGGCGTGGCTAGGCGCACAATCACCTGTGATTGGGACAAATAATAAAATAAATAATATATACTTTAAAATTGTAAATATGTTCATACAGTGTATGGGTCAAGCATTATATTTATAATATAGCCAAGTTTTCTCTGTGAACATTTCGGCTTTTGTTTTCAATAAATAAATTATATCAGTCGGTTTTGACCAGGAACACAAAGGTTGTTACTTTTTTTTTTACCTTATTTTGTATTTATGTAGTTTAAAAAATTGTACTTGAAAACCTGCCTCTTGCTAAAGCCAAACATGCCCACATGCAATTTTTGCACGGGTGGCACCATAAATGCACAAACACAAGGCGAGGTCTTACAGAGAAAGTGTAATTCTATTTGGAAAGATCAGAAATTGAAAGATTTTAGGTGGGATAAGGGTCAAAGGGGAAGGAAAACAATGAGGGTGTGCACATGCGCGTCTAGAGGCAGTGCCTAGTCGGCCAGTGGGCATGAAGCTGGCAAGCGATGCTGTCGGGCAGAGTGGTAAAGTGCGCCCACGTGGACTCTTCTCGCTGTCTTGGCCAACTGCCCCCCAGCTCTCTCTGGAGACTCTTGCAGACACCTTTTCTAGAGCAACCAAAATTCCTTTATAGTGTCTCTATTAAAAACATATTCTCATGCTGTATTTTTATGTTCAAAAAAAGTACCATCTGACTAGTATGTTCTAATAATTTCTAAGAATTTTATCAGTCTAAAACCCCGTTGCTGCGGGTGTCAGTACCAGGTAAAAAAAAAAAAAAAAAAAAAGCTGAAACCGAAAACACTGTATTATCTGTGGAGAGTCAAATGCAAACAAACAAAACATCACACTTTGTTTTATTTATGATCATGCTGTCTTCCAAATATTCTTCCATATTCTCACCCTGGTCATGTAAAAGACAAACAGGTGTAGACATCCTGTGTGGTGACTTGCAAAATAGTTTTCGAATTGCTATGTCTAGCATCACTTCCCCTACAATGAGAATTGTGTATTAGCACTTCACACCACAAACACAGGCAAGCAACTAAAGAAGCGCAGGCCATGCTAATGAGGCACGCTTAAGATCAATGTGTATTGCGTGTGATGTGCTGTGTTGATTGATCTTCAATAAAGCTGCACTTCTTCATGTTTATTTTATTAAGTTTGTCTTTGAAGAGATAAACGTCCAAATCTTTCTGGCATTGGGTAAAAACTGCAGTCATGTTTCCTCTGAAAGAGGTGACTTCTATTCCTCTTTGGGTCAAAGTGAAACATTATGTCTCTGCAAACAGCCCCTCACTCAAACCACAGTCTCAAATTCAAATTGTATTTGTCACATACACCGTACGATATGCAGTGAAATGCTTATACGACCGCTCGTGACCATAAAATCAAGATCATCAATAAAACAAATTATGCAATAGAATAAGAACAAAATATTGAAAAAAAAAACCTAGCTGTAGAAAAAAAAAATGACCTCAACAGAGAGAACAGTCCATTACTGGGGTGGCTGAGGTCCTTCACGATCTTCCTGGCCTTGGTCCAGCACCGCTTGCTGTAGATTGAGTGCAGGTCAGGGAGCTCGGTGCGGATAGTGCACTCAGCTGACCTCACCACCTCTGTAGAGCTCATCTGTCCTGCATGGTGCAGTTCCTGAACCAGATTGTGATGCTTCCCATTAGGATGCCCTCTATGGTGCAGGAGTAAAAGTTCCTAAGCACTCTGGAGAGAAGTCTGAAGTCTCTCAAGCGTCTGAGGCGGTAGAGACGCTGCCGGGCCTTTTTCACCACGGTGTTGATGTGACAGGACCATGACAGGTCCTGCTTGATGTGAACAATGAGGTATCAGAACCTGTCCATGTTGTACTGTAAATAAGGACAGATAGTGAGGGGAGAAAGGTGGAAAACAGACCAGCACGCTGCTCTCATCGTCACTTGTTTAGATTTAATGAGGGGAAAGTAGCGCGGGCTCCCCCTACTGGAGCTCCAAAGTAAAAGACATTACCAATGGATCAATGTATGATCAATCTGCCTAGGGGATAATATGCATTACCTATTTGTATTATACCTTTTTTGTTATTATCAGTGATACATTTAAAACAATGACCAGTCACTGTACACAGTTGTAAATAATCACGAATTACACACAATGAAAACAGAACACTGCAATCTCTGTGATCTAAACAAAAAGTTAACATGCATTAAGACAAATAAATGTACATTCTATCTGTCACATCCACTCTCTCCACTGGGCTCTTGTTGCTGACAGGAGTCTGGTAGTTCTCATCCTGTTTTGTACTGAAATCCACCATCAACTCCTTTGTCTTGATGACACATCAGTCTTGGAGATGATGAACGCATTTCCGGTATGCGCATTCTCTTCCTGTCTGCAGCCGATGGCACCGCTAGCATTAGCATCACTAGTGTCTTTAGCTGAAGCTTCAAAGCAAGCATAGAAGGTGTTTAGCTCGTCTGCCAAAGACATGTCTGCATTCGTCATACCGGATATTGGTGCTTTGTAATCCCAGAGGTGGAAAGTAACGAATTACATTTACTCGTGTTACTGTAATTGAGTAGTTTTTTTTTTTTGTGTACTTCTACTTTTTAAAGTAATCATTAAAATCTGTAATTTGACTTAATGTGGCACTCCTACATCCAAAGGAACAGGAAGGTACAAAAGAATTTAAACCGACTACGCCAACCTGGTGGGGCGCCAGGGAAATACTCCCAATAAAGACACACAGGTAAGTTCTACTAATCGAAGGCAAGAATAAAAATCAAATGAGCCGTGGGTACCAATACAAAATATATACTTTATTATTAAAAAGGCCAACTATAAAATGCTCTCTTCCAAATAAACACAAAAAAATAAATTATTTTATAAAAAAATACCCCTCTGGGGCAAGAGGCTAGCAGGGACAGAGCAGGCCGGCTGCAGCTCAGGGAATCATCCAAAGCCCACACCAAATTCACATCAAATCAAATGCCAGACACCCACTGCAAGGAAATTGTGTTGGCACATCTGCACTCGGTGAAGTACACACCCAAACAAATGCAGCTAGCCTCCCCTGTTCCACACCATGCCCGGCTCCTAATGAAAAGTAAAGAAAAAAAAAACCCACAACACAACAGATAAATGATGGCGACACAATCCACATTAAACCATAATCAGACAAAAAAAAAAAAAAAAAAAAAAGAAAAGAAATAAACTACACAGTTTCACAGACTCAATAGTATAGGGGCTGAGACACTCAAGTCTTCTAACAGCCCTATATACAACCGATACTGGTACATAAACACATCACATCAACAGAGTCAGAAAACAAATAACACAAACACATAAAAACAACCAAAAAGGAACAATCTACCAATGAAGACAACTCCAGCCAAACCAAACAAAAAAACTAAACAGGAAAGCAAGTCAAAAATAAGAATAATAAACCCTCACTCAGCACACAGACGGTACCATAGCTACCAGCCCAACGGCCCACATGGCAGCTGAGTCTCAAGCAAAGGGTCCACGACACCCATAAGCAAAACAGCAACGGCGTCACATATAGCGTTATCCGCTAAGAATAAGGCTTAGGAAATATAATATTCCACCTCACTCCTAGGACAAAAGGAATAGCACATTAGGGCACAATCGACTGACCGAAATCAAAAAAGGAAAAGCAAATACTTACTTGGGTTAAACAACACCCCACATGAGGCTGTACGATTAAATCAAAATTCAAATTCAAATTTTATTTGTCACATACACAATCCTACACAGTACGATATGCAGTGAAATGCTTAGGCAACTGCCCTGACCTAAGAGAATAAAATTAAATAAAATATAAAATATAGAATATAAAATGTAAAATGTAAGAATATAAAAATATAAAATGTAAGTAAGTAAAAAATTGAAATTGCACAAGTGGAAATAAAAATATTGAATATGCAAATATACAGTAAAGTGACATGTTAAATGATAAAGTGGCTTGTGTGCATATTTAAGTGACGTGTGCATACTACCCATGAGTGAGCAGGTGTGCAGTGAGGACAAGTGAGCAAATGTCCTGAATGTCCAGAGTGTCCAGAGTGAGTGCAGAAGCATGTGTGGGTGTGCAAAATGGATCAGTACTGTGTGTTGTACTGATTAAGAGACCGTATCGCCTGCGGGAAGAAGCTCCTCCTCAGTCTCTCTGTGTTGGCCTTCAGGGAGCGGAATCGCTTTCCTGACCTCAACAGAGAGAACAGTCCATTGCTGGGGTGACTGAGGTCCTTCATGATCTTCCTGGCCTTGGTCCAGCACCGCTTGCTGTAGATCGAGTGCAGGTCAGGGAGCTCGGTGTGGATGATGCGCTCAGCTGATCGCACCACCCTCTGAAGAGTTCGCCTGTCCTGCATGGTGCTGTTCCCGAACCAGGTCGTGATGTTTCCCGTCAGGATGCTCTCTATGGTGCAGGAGTAGAAGTTCCTAAGCACCTTGGAGGGCAGTCTGAAGTCTCTCAGGCGTCTGAGGTGGTAGAGACGCTGTCGGGCCTTTTTCACCACGGTGTTGATGTGACAGGACCAAGACAGGTCCTGCGTGATGTGTACACCGAGGTAACGGAAGCTGTCCACTCTCTCCACTGGGCTCTTGTTGATGACGGGGGTCTGGTAGTTCCTCTTCTGCTTTGTGCTGAAGTCCACTATCAACTCCTTTGTCTTGCTGACGTTGAGAAGGAGGTTGTTCGTCTGACACCAGTTCTCCAGATTTCCAATCTCCTTCAGGTAGGCCGTCTCATCGTTGTCAGTGATCAGGCCGACCACGACGGTGTCATCAGCAAACTTGATGATGGTGGTGGAGTTGGTAGTGGCTACGCAGTCGTGAGTGTACAAAGAGTACAGTAGAGGGCTCAGAACACAACCCTGTGGGGCTCCAGTGCTGAGGGTGATGGAGGCTGAGACATGTCCACCCATCCTTACTGCCTGTGGTCTCCCCGTTAGGAAATTGGAGATCCACTGACACAAGGATGAGCTGAGTCCCAGGTGCTCCAGCTTGGTAGTGAGTGTAGAGGGAATTATGGTGTTAAATGCTGAGCTGTAGTCGATGAAAAGCATTTTCACATAATTCCCCCTTCTAGTGTCCAGGTGAGTGAGAGCAGTATGGAGTAGATGAGCGATGGCGTCATCTGTAGAGCGGTTTGAACGGTAGGCAAACTGAAGTGGATCTAGTGTGTCTGGTAATGAAGAGATGATGAAGTCTCTGACCAGCCGTTCAAAGCACTTCATCACCACTGATGTGAGGGCTACAGGTCGATAGTCATTGAGGGAAGCAGGATGTGGTTTCTTCGGAACAGGAACAATGATGGACTCTTTGAAGCATGTGGGGATCACCGACTGAGATAAAGAGAGGTTGAATATCTCTGTGAACACTGGTGCTAGCTGGTCTGCGCAGGCTCTGAGGACTCTACCTGAGATGCCGTCTGGTCCTGCTGCTTTCCTGGTGTTCACTCTCCTGAAGGCTCTCCTCACGTCATGCTCGGAGATGGTGTCAAAATAAGGGTCCTTAAATAGACTGCGTTCCCCTCATTAATTGGATAACCACGCCCCAACCAGGTCCACAAATAAAAACAAACACTTACCCTGCCACATTAAGTATGTTTTGTTTGAAGTATTGTAATTCGCTATATTTTAAATAATATTTTCTACTGAGTAAAACAAATGAATGAAAATGCAAAAATAATAAAAATATTCTGCTTTGTATAAATGCTTGGTTGTGCGCGTGTGTGTGTCTCGTGTCCTGGTCGCGCGCCGCTCCAGACTCCACTCCAGGTTTTCTGACTGTTTCCCCACATCGGCATCTACCTGACCTTCCACACGGCCGCTTCCGCCCTGAGAGTGACGTCATCAACCAGCGCCACCAGATATAAACCGGAGAGAGACGCGGGGAAGAGGAGAGAGATTGTGATTCTGGCGTTTTGATTTTGTGACTTTTTGCCTCCATTGACTTTGATTATTGCTTTGGTTGCTCTTTGTATATATTTGTAGATAATTTCACTGTAAGTTTGTGCACTCAGCAGTAGTAGGGGCGTGGCTGCCATTTATTTTGGGAAGAGGGAATTTATTCACTGTTTGTGGTTTAGGGAGTCAGGGAAGGGACCTGGATTTTTGTTTGTGCTTTGTCCTTTTTTTTTTGCAGGTAATCCAGCTACTAAATATAAATACCATTTAGTTTATTATTTTGGCCAGGGTCCACCCTGAATCTGATCCTCCTCCTGTGTGTGTGTGTGTGTGTGTGTGTGTGTGTGTGTATATATATATGTTTTTTTTGTAAAGCAATACAGACCTCATTATTTCATCAGTTGATGACTGGATCTAGTTCTTTCTGCCATATACCACCATTTCCATACAGTTTATAATAGAACCCTGAACCGTTCTTTTGCTGTTCGGCCGACACTAGACTGGGACGTAACGGCATATTTAAGTGACCACTTTGATTTTTAATCACAAGAAGGACAACAGCTTTATTATGCAAAGGTGTTCCTTCAGTTAAAAACAACTAGTTTGAGATTTATATCTGCTCATCTTTTTTGAACTACACTAGAATGCCTCATCCCACCTGCTGTTAAAAAAAAAAAAAGTTACTCAGTAACGTTTACTCTGAGTAAATTTTTTTATAAGCTACTTTTTATTTTTACTTGAGTAGAGTCACTCTGTTGGAGCTGTAACACTAGTTTCCTCCCGTAGCGCTGCTTTGCCTCCCTCACCGCTTTCCGGATGTTGTAAAACTCAGCATTGTATGGGTCCACGTCACCCGATGCAAGTCCTGTGTTATAGGCAGCGGTGCGAGATCTCGGAGCATCACGAATGGTTTTATCCAACCACGCCTTCTGATTGGGAAATGCTCTGATAGTCATTTTTTGTACGGTATCATCCACTAGTTTTCTGAAGAATCCCACAACCACTTCCGTAAACACGTTGATGTCATCAGAGCTGCTTTGGAACATGTCCCAGTCTGCGTCATTGAGTGCATCCTATAGAGCGGCCACAGATTGCTCCGTCCAGTGAGCGACATCGCTCTGAATCAGAACTTCCTGTTTGAGCCTTTGTTTATATTTTGGCATGAGGACGATGGCGAACGGATTCCCCAAACAGGGGACAAGATTGTGCCTTGTAGCTGTCCTTGATTGTCGTGTAGCCGTGGTCTAGTGTCCTTTCGCCCCTGGTGGGGCACGTGATATGCTGATAAAAGTTTGGTCTCGGTGTCTCTTCTATTCTACTCAGCTTATAATACCTGTGCTGAAGTGATACCTGCCTTAATAAAATTCTGCTCATTCAGCATTTATCATCATCATCATCAGTCCTCCCATGTCCTCTATTCTTCTGGTTCATGCCTGCCTTCAGAGACTTGTTTGGGCTAAAGAACACAATAAAGAAAATTCTTTGAATGAGAAGGTGTGTCCAAACTTTTGGTCTGTACTGTATATAAAATAAATTATAACACTCAAAGACCTTTTATTTGGGGTAAAGTGACTGATGTGCCTAACTTTTTTCAGCAGAACCTCTGTTTCACTCATTAATCCATGCCTTTTCATGAATATGTAAGACACAAAAACACATGCGCACACATTCACACCAAAACACACAGAAAGCAGACCAAACATCATCATTTTGCAAAACAACTGAAATCTCCGCTGCAGAGTTCGCTATATTCATATTTTATTCCAATTACATCATTACATCATTTGTTTTCCAAATGTCAGTAAAAGCAG
Source organism: Clarias fuscus (assembly GCA_030347435.1). Classification (NCBI taxonomy): domain Eukaryota; kingdom Metazoa; phylum Chordata; class Actinopteri; order Siluriformes; family Clariidae; genus Clarias; species Clarias fuscus. The sequence goes on from CM059205.1 coordinate 40,915,744, forward strand.
ACATTTCACATTCAATAAGTATATACTTTCCACATCTGTGAGGCAAGTATCTACAGGGATTATTATTTTTTCCACCAGTACAGAATAGCACACCTTGTTTGCTTTCATTATTTTACAAATCATAACGTTTTGTCATCACACCTGTCATGCAGTGAGTGCGCACTACTATTCAGCTTTAATACGTGTGCATGTAAAGTTGCATGTTTCAGATGATTATCCATACTTAAAGGATTTAATGATAGATGAGTGTTTAGAGGTGCCTGGTCCTGTATATTACCACATAAAACATCTCTGTTTGTAATGGAATTCATGCTGGACCAAGTCATTATTTTGTTGTACCAAAAAATATTTATGTCGTATAATCGTGCTTCTTAATTCATTATTTGTTCACACTTTGGCTGGCACTGAAGGCTTACTCCAGTCATACAGTATTTCGTTTTCTGCTGCCCCTGTTCCCAACTAACTTCCAAGCGCAGTGATGCATGCTTCATCTAACCTCCTGGGGTGAAAAAAAATTATATTGTAGCAACCCAGATAATGATATCAGAGTTTAATGTGAATAAAAAAATCAATAACAGTACCCCGGAAATGCAACATAGTGGTCAAGTAATTATTCAATTTTGCACAGCAAAAAAAAAGCATATGATAATTAGTGTTATTTAAAGCCTGAAGCACTTTGTGAGAATTTATGGGACGAACCATGGTTTCAGGGAAAGGTTCTGCTGAACACGGGCGTGCATTAGCACGTCACTCCCCCCAAACAACACAGTAATCAGCACTTACTTACATCTGAATAGAGTCATTCATATAAAACTTGCAGGTGAATGAAGCACTAAGTGCGGGTGGCTGGGCTCCAGCGTATGATCGACGGGAGGTTCCAGAATCAGACGGTTTCCTATTCCCGCTCACTGTCTGGGAAAGAACAAAGGAATATAAAAGGAGACCAGGAAGCCAGCACAGTGAGTGAAATGTTAAAACAAGATAATCATCACTTATGTACTCATTTTTTGCAGACTCTGAAAGTTCCGGAGAACCCAATTCCCGGAGGTTCACTCCGTTTACACTTCTGTTCGGGAGGAGACCACGGGGAATGCTCGATGAGGAAAAGGAGGCATGGGAGAAACAGCCCTCCCTGTTTCACTCTGTTTTGTCTCCAATGTGTTCAATAATGCACAGGACTGTACATATTGGGAAGTACAAAAACATTATATTTGAGTAAAATTAGATATAAATGAGGACAGTAACAGAAATAACAGCATCATTGACAGCAGTTTGAGAGTGAAGTTCTGGTTGAGCAGAGAGAGACAGACACACATCTTACTTTTTACTTCAACACATTATGCGACATCTAAACTTGAGCCATGAAACATTTCTGAGTTTTATCTTCTCCTAAAAGTCCCACCTTCACTTTATGATAAACTGCCTGCAATATTGTTACCTGAAGCCTTTTTTTGGGAGCAGCAATTGTGTCACTTCCTGTGTTGTGTGAATTTTTGGTGCACACTCATTGCACCAACAGGTTAGAAAATGAATAATGCATCACACTCACTTGAGAGGCGCCGGTGAGGTCGGCTGCCGTCACGACTGCTATGACCTATTTTACCTTGTTTTTGCTTTTAAAGCTAATTTTCAATAACTTTAAACCGGCTAATTCATCACCATTGAGTGCATCAGGTATGATAGAGATACTCTTATTTCTATTGGTCTACAATGTACTCACAATTAGACGTTTTTAACTCCGGATCCGAGTTGGTCGAGTGAGATCAAAGGATGCGACCCGAAGCGGCGGCCCCGAGGGAACGAGCTAGCGTCAGGAACAGGCTGAAAGCCCGTGCACACCGCACACCTCTGCCTAGCATCCTGCTCGCCAACATCCAGTCACTGGAGAACAAGCTCGATGACCTCAGGGCCAGGATAAAGTTCCAAAAAGACATTTGGGACTGCAATTTCCTCTGCTTCACCGAGACATGGCTGAACCCAGCGGTGCCGGACCACGCCATCCAGCCGGCTGAGTTCTTCTCGGTTCACAGGTGATGAACAGCAGCTGGTGCAACAGCATGAGCATTGTTCCTCTTGCACGCTCCTGCACACCCAATCTGGAACTATTGACCATCAAATGTCGTCCTTTTATCTTCCTTGGGAGTTTACATCGGTCATAATCAGCGCCGTTTATATTCCGCCACAAGCGGACACGGACACTGCCTCATGAAAGCTGCATGAGGCACTCATACAGCACCAAACTCAACACCAGGATGCTGCGCTTATTGTGGTGAGGGACTTTAACAGTGCCAACCTCAAATGCGCAGCACCAAACTTTTATCAGCATATCACCTGCCACACCAGGGGCGAAAGGACACTGGACCACTGTTACACAACGGTCAAGGACGGCTACAAGGCACAATCTCGTCCACCGTTTTGGAAATCTGACCACGCCGCCATCTTCCTCATGCCAAAATACAAACAAAGGCTCAAACAGGAACTTCCGGTTCAGAGGGAGGTCGTGTGCTGGACGGACCAATCAGTGCCCGTCTTACAGGACGCATTCGATGGCGCACACTGGGACATTTTCCGAAAGAGCTCAGATGACGTCAACGTGTTTAGGGAAGCAGTTGTGGTATTCGTTGGGAAACTAGTGGATGATACCATTCAGAAAACGAACATCAGAACGTTTCCCAATCAGAAGCCGTGGGTGGATAAAACCATCCGCGACGCTCTGAAATTTCGCACCACTGCCTACAACGCGGGACTTGCGTCAGGGGACATGGATCCGTACAAGGCTGCGTCATATACCGTCCGGAAGGCGGTGAAAGAGGTGAAGCAGCGCAACGGAAGGAAACTAGAGTCACAGCTCCAACAGAGTGACTATAGGAGCCTGTGGCAGGGACTGAGAACAATAACGGACTATAAAGCACCAACATCTGGTATGACGAACGCGGACATGACTCTGGCAGATGAGCTGAACAGCTTCTATGCTCGTTTCGAGGCTGCAGCTAAAGACGCTAGCGGCGCTAACGGCTGCAGACAGGAAGTTACTGCTAGCGCCAGAAACACATTCATCATATCTGAGCATGATGTGAGGAGAGCCTTCAGGAGAGTGAACACCAGGAAAGCAGCAGGACCAGACGGCATCTCAGGTAGAGTCCTGCGCAGTCCAGCTAGCACCTGTGTTCACAGAGATATTCAACGTCTCTTTATCTCAGTCTGTGATCCCTACACATGCTTTAAGGAGTCCATCATTGTTCCTGTTCTGAAGAAACCCCATCCTGCTTACATCAATGACTATCGACTTGTAGCCCTCACCTCGGTACAGGTCCTTGGTAGTGACACACTGGATCCACTTCAGTTTATGCTTACCATTCAAACCGCTCTACAGATGGTGCTATCTCTTATCTTCTCCATACATCTCTTGCTAATCTGGACACTAGAAGGGAGAATTATGTTAAAATGCTCTTTGTCAAATACAGTTCAGCATTTAACACGATAATTCCCTCAACACTCACCACCAAGCTGGAACACCTGGGACTCAGCTCATCTCTGTGTCAGTGGAACTGCAACTTCCTAGCTGGAGGACCACAGGCAGTAAAGATTGGCGGACATGTCTCAGACTCCATCACTCGCAGCACTGGAGCCCCACAGGGTTGTGTTCTGAGCCCTCTACTGTACTCACTGTGCACACACGACTGCATAGCCTCTATCATCTCCACCACCATCCATCAAGTTTCCTGACAACACTGTCATGGTGGGCCTGATCACTGACAACGATGATTAATCTCCTACCTGAAGGAGATCACATCACGCAGGACCTGTCATGGTCCTGTCACATCAACACCGTGGTCAAAAAGGCCCGGCAGTGTCTCTACCACCTCAGATGCCTGAGAGACTTTAGACTGCCCTCTAAGGTGCTTAGGAACTTCTACTCCTGCACCATAGAGCGCACCCTGACGGGAAACATCACAATCTGGTTCGGGAACAGCACCATGCAGGACAGACGAGCTCTTCAGAAGGTGGTGCGATCAGCTTAGCGCATCATCCACACCGAGCTCCCTGACCTGCACTCGATCTACAACAAGCGGTGCTGGACCAAGGCCAGGAAGATCATGAAGGACCTCAGCCACCCCAGTAATGGACTGTTCTCTCTGTTGAGGTCAGGAAAGCGATTCCGCTCCCTGAAGGCCAACACAGACAGACTTATAAGGAGCTTCCTCCCGCAGACGATACGGTCTCTTAATCAGTACACCATACAGTACTGATCCATTTTGCACATCCACACATGTCTCTGTACTCACTCTGGACATTCTGGACTTTCACTGACACTAGTTGTCACTGCACACCTGCACACTCATGGACATTATGCACATACGACACTTTCAATATGCACCCAAGTCACTTTCATATGACACTTTACACCATATTTGCACACCCCTGGGCATTCCGTTCTATTTATGTTCACTCCATTCCCACCTAAATTTCCACAATTCTATATTTTCTAGTGTACAGCTAGGTTTTTCTTATTTTTCTTATATTTTTCTTATATTTTTCTTATAGTGTATATTTTGTATTATACAGATATTTTATTCTTTCATAGTTAAATTTACTTTGTATGTGTGTTTATTTGTGAGCTACAAACGCACCTTTCTCATAAAATACAGTATAGCCGACTACTGGCACAGAATATAAAACATGAACTCCCCTCACTCCCTGTTATGTCTCGGTCTATGTTGGGCCGTAACAGGAATGAAAATGAAAAGAAAAAAAAAATGGGGTGAGACCAAAAGTGCGTTTGCTTAGTGTTTATTTACAAAAGGTGAATAAGCAAATCCCCAAAAGGTGGCTATGAGTTTCAGAAGCCGACAAGGCCAAAACAATAAACAAAATGCCCTCTACCTAGTACCAAAGTGAAATAACTAACCTGCACGAAAATTAAAGAAAAAGAAATACAAAATTCTTTCCTTACTCCCTTACTAACCACAAACCAAGAGAAAACAGGGTATAAACAAAATGGGATCAACTACCTACTAAGCCACTAATTACAAAACTATATACAAATATATACAAAACATATTTACAACCGGGCAACCAGAACCAAAGAAGGGCAAACACAAAACCGTAGTCGGAAACGTAACACAAGGTCATACACAATATAATTTTACAAATGGGCAACAGAAAAACAGTAAGCAAAGTTCTGCACTGAGTTCTGAAGGCCTTAAGTCGGCTTCTGGGTTTCCTGGATACCCAATCATCCAGCAGGAGGCGGGACCAACAAAGGACAGACAGGGCATCAAACAATAGATTGCAGGCACACTGAAGAGGGTGGGACCTGCAACAAACAAAGAAAGATACACCCCTCATCCCTCCACCAGCAGAGACATAGAGAAAAAGCAAGCACAAAAAAACTAATACATTTAATATCGTAACACTCCCATATCCAAGTGCGACTAAAAAGGTGGAAAAGCGAATGAACATAGAAATGAGCTTGCTCCTACCACAACTACAACATTTAAAATTTAGGTAAAAAGTTATATACGCTTACCATAAAATCCTGCCAGCTTTAAGTGACCCCCCTATCCCCCCCCCCCCCCCCCCCCCCGCTCCAGAAGTGAAGAATCGAGAAAGATCGTCATTGCCTGTCTCAATTCCAAAAATGCAAAGAACTTACTTGACTTGGAAGTGCACACTCGAGGGTTTGGGGACACGAGGTATAGTGCAAATAGAACGCAGTGTACAGGATGCTTCTCACAGCCGTATTATACCGTATTATACAAAGATTACATAAGAAATACATAAAATGAAATAAATCCGCTGTTTTAATCACAGCAGTGACATCCCAGGCAGCGGTAGTTTTCAGAAGTTGCCGGAGCGAGGCTATGTTGGGTGGCTACATGAGCACGGAGCACCCATATCGCCTGGAGCTCAAATCTCAGAAATCGTTGGGGCACTTTTCTTTTAAATAGACGCTATCTTTAATAACCGATTGATGTTTTGAGCCGTACACACATACATTGTTGCCTAAACAACTCTTAAAACTACACTTTGTGACACGATAAGAGTAATATTTAAAACAATTTGCAGGTTGCCGTTTGGATAAATAAAGAATAAACCAGTTGTTTGGTCAAAACCTATATATAGAATGAATACTATTAGCTATGTCTACACAATAATCACAGAATGAAACATAATGAGATCAATGCAACAATACTGAGTTCCTGGAAAATTACCAAAGGAAGTCCTCGCTCACATCAACACCCAGGACCTTAACTGCAAGATTTTTCTGTGTTGAACAATAAAGAATTGTTCATTTTCAATTGTTATTTTTCGGCCGGACTCTGTAATTTCCTTTTAAATCATCTGAGCAAATATGTACAGAAGAGGTAAGACAATATTTTGCACCAGTACTCATTTTCTTTTAACAGGTTATATAGTGTTAGGTTGCAGCATGAAAACTTTCATTGTGCATGTGTTTTAAATTGCTCTGTCTTTATCGTGATTATTTGATTTGCCCCTTTCCTCCTTCCTATGTATGAGTGGAAATTAAACAGCCAAGGTACATTATTTTGGAATATTTACCATTGACCTGTTTCTGAATCACTGGTATCCCGTGGGGAGTAAAACATTTTTTTTTTTTTTTTTTGTAAAATTTATAATTGTTTCATTGATAAATGAATAACTGTACCAACTTTAAATGTAATTAATTCATATGTTACCTCTCGTATCACTAATTTTAGTAAAGCATAGTACAGTACAGCTGTCTTATTGCTGTAGCTTATCACATCAGAGTGTGTCACAGCAAGTGATGTTAAACCCATGGCTATGGTACGAAATCTGTTAAATTGGGAGCTGGTCAATATTTTTTGGTCGGAACTTTTATTGACCTTTCCCTGTGTGGTTTGTGAAGTGACAAAGTAGCTTATTTAACCTGTTAGCTGTATAAAATGTACAGCACAGACCGATAAAGTCCATCCTCTGACTGTTCAATGATAAAGTAAAATCGGATACTCTCACTCATTCACTCATCGTCGATACCGCTTTATCCTCAGGAAATGTAGGGCACAAGGCAGGGTACACCCTGGACAGGTGCCAGTCCATCGCAGTAAAATCGAATACACACTTAAGATACTGTATGCACTGATTTTCGGTACGTGAGCCAAAATTCCAAAACATTTTTTTTCTTTGTGTGTGTGTGTGTGTGTGTGTGTGTGTGTGTGTGTGTGTGTGTGTGTGTGTGTGTGTGTGTGGAAAAAAAAAGAAGCATGATGAAATAAAAGTATTTAAAGACATTTGTAGAGAGACGGATGACTTTATTCCCCAAACATTGCTAAACTTTTCTATTCATTGACCTGCCTCTCAATCAGAACACACACTCCTCCTACCAGCTTATAAAACCAGTGGTCATAAAGTCATATCTGTGTTAATACCATTCTGTTCACATTGTGATAATCATTATCATCATCAGCAGCAGCAGCAGTCATGTCCTCTCGTTCTCTCCTGATGCTTCTGCTGGTTCTCGTCTGCCTTCAGTCCTTCACAACGGCCCAGCGTAAGATAAAGTTTACTTTATATTTTTTGTACATTTTATTATTCATCTGTATTTAGGATTGTTGATTTAAATCAGTTAATATGTACTGACCTAAACACTAAGTAGACTCTAGTAAGATAACAGACCTGTATTAGAAAGTTAAACTAGACTACTCTTTACTATGTACTCACTATGCTGAAAAAATATGAGCAGGTTTCCGAAAATCACCAGCATTAATACACCACTGTGTGTGTGTGTGCGTGCGTGTGTGCGTGTGTGTGCGTGTGTGTGTGTGTGTGTGCGTGTGTGTGTGTGAGTGTGTGTGTGTGTATGTGTGTGTTGTGCTGTTATACCACCATAATGAGTGAAGTTTTTTTTTTTATATAGTTATTATTATCATTTACATTGCATCAGTAAAAGAAGCTGCTTGATGTAGAAATAATATAATTTCATGTTTCAAAGCCATGACTGATTAATTCAATACTTTTTTTCCACAGATGCAAATGTACCAGGACCATGCTGTTTCGCATTCCAGAGGAATAAACTCCCTCCACATCTCATTATTAAGTACAAAGAAACTGATCTTGCCTGTACAAAACCTGGAATCATGTAAGTTTTAAACTCCCAACTGTAATATAATAAACAAAAGACCGCCCCCCACCCACCCCCCCATATCAATACTTTTTGAAAGATATCTAAAATATACTAGAATTTTTATATTAAATAATTGTGAATCTCCATGATGGTATTTAAGTTTATTATAATAAAAGTCTGAATAATGTTTTTGGTTCAGGACGTGTGAGGTTTGGTGTTATAGATTATTCTGCTGTAAATCATCTCTTATCTGCAGTTTTACCATGGAGAGTGGTCGTCGTGTGTGTGTAGACCTTGGAGTTCATTGGGTGAAGGAACACATAGCTACAATTGACCAGCGAACATCAGCTGAAACCGTGCCTCCAAAAATGGTGGAAGGAAACTAGAAGTACCAACCAGATGACTCGGGATCATCTGATGTCTAATTACACACTCATATAAACACACTAACAAACAGTATAAGTAGAATCTTGAAAGGGGCTCTCATGGTGACATATACACTCCTGAGATTTGACCAGAATGTTACCGAGCATTTAGTTTCTTACAGCCGTTCTGTGGTTTTGATCTTTGCTGATGTCTCCTGATTCTGATCTCACCTTCCCCAGGTTATTCGGTCAGTAGATCACGCAACACGAGCCTGTTCTTTCTGATGCTGTACTTTGATCAAACATGCTTGTTTTGTTCGCCTGATTGGTGAAGTGTTTAATAAACTTTTACTGCACTTGTGTCCTCGCCTCAGTCCTACCTTACAGCAAAATTGTCTTAACCTTACAGAGGTTCCGTAATTACATTGCTTCCTCCATGATAAACAAAAACAAAAACTGTACTGTATTGTTTGTTTTTTTGGACAGGAGTAAAACAGAATCATTATGAATCATATGAATAGCTTCACAGCGAAATGATAACATTTGTTTATGTTTTTGAATAATAGTATTAAAAAATAATAACATTTCGCTCTCAGTAACACCATCCATTATTATATCGAGCTGAAATACCCAACTGATTGCATTTTTTTATACCTCACACTGTCTCCATCCCCCCAAATTATCATTATCATCCCGCTGTCTTTTAAAGGGGCTAATCCCAAGCAAGACTTAACTAGGGAACTGCAGAGCTGAGCAACAAGCTTGGGTAACATTGGGGGGTGCTTGTATGAGGCCTAACCAATACAAATAAAGGAAAAATAAAGGGATTTTATTTTACACAGAAGAAAAACTGACCAGTATGATTTTATTTATTTAAAAAAATCCTAAATGTAAACTGGGGAAAATGTAACTGTATTACAAATATTATGCCTAAACCATACACTGCTATGAACATATTTACAATTTTAAAGTAGCCCTGGTGTCATTTCTAGGACCCTCAACTTCCCCTGGTTTTCTCACTTGTACGCTTACTGTACATGTTCCAGGCATAACATGTCTTCACATCGCATGCTGCCCATATCTTTATATCATACTTAGATGGTTTGACATATACTATACTGCTTAAATGGGCACCGTCTCCTAAAACCGACAAGATGCTCATCAACATCTGGTTTGTAAATGATTGGCAGGTGCTCCACCCACTTCTGCCAAACTTCCCAGCTTGTCTCTTTGACTTTGGGCTGCTCTCTAGGTTTGTCATGTTCATGACAATGGTTACAATGGAGTCCGTGAAGAAAAGTTGAAAACAGGACTTCATCCACTCGGGATATGGCATATCGGATTAGGGTTAGGGTTTAGTTCCATTTTCTGACCAAAAACAGACCACAACTTCAGCTGGGTCTTGATCCTCATCAGTGTCAGAGTACTTTTTTTTATATTTTTTATAATTATACTCTGTGTCATCCTCAACCTCTGACTCTTTCTCATCTAAACCCTCCTCACTGTCAACCTGGCTTCTCTGCTCCTGATCCACTTTTTAAAAAAGGAAATTTGTAAATCAGTCAGATTTGACTAGAACATCTGCATGGGTGGTAATAATTTGTTATAGTCAAATAATATATTGTGTTTTTTCTAAAAAAAAAAAAAAAAAAAAGAACAAGTGGTATGGTAAATGAGGCCCAAAATTAAATATCCATGAATTTCTATTTATTTATTTATTTATTTATTTAAACTCAACCAGCATATTATTGATACCAAACTGCATATTTAATTAACCACAAACACTGATTTACCCATTCTGACAAAATGTGAGAGATGGAGTAAGAGCAACAAACAAGTTTGTCTTATTACTTTATCATTAACATAAATTGTGTATAACAGTATTGTGATTCAAATAATACATGCACAAATTATTACCTGACAGTTTGCAATAATTATTGTTCAATAAAAGAAAGAAAGAAAGAAAGAAACTAAATTTTCCCTCAAAATTGAAAAAAATTGTTTTTCTCTTTATGAGGCACATTTTGCTGTAAACATATTCATATTCTCTATATTTATTTAATTTAGCGTAGCTTTATTTATATAGAAACCTTGAGCAGAAACAGAATCCACAGGGAACCCATCTTTATTTGGGTGATGTTAAAAACATAGGAAAAGCTTCATTCCTTCTGTTCATTATTTTTGTTTCAACATATTTTTAAAAAATGTACTCCTTTTGTATCGTGGAGTAAATGTATATAATGTTTTACATAACCATAAAATAATGATGGATATAGCGAAAATGTCTATCATTCATTACCTTAAAGAAAGAATGTAAATAATTATATAATTCCAGGTGTTTGGAAAAGTAACACAGAGTTTTGTTATAAACAGTAATTAAACGTAGAGGGATTTTACTCCTCTAGAATCTCAATCAACATTCTTCTGGTGCATTTGGATATTTAAGGAAAAGTTTGGGAATGTTTGAGAATAAAGTCATCCTTCTTTCTCCAAATGTCTTTAAATATTCTACATCATGCTATTTTTTTTTTTTTTTTTTTACCTCTTCCCTGGACCTCTTCCCTACAACTCTCCATGGGCTTAAAATCATGACTTGATCTTTCACACTCAAGCCACACTAATGTATGTCGAAAGCCAATTAGATCATAAGATAATTAGCTTCCTGTCCACCACTCACTTCTTGTGCCTTGCTCTATATTTGATTTCATGGAAAGGAAAATTCTAATCCTTAGTCAGTCATGAGCAGAAACAAAGTGGAGAGGAGTATTATTATCACATACACTGCTGCTCTGTTGGTAATGTGTGGTGTGCCGCAACCACTGCCAGATATGCTGGGAGTCTACAGTGGAGTAAAATCGCTCCAACTTCAGTCTGTATTGCCCCTAGGCATTCGTAAGAGATCTACACAGGTTTTAACTGGCCGTTTTGTTGCTCTCAGCATCAGACATATCAAATATAGTGTTACAGCCTTAGGAGAGACCATACTTCAGTGTTGCCTCTGCACAAAGGGTCAAACCAATTACACGTGGACACAAACACACATTCACACACCCACAATCATAGTGTTTTTTGTTTCTTTTTCTAGGTGGAATAGTGTTCAGCACTGTTACCTTGCAACACCGGGTCGCAGGTTTGATTCGCATATCAGGACTGTGTGCATGGAGTTTGCATGTTCTCCCCATGCTTAATGTGCTTGCATTGGATACTCCAGTTTCCTTCCATAGTCCAGGAACATGCAGATTAGGCTAATTGGCATACCCAAACTGCCAGTACATACAAATGAGAATTAATGATATGGTCACCACTGGCTCCCACAATCCCTAGTTGGACTACAGGGGTTCCTAGACGCATGGATGAATAACTCATTTGGCCAAATTCCCTGAATACATGAATGACATGAATGACAGCTAAATTTAGCTGTTTTGCCCTTTTGTGTTTACATACAGCATGCAATTTCATTCCCCTGGTAAACACCATGGACATAACGTCTGTTAATTATATTGTAAAAACATCAACTGTTTTCAAAGGTTTGATTAGTTACTTTACATAGCCAGTGACTGAGTTGGTTGTGTTGGTGTAGGGCTTCCTGAGAATTTGCTGCTATGTTGTGGAAAGAATGTGTGGCGTTAGCATGTGTTAGCACGCTGTGGTTCTATACAGAGCCCTTATTCAGGCCGTTGGAGGGGAAGCTGTGGGTATGAACAGCTGTTCTGTTCAAGTGCTTGTGCAAACTTTTCGCGAACGTTTCTGGGATTATGAATAAAATTAAACAAACTGAAATTCAAAAGTGAATGCAAATCCCCTGCTTTGTCTGAACAAGCTACGCATTCCTAAGAGATCTGTACAGGTTTTTTACTGGCCATTTTATAGCACTCAGCATCAGACAAACCAAATATAGTGTTTAGTGTATATAGATCATACTTCAGAGTTCCTCCACGGCTTTTGATAATGGTAGATCTTGTGGGTCTGTACTCTTAAGACAAAGAACATTGCATAAATAGTGTTGTTGGGAGAATTAAGCAAACATGACAGCCACGGTGGGCACCAAAGAGATCTCGCCATTATATGTCAGGGATTGTTCCTGACTATCATGTGATAAATGTGCTAATAAACTATGGACACAACACACAGTTTTCATATTAAAACTCATGCTATGCGGTAAATAATAATGCTAACATTAATGTTAATTCAGTATTCTCCGCAACTACATGCTATTAATAATAAATGCTATAGCTTTTATCATGGACACTAACAACCACAATGACAGTGATTTTTGTTTCTTTTTCTTTGCCTGGAGCTCTGGGAATGCTTTGGGAAGTGCACAAATAATGTAATTAAATAAGACTAGAGATACCTAAAGTAAAATATTTATCCAGTAAATGTAGAAGTTATCCATGTGTAACCGGGTGGTAAATAAACATTTTTTTTCTTCCTTTGCATGGAGAAATTTCCTTTTTTTTATGGTTTTGTTGTTTAAGATTTATACCATAAAGAGAAACAGTGAATTCTGGTGTGTTCCCTGAAGTGGCCAAAAGGTGGTGCTGTGGGTGTCACATGTAGGAGAATGCACATGTGTGATGAAAAGTAGAGATTAATGGTTATGTGAGTGTTTCTTTCCATTTTATTTCTACAGGAAATGTGCCAATGAGTAACATACCATGAGGTGTACTTATAATGTTTTTATTTTGCACAGTGTCCCCACTGCCATATTGTACTAAATAGTAACACATTTCTTTTCATGGTGGTTTTCTGTAATGTGAATTTTCCATTTTTCTATTTTCATGACGGCTGTATGTTTCTTGCCGTGCGTGTGCTGATGTTCGGGAGTGTGCTGTTTTAAACAGTGAGATGGAGCTGTGAAAAATTGGACTTGTGCTATCAGCTCTCTAGATTTGTCATTGACTAATATTAATTTTTTCTTATTAGTTTTTCTTTTTTCTTTTACCTGTAACAGTGAAAGCTTTGAGCAACACTGTTTTCTATATGCTTTAAGAAATTTGCACCAAAATAATTTATTTTGGAACCAACTGAATAAACTACAAAAGATGTAGAACCGCTCCACCCTAGGGTTATAATGTGATAATGTGACTGGTGGTAAAGTCAGGTGTAGTGAAGCAGAACTACAGATCATGAAAATTAGGCCTTGATCAAACTTGTGATGGGCTCCGCTATTCTGAAGAAGCTGAAAGCTGTCCAGATGATGCTGTAGGGAACTGAGCCAAATGCATTTGCAAGGTCAAGGAAAACAACATGCAGATCGCTCTTCCCACTCTTGGCAATTTGGATTTGGTGCCAAATCATGCTGGTGTGCTCCAGACACCCTGAAAACCCTGGAATTCCAGCTTTTTGACCTGTTGTATCCATAAGCTTGTTTTTCATCAGGTAGCTGGTCACCCTTTGGGGTATATATATTTCTTCATCCGTAGTCTGATACTGAGTGCGGCTTGTGCCACCACTTTGGGCCGTACACGCACTCATCAGTGTGTTCACCATCTCTCCATTTCTCACAATTGCAGCAACCAAGTTTCTCGCCGACTCACTCATCCTTCCTAAAGATGGCGCTGTGTTTCGATGACGTCATGTTTCATTCAATATATACTTAGGTTTCATTCAATATATTCGGACTTTCCATTCAATATATCAGATTTCAACCCATATATTCAGAATTCATTCAATATATATATATTTTCAATCAATATATTCGGAATCCATTCAATATTCTCACAGTTCATTCAATATATTCAGAATCTTCATTCAATATATATAGAGTTTCAATCCATATATTCAGAATTCATTCAGTATATATATTTTTCAATCAATATATTCGGAATCCATTCAATATTCTCACGTTTCATTCAATATATTCAGAGTTTTCATTAAGTTCTCTCATGAATATTTTCCTAAACGGCATGCCATAATATATATATTATGGCATGCCGTTTAGGAAAATATTATAAAATATTATATATATAAAATATATATATATATATATATATATATATAATATATTATATATATATATATATATATATATATATATATATATATATATATATATATATATATATATATATACACACACACACACACGTGTGTGTGTGTGTGTGTGTGTGTGTGTGTGTGTGTGTGGTGGTTTCTCCAAAATCAGGTCTTGGAAAAACTAAATTTAATGCTACTGAAAAACATAACTTTAATGAAAAACATCTTCAGGACTTACTGTAGATGATCTGCTGCAAATGTGACACCCAGACACTAGCTTCTGGCAGTGTTTCTCAGGGATCTTAGCCCATTCATCATTTGCAGTGGCCTTTAGTTTAATAAGATTCTTGGGTTTTTCCAAATACCACCAAAGATTGTAAAAACAGATACAAACGGAGATAGGCTATATAACAGTTCATTCTTTCTACAAAGAAAATTGTTAACTAGTGAACTTGATCATTTTTCTAAACAAAACACATTTAACCAATGTTTTTTTTTTATTATTTTTTAAACTGATTATTGTAAAATCAGTAAATGTCAATAGCGCTAGTTCTGATTTTTCATGTTTGTTGTATAAAGTACTCAGATGTGGAAATTACCATCACTGTAGTATTTCTTAGATACCACATATTGCTATGACTTTTTTATGACTAAAGCTGTAATTATATTTCAAAATTGCGGTGAATGAAAATGTCACTTTGCGCCAAATTACAAATAATTATAATTATAAATAAGAATCCTACATTTATTTTTAGGTGTGCGGACTTCCAGTGTTCTTTTACGGCTCTTTGTCAGGGTAAATCGTTTAGTGACAAGCCTGTAAATTTCCATGTAAAACAGGTACATCTGTATGAATAACTTGTTTAAATGTATGTATCGCTGAACAAACTGTGCACATTGAATACTAAATATAAACCGGGCACGATGATTATTAAAACTAAGTTTGAGGATTAATAATCCGTACATCGTGAGTCGTCATTTAAAGATTGCCAAAGACTAAGCTATACGGACATCCAATGAAAGTCAATTCCACCACCTAGTTGCCAGAAAGCAGAAGAGTCAGGATGAATGTCTTCCTTGATCCCTGGGAGATGGTGAGACCAGGCCTGTTGTGCTGGAGCATCGGAGGGAACGTCGTGCGGTGCGTGGTGTGATTAGAGTAGAGAGGTAAGTGGGCGCTGGGCCATTTTTAGCTTTGTAGGTGAGCATCAGGGTTTTGAAGATATTGTGGGCAGCTACAAGAAGCCAGTGCAGGGAGCAGAGAAGTGGGGTCCTGTGGGAGAACTTGGGAAGGTTGATAACGAGATGTGCAGCTCCATTCTGGATGATCTGCACAGGACAAATGGCGGACTGAGGCAGACCTGCCAGGAGTGAGTTACTTTTAGACATGATAATGTTTCTAGAGCGTAATTAATGTATGTTATTAAGCACACTGAGAACATTAATGCGAGCATAATTAAGTTTGATCATTGACTGGTGATATGAAATATTAAGTTTATAACAGATTGATAAAATTGATAGTTTAGCTGATCTTGCAGCATGTAGCTTCTCAGTGACTGACAGAAGAGCAGTCTATGTGGAATGTACCACTTTGAAGCTGGATTGGTTGGTATCATTAAGGTTATTAGTGAGAGATAAAGAGTCTTTTGGTTGTAAACAGTCCTTTCAAGAATTTTGTAAAGGTTGATAGTTGTTGACATCTGCTAGACCCAGACAGGGTTTCTTGATGATGGGTATAACCCTTGCCTTCCTAAAAGCAGTAGGAACATGACCAGATGATATGAAATGGTTGTGATGAAGAGAAGGAGATTTTGTGATTTGCTGATCCTGAGAGGCCATACATCCTACATGTGGATGCTAGCTTGCAAGGGCCTGGAGCGTTGTGGAAGGAATTGGGTTTAATGAACAGGTGGTGAGATTGGATGACGAGATGATGTGCTGAATCTTATCAGTTGATAGGTTGGAGAATTCTGCAAAGGGAGGGCAGAGAAGGTCCGGAAGTTCTGGTGTAGGGGTTGAGAGCAAAGGACTAGCAGAATGCTGCTATTTTCCCATTGTAGAATGTGGCAATGTTATCAGCAGTCAGAGAGAAAGGGGCAGGAGGAGCCGGTGAGTTGAGTAGTGAGAAGAAGATATTGTTGAATTTGCCAGGATTGTTGAATTTGTTTCTAGTTTTTTCTCTGTAGATGGCAGTTTTGGAAGAATGGAGTAAAAAAAATAATAAAAAATAAACTGCAGATTTTTCATGACAACACACCAGCCCTTAAGCTCATGAAACAGTGAAACTTGCTGGCAACTTGGGATAGACTTGAACAAACCACATTGTGGCTGGCATTTAACATGATTACCAAGGTGGAATATTTTCTCAAGAGCCAAAAAGAAGGCTTCTTTAAAGGCACTGGCTCATTCATCATTTGGAGAAGTGTGTCGGCTTAGGTGGAGAATATGTGGTAAACGACTGATGTTCATTTTTTCATTTGCATTGAACAAATTTTAGGACCACCTGTCATTAATAAGTCAATAACAGGGGCTTGTGTGTGGAGTGTGTGATGTGTGGAGTTTGCATGTTCTCTCTGTGCTTGGTGGGTTTTCTGCAGGTACTTCTCCCACAGTCTAAAGACATACAGATTAGGCTAATTGGCTTCCCAAAGTGCTCATTGCATGCGATGGATTGGCACCCCTGTCCAGCGTGTACCCCACCTGTGCTGTGCAAACACCAGAGGACATCAGCTAAGTAAGTACATTTTTGAAGAATATTACACTCCACTGTAATATTTTCAGTTTAAAATTAAACAGAGACACAACGATACAGCAGCAGAACGCTACATAACTGTGTATGGGAAGCTCTTGGGTTCACTTTGTCTGCTTTTGTCCACTAGTGTTTTCCCAACTTGGGATTTGTACACTGTTATAATTTTATTGAACTACGATGCAGTCAATCAACGCAGGAGCAGACATTACACAGTGCAGACCTGTACTATGATAAGGAGCTGTCACTGACGTGAAACTCAACCTTGTGAAGGAGGAGGCTGTAAACCAAAGCTTTTGTGTTGTTGATATGGTTTCTCATGATCTGCAAATAACCGTTGTATTTCAAAAGCTTTTGTTTGCAAAATTCACCACTTTTTTTCCCCCTTAATCTAATTTGCTGCTACAGTTTGTTGTGACTCACTACAAATCACAACTACAGCATAAGTTTGGAATGTATAATATATATATATATATATATATTATTGAAACTCAAGTAGAATATTATCGCTACTAAATTGCATACTTAAATGACTACAAACACAAATGCAGGATGATTTATCCACCGTGAAGAAAAGAGACGGAGTTAGAGCCTTCTGAAAAAACACACAAAAAGATATAATACAAACAATTATGTTTATTTTTTATTTATTTTTATTTTGGCATTTGAGCCTTTTTAACAGTATTGTGACTTTTTGTTTCTCAAAACTGAAAAATGGAGTAAAGTTATTTTCCTGTAAAAATGTGATTTATAAGAAAAGCTTCATTCCTCCTGTTGAGAACAAGGAAAGCAAACAACACATTACAAAGTACATTTTGTACTAATTTTGTATCATGGATGAAGTTTTATTAATTTTATCCATGTGCTCCTTTACCCACTGAACTCCAGGGTCTGCACAGTGACGAAGACCATTCTTCAGGATAAAACTGCATCGGAATAAAGCTACAATCAAAGCTGTAAACCTAACACTCTCACTCATCCTCAAATGTTATTATAATAAACTAAAAGTACTATCAAGGCGAATTTTAAATTCTTTTATATTCAATTCATATTATATTTTATGCAACCATAAAAATAATTATCAATATAAGGAAAAATCACATAATGTATTAAAAACTTACATGATTCCAGGTTTTGTACAGTCACGCCGGGTTTCTTCATAATGCGCAATAAGGCGTAGAGGGATTTTCTTCTGGAATGTGAAACAGCAGACGTCTGCTACATTTGCATCTGAAATGAAAATGAAATAATATTAATTCTGGCAAGAGATGCTGCTTGATGTTTATTTATACTATACCACCTCACTGACTTTATGTAAATAATGTAATGGAAAAATCACTTATTATGAACACACACACAGTTATTCATAAATGCTGGTGATTGTCAGCAACCTGGTCATATTTTTAGGGAATTCAGTATAGTGAGCACTTTCTACTAAAAGTCAGTCTTACTATTGTCTACTTAGTGTTCAAGTGCATGTTAACTGATTTAAATCAACAATAAAAAAAAATAAAATAAATAATAATAATAATAATGATCTTTTGGCTGCTTCCGGCACTGGGTCTACACATACAAACTTGGCACAGGTTTTACGCCAAATGCCCTTGCTGACACAACCCTCCTATTTTACCTGGGCTTGGGACCAGCACTGCATCCAGTGCCTGGGGTCTGGGCACTGGCTGGGAATCGAATCGAACTAGGGCCTTTCTCAGGCAGGCGAAACACCTACCACTGAGCCACCAGTGCCCTGGATAATAATAATAACAAAACAACAAATTAACTTACTCTGGGCTGAAGTGAAGGACTGAAGGCAGGCGAGAACCAGTAGAACGTTCAGCAGAGAATGAGAGGACATGACTGCTGCTGCTGGTGCTGCTGTTGATGATGATGATGATGGTGATGATGACCACGATGTGAACAGACTGATATATAGGGGGGAGTGTGTGGAGGACTGTGTTGTCTGATTGAGGGGCGGTTCAATGGATAGAACATTTTTGGAATGTTTGGAGAATGAAGTCATCCTTCTCTCTCCTGATATCTTCATATCTTTAAATCGTCTGCTTTCATTATGCTTGTTTTTTTTTTTTCTGCCTTCCCTTAATTTATTGGTACTATTAAAAAAAAAAAAACACAAAAAAAAACAGACTTGGTAAAGTTGTGGAATTTTGCCCACCCACCAAAAAATAAGGCTTATAGTAAGTGTGTATCCCATGTTACTTGACATTACATAGCCTGAGGATGGACTTTATTATTCTTTCAAATATATAACAATCCATGTTATCAGTTCATAATCCACGCAGGAAAAGGTCAACAAAATTATGTTGGAAAGCCCATGAGCTCATGAGATAATTTGCTTCCTGTCTACCCCTCACACTTTTTTTTTTAAAAGAAAAGAGAAATCCTCAGCCAAACATGAGAGGAAATGGAGTGCTTCCTCCAAGTGCTTGTGCTTTTTTTTTTTTTTTTTTTTGCCAATCACATTATGTTCAAGAGTTTAAAAGTTAAAGATTTTTTATTGTCACTTACATGTATGCTGATGCTCTTTTGGTAACTTGTGATGTGACACAGACACTGTGAAATGTAGTTTTTATTGTCTCTTTATATTCCTTGGAGATAAACTGGTCTTATGTGGACTTTTCGTGGCCCTCAGCATCACCCAAAACAAATGCAGTAAAGCTATCTTGTACCATTTTATCACACATACAGTTCATCCTTGGCTTTTGATTAGGTTAGATCTTGCAGGTCTGTACTTTTAAGACACAGAGTAATGATAAAATACACTAAATAGTGTTATCATACAATCATACACACACACACACACACACACACACACACACACAGAGAGAGAAAGAGACAGTGGAGGTAAGAGGCCACAGTGTTAACTCCTGGACCACTGGTCCACCTCTATTGCTGTTATTAGTAGGAGGAGTACAAGTTTCCAAGATAATAAGCACAATTATTGCTTGTTCTTTTTATTTCTATATTCCTTAAAGCAACCTTTTAATTGTTGCAATGAAAATTATATATGAACATTTCAATCAACACTGTTTCCTTTAAAAATTTTAAACCAATACTTTATTATAAATATCAGGAACAAAGCCATAATGTGTCATTTAAAATGTTGTTTAAAATACACTGCTAAGCTATAATAATAATAATAACAATAATAATAATAATAATACTCAATAATATTACTTGCACTACATTTACTTTGATTAATGCCAGTTTATGTTTAGTAACCTGGTTGTATTTTTGGAGAATTGAGCATCAGTGAGTTCTGACACCAGTACAAGCCATTTATCTTAGAGTTTAAGTTGTGTGTGTATTTAATAATACGCACAAAGCAGAATGTTACTGTATACAGAAAACATTTATCTGCCCTGGTTATGAGGAATGATTACTGTTTTGTGCAGCTGACACTGGTTTAGTCCCCATCCTGATCTTTGGCCTTTTTTATTTTAACATGATTTACCATAAACCTTTTGTGAAATGCCTGGCTAACATTGGGATCCATAGCACTACATTATGTACGAGTGGTGTGCCTCATACCTTACTAAGAAGCCACAATGTATTGAAGTACAAATGCGACAGGATTGGTATTGGGAGCACTCCTCTTCAACCCTGATGTTGTGTTCATTTTTGACTCAAACTCATAATGTTCCCGGTCAGTTTTAACCAGACAGTTTAATTTCATTATTAATACACAATAATACATATATTATCACCTAGTGTTGTATTAGATCTTTTTATCAACTTCAGTTCTTATAAACATTACAAGTTTTAAAATTGTATTTGCTGTGTATGATCGTCCTGTGGCCCTCATTTACTTAAGCTCATATCGCTCATTGTTTTTGGGAAAAAAAAAAAAAAAACATTTTATAGATATTATTTTGATAATAACAAATACTAAGTTAAAACATATTGTAATATTTATCACAGAGGACTTCACTGAAATGTTTACCAAAGTCAATTTTTTTAAGCTAGTTATCATTTCTTTCTTTTTTTTTTTTTTTAACTTTTTTAAAATTTATTTACTGAAAACAAAAGTCCAAATGTACACAGGGAAAACTTAACTATATTACAAATATAATGCTTGACCCATACACTGTATGAACCTATTTGCAATTTTAAAGTAGCCCTGCTGTCATTTCTAGGAGCCTTGAATGTAAAAAAAAAAGGATGTTTTAAGGATGTAAAAAAATGATGCTATAAAAAATCTAATTCATTAAAAAATTAACTGAAATGAAATTTAACTTTTCAGAGAATGAGGTCGATGATGCTGTCACGGTCTGGCTGTGACTACAGGCTGATGTACTTGCAGTGGGCCTATAGGGTAGGCATACACGCAGAGGGGCTCATGAACAGAAAGTCTTAACAAACTCAAAAAACAGACAAACAAACAAAAGAACCAAAACACACTAAAACTAAGGATCAGGGCTACACACAGGCTAGCGCCGACACAGGGAACCATGGAGCTGGAGCTAACTAAAGACACAAAAGGGGCCAGAGACAAGACAGGACGAGACGGGAACTAGAGCTGGAGACAGGACTGGAGACACAGACTAGAGACGAGACAAGACATGGAACTAGAGAAAGGACCTGGGGCACAGAGACAGGACCAGTTAGTGGTTAGTTGGATTAGTAGCTACCTGGAACATGGATGAAAGGAATGATGACCTTACCCGGGTTACTATCTAACTTGATTAGTAGCTGACAGGGTTAGTACTGACCTACAAGGGGACCGGAACACATGAGGCTATTCCAAACTAGCAGCTAACCTACTTGCAACCGGAACCACTAGCAGTCAATCCCACTAGAGGCTAGCCTACTGGAGGCTAACCCTACTAGGGGCTAGGCCCTCATGTGGCTACACTTTTGGCATTTTGGTCCCTTATCTTAACAGATAAGGGACACCACAGACAAAGAACTACACAAGAAGGCCGACACTGGGGACACACAGACCCGTACTTACACAGGAGGAGACACAGCCTAACTAAACACTGAACAAGGCAGCTCCATGAATCCATCTACACACAATATAAAGAAAACCAAAAATAGAGCCCTTTTGAAACCAAGGTTGCAAAACATAAACCAAAATATAAATTTAAAGAAACTAAATCAAACAAAAGGAATGCCCACTTGACAAGGATATATTTACAAAACAGACAAACAATGCTCGACCCAGTTTCCCAGAACAAACTGCTATTTATAGAATCTTTAATGAGCCGCCTTGGTTCAGGTGAGCACTCATCACCTGACCGAGGTGCCTTCTGGGACACTGAGTCAACCAACAAGAACTACAAGACAAAAACAGTGCCCTCTAGTGACGGTTCCTAAAAGATGCTGTAAACTAAAGTTTTTTTTTTTCTTTTAGTTTTTAATTGTTGATATTTTTTTTAATTGTTGATATTTTATGATCTTCAAAAAACCTTTGTAATTGTAATTTTGTGTGTGAAAAATTGCTTTTTTTCTGTTGATCTAATTTTCTGAGGCTGTTTACTGTGACTCACTATAAAATCAGAATTACAGCACGAGTGTGGAAAGTATATATACTTTTTATTAACTGCATACTTAAATAATCACAAGCACAACAGTAGGATGATTTCTCCTCCAAGTGTGAGAGATGGGGTTTTTTGAAGAAAAAAAAATCACACAAAGTTCACCCTATCACACAAACACTTATGACTTATTATTTTGACATTTGTGCTTTTCATTGACTTAAATAAACATGCACAAAATATTGTTTTTAAAATCAATTTAAAATTCAATTTAAAGTTGTATACTGGAGGAAGAATTTAACTCCTGTGTACGGTTAGTCAAACTTGTTCATCTGGTCAACTTTTCCATGCGCACTCTCACCCAGTGATCTTTAGGGTCTGCACAGGCACGTTTACCATTCTTCAGGGTAAAACTACAGTGAGAGAAGATTTACTGTACATCAGAATGAACTATAATCCAAACTATAAATCCAACACACCAAAGATTTGCAACATTATTCAAACTTTTATTATAATGAACTTAAAGTACTATCGAGAGCATATTTAAAATTATAATCATATATATATATAGATTACATTTACATCATATTATATAACCAAAATTCCTATTATTTATTACGTTAAAGCTTTGCTTAAAAAAAACTTACACGATTCCAGGTTTTGTGCAGTCACGCCCAGATTTTTTATACTCAGTAATAAGATGTAGAGGAATTTTACTCTTCTGGAATGTGAAACAGCATGGTCCTGGTACAACTGCATCGGCAGGGACACATATATTATTAAGCAGTCATGACTTTGTAAACATGAAGTAATATTAGTTCTGTTAAGAGATACTGCTTGATGTATATTTACACTCTACCACCTCACTCTTCATTTCTGATGTGATGCAAAGAAGAAAAAGAAGAAAAAGTGACACTAGTCTAGTTTAACTATCTACTACAAGTCAGTTATTTTACTAGTCTCTATGTTTAATCTTAGTGTTTGAGGCAATGCAGGTTAACTGATTTAAATCAAATAATATAAATACATTTATTATTATTAATAATAATAATAATAATAATAATAATAATAATAATAAAAAAAAAACAAGAAGAATAATGATGATAATGATAACAAATTCATCTTACTCTGGGCTGTGGTGAAGGAATGAAGGCAGGTGAGAACCATCAGAACGATCAGGAGAGAACAAGAGGCCATACCTGCTCCTTCTGCTGATGATGATGAACAGTATGATATTAACACAGATATGACTTCAGCACTGTTTTTATAAGCTGGTAGGAGGAGTGTGTGTCCTGATTGTGTAAAGGTTCAAATGGATAGAAAAGTTTGGGAATGTTTGGTGAATAAAGTCCTGTGTTTATATTCTGAATAAACGCATTGTGTGTTGTATTGTCTATGTGTGCAATTAATGGGGGGATTTTAACTTATGTGATGCCATTATGCTAAACTCATCCTCTTCCACATTGTGATATTTCCATCAAAGTATGTGGAAAAGCCCACGAGCTCATGAGATAATGTACTTCCTGTCCACTGCTCGGGCACCTGTGGCTTGCTCAATATTTGCTTAACTGGAAGGGAAAAGTGAAATCCTCAGTCAGACACAAGGGATAAACAGAGCAGAGAGGTGTATTATTATCATGCACACATACACTGCTGGTCTGTTGGTAACGTGTGATTTGCTCCAGATATTGCCACATGTGCTGCGAGTTTGCAGTGGAGTAGAATCCCTCCACTTTCAGTCTGTATGGTCTCTAGGCATGCCTGACACAGCTACACATGTCTTATCTGGCTTTTTTTTGTTTTTGTCCTCAACATCAGACAAATTAAGCGTAGTGAAACAAGCTTGCAGCATAGACCACACTTTAAAGTTCATCCAGGGGTTTTGATCAGGGTAGGTCTTGTATGTCCGCACAGAGACACAGTGTAACTCCTTAAAAGTATTTTATTAAAGTATTAAAATACTAAAGTATTAAGTATGTTATTAGTAGTAAATGCTATGGCTTTTATCATCTACATTGACATGATAGTATCTTTTGTTTGTGTTCCTTTATCCGGTGTCCCAGTGTGACGCTTGGAGCAGTTTCCTCCCAACATTGTGCAATAATGAATATAATAATATATGTTGGAAAGTACACGCATCCTGTACTTGAGTAGAATAAAAGAAACCTGAGATAAAATATGAAATCAGTAAAATTAGATGTCCTTTATTTATCAAGGCAAAAAGTGGCTACTCTCTCTAACTAAAGAAAATCATTGTGATTTATTATGACTCTAATGATAGATTATTATTATTATTTTCATGATTAGACACTTGCTTAATCTCTACAGTGACAAAGCTGTGAGGTCTAATGGGCTCAGATCTGTTAATATACGGGTACAAAATATGTCTGACTCATAAACATTATCATGATCATATAATATCTAGACACTAGATTGTTTTTCAGCTGGTTGAAGTAAAACTTTACTCCACCTGTGAACTGTTTTAGCTTCGTCAGCTGCATGAATACTAGATTATATTTTCCCAAGTCTAAGTGTTAACACTGAATGATATTTAATCATATTATGTTAATCATCTCACATTTCATGATATGAGAGCGTAAAGCTAGTAACCTTTGAACACTACAGCCAGGGCCAAAAGTTTTGAGAATGTCACAAATATACATTTACATTAAGTCTGCTGTCACAAAAGGACCTGCTGATATCATGTCAGTAATTCTCTCATTAACACAATGAGAGTGTTGACAATGACAAGGCTGGAGATCATTCACTGACGATCATGCTGTTAGTCTGGAAGCTTTAAAAGGGAGGACGATACTTGAAATCTTTGTTCTTCCTGTTAATAATGGTTACTTGTAAGGAAATGTGTGCAATCATATTAGCACATATTGGGTGCTTAGCACAAAAAGGGATTCACAGGCAAGGGTAATGCTCCTAGTAAGATTGCACCTAAATCAACTATTAATCAGATTATCAAGAACTTCAAGGAGAGATGTTCAACTGTTGTGAGAAAGGCAACCAAGCAGGTGCAGCAAGCGCAGTTGCAGGATTAGGGCGCAACCAGTGTAGAGCTTGCTCAGGAATGCAAAAATTACAGGAATTTTCTCTGAAGAATCTCCTTTCCAAATGTTTGGGCCTTCTGGGAAAAAGCTTGTCCGGAGAAGGAAAGGTGAGTGCTTCCATTCAAGTGTGGGGTTGCCTTTGTCTTTGGCTTCAATGTCAATTTATTTATATAGCGCTTTTAACAATTGACATTGTCGCAAAGCAGCTTTACACAATAAAAAAAAGTAAGTTTGTATGCAATGTGTATGAATCAAAATGATAAGATTGTCCCTGATGAGCGAGCCGAGGGCGACGGTGGCAAGGAAAAACTCCCAGAGATGGTAATAGGAAGAAACCTTGAGAGGAACCAAACTCAACAGGGAACCCATCCGCATCTGGGTGATAACGGAGAGCAGGGATTGATCAGCATAATAATGTGTACTGGAAGTTCAGTGTAACAGGAGATGTGTTAAAATTAAAAGGAGTCCAGTTTGTTCCTGGAGGCTCAGGTAGACTGTAGGAGATTCCAGTCCTGAGCTATCGAACAACTGAAGTCACAGGTCCCCAGAGCATCAATCGATGACAGGACAGTCTTAATGGAAACCATCCGCAGCCACCACATGAATCCAGACAGACCACACGGGGCATCCATGCGATGAGATCTCCAACCAGAAGCAGGACTCCAGGACGGGTTAGACGGCTCCAGAGGGCAGAGGGGTCTGGATCACTGGCAACTGAGGAGTGACATGTATAGCTCGACAGAGAGACAGAGAGAGGGAAAGGAGAGAAGGAGAGAGAGAGGAGAGAACAGAAAAGGAGAGAACAGAAAATAAGGAGAGATGACAGTTAGGTCTGGTCACAGTCAAATGTATAAGGTGAATGTATATTTAGTGCAGAGTGCAAGTAGGGACTCCGGCAGGACTAACTATAACAGCATAACTAAAAGCGAGAGCCAGAAGTAAACACAAACATGAGGGCTCCCTGAGATGTAAAGCAACCAATCACCTCACCATCAACAAACCTGAGTGAACAATGAGAGTGGGGAGGACAGCATCTAAACATACCAGTTCACCAGAATACTCTACGTCCATGAGTCCCCCAGATCTGCTACTTTAAGGTTAATCTATTTACAAAAATGCTTGGATAAATAAATAGGTTTTTAGACTTAGACTTAAACACTGAGACTGTGTCTGAGTCCCGAACATTAATAGGAAGACTATTCCATAACTTCGGGGCTTTGTAAGAAAAAGCTCTGCCCCCTGCTGTAGTTTTAATAATACGTGGTACTGACAGGCAGCCTGCATTCTTTGATCGAAGTAGGCGTGGCGGATCGTAAGACACTAACAGTTCACTCAAATACTGTGGCGCGAGACCATTTAGTGCTTTAAATGTCAAAAGTAGTATCTTAAAATCGATGCGAAATTTCACAGGGAGACAATGCAGTGTAGATAAGATAGGGGTGATGTGCTCGTATCTTCTGGTTTTAGTGAGGACTCTCGCTGTTGCATTCTGTACTAACTGAAGCTTGTTTATGCACCTAGTTGAACAACCAGACAGTAAGGCGTTACAATAGTCCAACCTAGAGGTGATAAAGGCATGAACTAGTTTTTCTGCATCATTTAGTGACAATATGTTTCTTATCTTGGCAATATTTCTAAGGTGAAAGAAAGCTATCCTGGTGATATTATCTACATGAGCTTCAAACGAAAGGCTGGAATCTATAATCACACCGAGGTCTATTACTGTTGCATTTGATAGAAAAGAAAGGCCATCTAAAGTTACAGTGTGACCAGAAAGCTTACTTCTAGCTACTTGTGGTCCTATGACCAGAACTTCTGTCTTATCAGGATTAAGCAGAACAAAAATTAATTTACATCCAATCTCTTATGTCCTGCACACACTGCTCGATTTTAGCAAACTGGTTTTTCTCATCTGGTTTTGCTGAGACATGTAATTGTGTGTCATCAGCATAACAATGAAAACTAATACCAAGTTTACGAATTATGTTGCCCAGAGGAAGCATGTAAAGGGAAAAAAGCAGTGGGCCTAAAACTGAACCCTGTGGAACACCAAACTCCACTTGAGAACATGAGGAATGGTTACCATCTAAATCTACAAACTGATAACGATCAGTCAAATAGGATCTGAGCCACAAGAGGGCAGTTCCCTTAATTCCTACTACCTTTTCTAATCTGTGAAGGAGAATAATATGATCAATGGTGTCAAAAGCTGCACTGGGGTCCAGTAACACAAGTATAGTGACGCAACCCTGATCAGAGGCCCATAGGAGGTCATTTACTACTTTAACAAGTGCTGTCTCTGTGCTGTGATGAGGCCTAAATCCTGACTGATACAGTTCATTTATGCTATTTCTGTGTAGATGTGAACATAGCTGCTGTGATACTACCTTTTCCAAAATCTTGGAGATAAAGGGAAGGTTTGCTATCGGCCTGTAATTAGAAAGCAGACAGGGGTCAAGGTCAGGTTTCTTGATTAGCGGTTTAATAACGGCTAATTTAAAGGATTTGGGGACATACCCACTACTGAGTGAACAGTTAATTACTTTCAACAGGGGTTCTATTATTGCTGGTACTATCTGTTTGAGAAAATGTGTCGGTATAGGATCTAATATACAGGTTGACGATTTTGAAGAAGAGATGAGTGAAATTAGTTCCCTCGCTTCAAGGGGAGTAAAGTGTTCTAAGTTCTGATGTGATGTGGTTAGATCATCTGAATTATTTAAATTGTTTGGTTTCAAAGCCTGAATTTTTTGCCTAATATTTATGATTTTGTTATTGAAAAAGTTCATGAAATCCTCACTACTGCATGATGATGTTGTGGAGATTTCTGCAGTGGTCTTGTTTTTAGTTAAGTTAGCTACGGTATTAAATAAAAATCTCGGGTTGTTTTTGTTATTTTCTATAAGAGTGGAGAGATACGTTGATCTAGCATCACTGAGAGCTTTTTTATAGTTCAGGATGCTCTCCTTCCAAGCTATTTGGAATACTAACAATTTAGTTTGGCGCCATCGAATTTTCGAGCGGTTTGTTTTAAAGCACGTGTGTGGTCATTATACCAAGGAGCGAGTTTCTTATCTCTAATCATTTTCCTTTTAACTGGAGCTACATTATCTAAGCTATAACGAAGTGCTGACTCTAGATATTCATTCGCCTGTTCGAGTTCTGTAAAGTCAGATGGCGATCCAATCAAAGTTGATAATTCTGGAAGATTATTGATAAAGCTCTGTGTGGTATTTGATGTAAAAGTACGTTTAAGGTGGAAGCGCGGTGCTGTGCATACATTATTACTATGACACGCTTTAATCGAGACAAGATAGTGATCTGAGATAACTTCAGACTGTGGAATTGTGATTATATTTCCTATTCTTAAGCCGAAGGATAATATTAAATCTAAAGTGTGACCTGCTTTATGAGTGGGTCCTACTACACACTGATTTACTCCTACTGAGTCCAGTATGGACAAGAATGCTGTTCTCAGAGGGTCTTCTGGATTCTCAAAATGAATATTAAAGTCTCCAGCAATTAACGTTTTGTCTACAGAAACAACAAGGTTTGAGAGGAAATCTGCAAATTCGCAGAGAAACTCCGAGTACGGCCCTGGGGGTCTGTAAATGATGAGTAGCGGGATCGACTGAGCTGACTTTATGTTACTATAGAGAACTTCAAATGCATTACATTTAAAACTGTGTTTTTGTACGAGAGACAGATTATCGTTATAAATATCTGCGACTCCTCCTCCTCTACCAGTTAGCCGAGGCTGGTGTATGTAGCTATGTGCTCTCTACCTGGTGCTACCAACGTAATAGTTGCACATGATAGAACACTGACCTTGTTGGTTATCACTGCTCATCCAGAATTTCTATTTGTCCAGTTTTTAAAGCTCAAATCATACCAATCTTCAAAATTCAGTGATTGATTATAATATCTGGTTTACTGGCCTATATTGTAGCTGCTCATTACCTGAGGTACTCACTGGATGAACTTGACTGACGTCTAACACTGTATGAGCCACTGAGAGATCTCCTGTTGCATCAAGATTCCCTCCATCATTTGACAAAACTGACATAAAATGGCCTTGTTCAGTGCTTGGTCTAAAAACTAATCCCACTGGGTAATGATTTCATCATGACTCAGGAATTCCACAGTTTATTTCTAATCTAACCCTGGCTATGTACAGTGAATTCTTTGAGCTACAGTACATTTGGCTGTTTTGCCCTACATACATACTTCATATAGCCAGTGACTGTGCTGGTTGAGTTGGTGTCAGGAAAACAGTGTGAGTGAGTGGGCTTCCTGAGCATTTCCTTTTGGTCAAGTGAGTGTGAGGCAATTCAGCCTAATGTTGCATTTTCCGCGCTGCTTGTGCGATAAGCTACACTAAGTGATGCAGGAAATTAAGACAGGAAGGGACATAATTGCTGATTTTCATGAAACAATATTGCACACAGTGATGGTGGAACTTTTAGGAGTGGATTAGTGTAGATGAAGCACAAAAAAGTCTCATGGCTCATGTTTAGATGTCACATGATGTATTGAAGTAGGATGTGTGTTTGTCTCTGCTCAACCCGAACTTGTTAAATAATAAAAAATAAAAAGAATTCTGGATTTTTCCCTGATTTTCTTCCTAATTTAGTCATACCCAATTTCCAATTCCCTGTCACTAGGGTGCTCCACATTAAGGCTGCTACTATCTCTCAGTCGGGAAGGCCAACGATTATCGTGTGTTTCTTTCCAACCATGTGACGCCAGCCGACCACATTTTTTCGAACTGCTCGGCGTAACACACTCAGGGGACAGCACTATCTGCCCCTTCCTCTTGCGTGAGCTCACAGATGCTCTGATTGGCTGTAGAGCTGTAATTACTGTGAGAGCACTAAGTACCTCTCATCCCCCCTTCTGAAAGAGTTCTAGGCCTCTAGGCCTCTGGCTGAGAGAGGTTACTGTATCCCCTAGGGATCAAACTCGCGACCTCCATTTGACACATTACCGCAGCGCCATTTAGAGGCCGTTTTTGTTTCATTTTAAATAAAGTGTTAAACTGTCCTCATTTGTGACTGATTTTCATCTGTGGTACTCATTGGAAGAATATAATCAACTCCTAACATAGTTTGAGAAAACACTCTGTGATTTTTTCAGCACTTCTTATGGCGAGCGGAGTGGATGCGATGTGAGCCATGCCTTTATTTTATACTAGTAGTAATGATGATTAATCAACTGATGAATGGCTATTTACAGGCGATTATTAAAAGTTTAATGTTAATTTTGTTTGCACCCCCCCCCAATTTTTTTTTTTTTTGCACCAGCCGACACTGGTCATGGGCCAATCCAATCAGCCGAGCACAAAAAAAGGTCCCAGTTCCTCTCTTGACTTTCTCTTATTTTTTTTTTTACCCAATTCCCACCAAACACTCTGACACAGGAAATCGCTTCAGGTGGAATGTATCAGGTAATCAACTATCACCTTTAAAAGAATGCAGAGAGCATCGGCTAAAGAAAGAGAGTTGGCTTGGAAAAAAATAACGGACAGAGTAAATGCGTGAGGGTATTAAATAGCACATTTGACATCGGCTTCCCTTTTATTATACACTGTAAACCCTAATGCTCAAAGTAATTAAACACATTGAGTAGCGTTAACTTAAATATTTGCAATTAGGTCAAATTAATAGACCTTTTGGAGTATTCAGAACCTTTTGATATTTTAAGTAATCGTGAGTACGTAAGTAACAGTAACCGTCACTTTAAAATTCCACCTTCTTAAACTCTATAGCGCGCTGGTGGCTCAGTGGTAAGTGTTCCGCCTGCCGTGCGAAAGACCCGGGTTCGATTCCCAACAACTGCAACAATAATTTATTTGATTTGCAACGAGTTCAACAAACTCAAAAATTGATAGTTTACTTAAAATTGGAAACATCATTACTTAAAAAATTTATGTAACTGATTACCTCTATTTTTTTTTTAGTTTTGCCAACTTAATCGGGTTCACGGTGTGTGTAGAAAGTGTTTAAGTGCCAAACATACTGTGTGAACGCCTCTACACACAGTTGCCTTTCCCACGTGCTCTGGATCACCCACATTGTACAAAAAATGCCATGATGCAAAAAAAAAAAAAAAACGAAGTTCTACGTACACTGTAATAAGTTACATCAATTTTTTTAAGTGATGATGTTTCCAATTTTAATTAAATTAAACTTGTTGCAAATCAAATAAATAGTTGCTGCTGTCACCATATCAGACAAGCCAGCGCAGGGATCGAACCCGGGCCGTTCACATGGCAGGTGAAACACTTACCACTGAGCCACCAGCGCTCTATAGAGTTTTATTTGGTGGAATCTTAAGGTGATGGTTACTGTTACTTATGTACTCACAATTACTTAAAATATCAAAAAGTTCTGCATACTCATTAATTTGACCTAATTGCAATTATTTAAGTTAACAGTACTCAGTGTGTTTAATTACTTTGAGAATTAGCAATATGCGGTTTCAAGAGATGTGTTAAGTAAATTGACGAGTAACGAATTTCCTTGAAAACCGATAACACTCTTTCAAATAATCATTAGGAAATTAAAAGACATCAATACGCGGTCTTATAACTCTCTCCCGGCGAGAAAAAAAAACAAAAAAACGCGTATAATGTGTTCCTCCACGTCCACAGGATCTTCATTCAAAGCGCACGTCGTGCTCAATAATTCTCTGAAACAAACTTACCCTGGAACATAACCTGCTACCGAGCAGGTTATCTTCAGAGAGCAAGTTGCTATGGTTACAAACATACCCAGAAAGTTACCTCCATTTTTGGAACCGAAAGTTGAGGATATCCACTAACTTACTCTTAAACTTACCCGGGTATGTCACATGACCTGCTTTCTGGAAAAAAAAAAAAAACCCACAGTGAGAAGATCTTAGTGTTAGCAGTTAGTGAGTTAGTTGTCTCACACTCAAGGACACGAGTGCTATAAAATGAGTTTATTAAACACTGGACTAATCAGACAAACAAAACCAACATGTGTTATCAAAGTACAGCATCGAAAGGAACAAGTTTGATTTATTAACAGAATAAACTGAGAAATTTAAAATGAGAATCAAGAGAAATCAGTAAATGTCAAAAACAAAGAAAGGCAGCAACAAACTAAAGGCTCGTTAACGGCGTACTTAACAATGTGAGCCTCTTTCAAGGTTCCATTCATGCCATTGGCGAAATTGCTTGCAGGTGTGTTTAATTAGACATCAGGTGATCTCAAGCCTTCTGGAGCCATGTAGTTGTAGTTTCCTCCACCTTGCTTGGAGGAGGTGCGGTTTCACCTGGTATTTGTTGGTCAGTTTTATGTATTTGCACACACTGAAGGTCTCTACGTACACAATGGCCACTTTCCATCAAAGATTACAGAACTACCATTCTTTATGAAAATACTGCAAATGAGAAAAGATTCACATCAGAATAAATTTGAATCCAAGCACCAAATCTAACATCCTCACATGTCCCAAACCAATAACATTATTTAAACATTCATTAAAATAAACTTAAGTAATATCAAACTATTTTTCAAATAAATTTCCTATTATATTTTAATTGCTAATGATTAAACATTAATGTTTGGAAATCATTTTGTTTATTGCATTAAAATAGACGGTTAAAGACTTACCCAAACTTTAGATGTTGTGCAGTTAACCTGAATATCCATTTTCCCAACAATGCCAGGTAGAAAGATTCCGCGCTTGAATGTGAAACACTGTTGGTCTGTAGGGAAATAAATAATTAATCAGTTTGTTTACATTTAAACAAAGACATGAGATTATGTCTCATTAATACATGCTGATTGATTTATATTTACATTGTACCGCCTCACCGTTTTTAGATGTGATGGTCAGAAGTAAAACAAATAAAAATCACTCATTGTTGTGTAACAACACACACACACACACACACACACAATAGTTTATAACGCTGGTGAATTTCAAGAACCTGGCCATATTTTTAGAGGATTCAACATAGTGAGTACTTACAGTAGTAGTGAGGAGTGACACTGGTCTAGTTTAACTTTCTACTAAAAGTGGCGTGTACTTAGTGTTTACTAATTACATGTTAACTGATTTAACTCAAAAATCAGAAATGCAGGTAATAATAATACAGTGTGTATAAAGTAACATGTAGTAAACTTTATCTTACCCTGGGCTGTTGTGAAGGACTGTAGGCAGGTGAGAACCAGCAGAAACATCAGGAGAGAACGAGAGGACATTGCTGTTGCTGCTAATATTGGTGATGATGATGATGATGATGACGAAGATGAACACGATGTGAACAGAATCATATTAGATACAGATATGACTTTAGCACTGGTTTTATAAGCTGGTAGGAAGAGGAGAGAGTGGTCTGGTTGAGGGGCGGTTCAATGGATAGAAACATTTTGGAATGTTTGGAGAATAAAGTCATCCCTCTCTCTACAAATGTCTTTAAATATTTAGCCTTCATCATTCTTGTTTTTTCTCCTTCCCTTAAGTGGGTTGTACTAATTTAAAATACCAGGTTTGGTATTTGGTTTGATGATGGATTTTTAACCAAGCAATCAAAAATCTGTGCAGAGGTTAAGTGTCGAGCCCATGTTTGATGCCTTTTGCCAACTTTCAGGTTAAATAAATTGCACAGAAAAAAAGTCAATAAAGTTTAAACACTGCTTTAATGTAAGGAATAACTCCCATTTTCACAAGTTTTGTATAATAGAATTGGGCTTAAATCATGGCTTGCTGTGTGTAGCAACAAAGCACTAAGAGCAGCAGCTCTCTTACATGATAGGAAATGCACAAATTCCGTGCTTTAGTAAAATTAGAGATACCTGAAGTAAAATATAAATTTGCGCTATGATTTATTATGGCTCTAATGCTAGCTTATAGTTATAAAAGAAAAGGCTGTAATGTCTAATGGGCTCAGATCTGTTTATAGAAGGGCGTTAAATGGGTCTGACTAATTATATATATATATATATATATATATATATATATATATATATATATATATATATATATATATATAAAGTACAGACCAAAAGTTTGGTTTGGACACCCCTTCTCATTCAGCGAGTTTTCTTTATTGTGTTCTTTCTTGTGTTCTTTAGCCCAAACGCGTCTCTTCTGCTTGTCGCCTGTCCTTAGCAGTGGTTTCCTAGCATTCTATTCTAGCATGAAGTCCTGATTCACACAGTCTCCTCTTAACAGTTGTTCTAGAGATGTGTCTGCTGCTAGAACTCTGTGTGGCATTGACCTGCTCTCTGATCTGAGCTGCTGTTAACCTGCGATTTCTGAGGCTGGTGACTCGGATGAACTTATCCTCCGCAGCAGAGGCGACTCTCGGTCTTCCTTTCCTGGGCCGGTCCGCATGTCAGCCAGTTTCTTTGTAGCGCTTGATGGTTTTTGTGACTGCACTTGGGGACGCTTTCAAAGATTTCCCAATTTTTCGGACTGACTGACCTTCATTTCTTAAAGTAATGATGGCCGCTCGTTTTTCTTTACTTAGCTTTACTTAGCTATGAGAAGGTGTGACCAAACTTTTGGTCTGCACTGCATCTATAAGACAGTGGAACCTTGAAATGTGAGCATAATTGGTTCCATATTTCGTATAACAAAACACTTGTAAATAAAAGCAAATTTCCTTATAAGAAATAATGGAAACTCAAAAAAAGTAAAAATAGATCCCGACAGATAAGTGTTTCCGTTAGTGTTTGTGCGTCACATGCACTGTGTGTGTGTGTATGTGTGTGTTTGTGCATCAGGCGCTGTGTAACTATGTGTGTGTGTGTGTTTGTGTTTGTGTGTAAAGCTAAAGTAAGAGGAGACGAGGATTGAGACCCTCCCCTCTCCCTTTTCTCATCTTACTCAGAAACCTTTCCTCCTCTCTTATTTGAGTTTCACACACACACACGCACACACACACACACACACAATAAAAAAAATAACGGAAACACTGTTTTATCTGGAAAAATAACAAGTAACATCTTTAATGAAACTCGAGTGAGCACCAACTAACGGAATCACTGCTGTAAAGTCAAAATAAAACAACTTAACCTGCACTTTACTTTTGAAAAGAATCGTGATAGAGCAGTGATTCCATTAAGAGTGTGTGTGTGTGTGTGTTTGTGTGAAGGCGAGAGGAGGGTGAGAAGGAGGACACTGTCCAATGAAACGCACACGCAAAGTGCAGGCTGACACAGAGAGAGAGAGAGAGAGAGAGAGAGAGAGAGAGACAGAAAATGGATCTTTAGCCTCTCTAATGAGACTTGCATTTGCTTTATACTCGTACACACGTATGTTATAGTAAACAGTACACGTGTGCACTTATGTTGATTATACCTTTGAAAGACACATTAAGACCAAGCAGGGGAGACAATTTCCCACAATTCCGAAGTGTGCACCAGAGAAAAACTATTGGTTCAGTTGTGATCACATGACGCATGGTGTCAAAATAAGAAGCGCATGCGTGCTACATGATACGGAGACTTGTTCGTTTTTCAAGTTAAAATATATTTAAAAAATGTGCTTGTCTTGCAGAAGACTCGCAACCATGTTACTCGCAATCTGAGGTTCCACTGTATAAAGTATATATCCACCTCCTAAGTCTTTTAACTTTATCAGTTGCATATAAGTGAATTGTGTTCACCCAGGTCTAAGTGTTAACACTGAATTGTAGTTAATCATATTATATTAATCATCTCACATTTCATGATATGCGAGCGTTCAGCTGATAAGCTTTGAACACTACACACTAAGGTGAATCCTAGCTAATGGAAACTTCAGAATTACATAAATTACGTAAAGTGGCCTGTTCTAACAGATAAACAAATCCACTGGGTAATGATTTCATCATGCGTCAGGAATTCAACATTTTGTCTTTATCTTGCCTGTTTGTGTTTACATACAGCGTGCAATTTTATTCCTCTAGTAAACACCAAGAAAATTATCCTCTGTTATTTATATTGTATACAGACCTCTTAAATCTTCAAAAGTTTTAATTACTGAAAAAGTTGACTAGTACTTCATATAGTCAGTGACTGAGTTGGTTGAGTTGGTGTCAGGGAAACAGTGAGGGTGAGGGGGCCTTCATGAGGATTTCCTTTTAAAAACACTAGTGCATGCTTTGGGCCAAGTGAGTGTGAGTGTGAGGTAATTCAGCCTAATGTTGCACTTTCCACTCTGTTGGTGTGATACTGTAAGTACAAATAGACTATGTTAAGTGATGCGGGACATTCCCACAAAACAGGAAGTGACAAAATATTGCAGCCAGTTTATCATAACCTGATGGTGGAACTTTTAGGACAGAATAAGACACAGAACTGTCTCATGGCTCATGTTTAGATCGTATTGGGGTAAAATGTAGGATGTGCTCTCGCTGCTTATCCAGAAATTGTTTTTTTTTTTTTTCATTTTAAATCATTGCAAGTTTTAAATTGCTGTCATCGATCATCTTCTCTGTGTTACTGTCCTCGTTTGTGACTGCTCTTCACTTGTCATGATCACTGGCTGAACATACCATCTTCTAACACATTCTAAGCCACTGAGAGATCTCCTGTTCCATCAAGTTTTCCTCCACTGTAGGAAACACATCTAGTGTAATCTCAGGATAATTATAACATTAGCAACAATAACATAAAACTATACCAGCACTAAACATAATTATTCCTTCAGGTTGGTGTATTGATTCGAAAACTCTGACTGCTCCTGGATTGACCATAGTGTATGACTCCTTAGCTAAGTCACCTGTCTTGTGTATATTGTAATATTTGCTCTAACAAAACATTCTGCTCAGTAATGATTTCATCATGGGTCATGAATTTAATTGTTCTATTACTCCAAGAACTTGGCAGCTGTACAGTGGCATCTCTGAGCCAAACATTTGTGAGCCAAAAAACGTGTTTGGTGTTTCCTGTGTATACATGAGGACATTTTCCCGTGGATCAGGCAGAGGGTGAAACCCTAATGTGAATGTGACATTTCATGGTCCCAAAATGTCTTAAACATTATAAAGAATTTTATTTCACAGAAGATCACTGATTTTTATTTATTTATTTATTTATTTATTTGTTTGTTTGTTTATTTTTGTCACCACTGTTGTTAACAATTGTGTGTCTCTGCTGCAGATTTATATATTTTTTTAAATAGTCTTTCATTTTTCTAGGGTTCTCAGTTTGCCGGTTTGGAATGTTAAGAAACCAAAACTACAAAACTGTTACAGAAAAACAGAGTCAAAGGTTATGATCATTTCACTGTGTGACAGATGCATGTTCAGAGTGCTGTTCACGGTTTTAATGAACACACACACACACACACACACACACACACACACACAATTGACAAAAATCCACACATCCATCATGCGTCTGATAGTCATACAATCATTCTGGCACTATTCCATGGACCACACATTCCATTTTCCTCCAGCGGCATTCAAAGCAGCCACAGCTTTGTAATAAAAACAGTTTTCTTTTAATCTATTTGTCCTTGCCTTTAGAGTCCTATATCTCCCGTCTGATGGCAGCAGCTCAAACAAAGGGTGGTCAGGGTGAGGGGGGTCCTTTAATATGTCCACCCTGCGTGCCCACCCTGACCCTCTGAGAGCATTCTGACAGGAAATCCAAAATCCACTAACAAATGGAGCTTGATAGTCCAAGACCTATGAGTTTGTGTTCCAGCTTGTGTGGAAATATATAGTATTAAATACAGAAAGAAAAAAAAATCCACAAACAGCAGGCTAACATAATTCCCCGGCTGCTCCAGATGGGGATCCGTACACCTCTGACCATCCAGGGTTTCTGATTAGGATAAACCCAGACGCTTTCATCCACAGTGACATTGTCAATGCAGTATTTAATATAGCTCAAAACAGCTGTTGTATACTCATCCAGGTCTGTGTGGTCAAAAACATCCCAGTTTGTTCCTGCAAAGCAATCCTACATCTTTGGGCCAAGTTTTAACAGTTTTCCTAGTGATCAGGGCCTGCATTTTTATCGGGATGTATGCTGGACCTTGGAGCAGGGACATATTGTCAGACTGGCCCAGGTGTGGTAGCTGGATAGCCCTGTAGCCCTTTTTGATGTTGGAATACACCTTGTCCAGCGTTGTCACTCCTTTAGTGGTACGTTTCACATGCTGATGTAATTTAGGGATCATATGTTTTAAGTCAGCATGATTAAAGTCCCCAACAATATCATTCACAGCTTCAGGATACTTGTCCTGCTGTCTACTAATGTTGCTGTAGAAAAGTCCTACAGCTGAGTTAGCATTAGCATCAGGTGGTATATACGCTGCGGTTAACATGACCAGAGTAAACTCACTCGGGAGGTAAAAGGGTCTACATTTAACTGTAACAAACTCCAAGTCTGGAGAGCAGTGCCTTTTTTAGCCTTTGTGTTATTACATCAGCTATTGTTCACATATACATAAACCCCCACCTTTACTCTTACATGAGTCCCTGCTACTGTTGTGTCAGTGGAGTGTATAACCTGCTAACTCAATAGCTGCATCCGGTATTGATGGCTGAAGCCAACTCTCAACAAAAATCCAACCTGTAGCAGCAGATCATCCAATGTTGCATATGCTGTTGCATAAAGCAAATACCTCTTAAGCAACAGTGCTGTGAAAAAAAGGATCTGCCCCCTTCCTGAGGTTTATATATATATATATATATATATATATATATATATATATATATATATATATATATATATATATATATATATATCATATATATTATCATAATGTTTAATGACTATATATATATATATATATATATGTCATTAAACAATATGATCATCAAACTAATTTTTATTTTAAACAAACCTTATCCAAATAAATTCCATTTTAAATGAAACTTATTTTAAAAAAAAAGAAATTTATTAATATGAAAAAGTAATTGTTGTATTCAAAAATGGCATATGCGAGAGTTCCAAGGCAAAGCTACTGCTGACCAAAAAGAACACAAAAGCTCATCTTACATTTGCCAAAAATTAGATAATAAAGACTAAGGCAAATATTTCATGGACTGATGAGAACGAACAAAAAGTTTAACAAAAATTAGAAAATCCTGAACGAGAATGTCTGGCTCAAGTTCAAGTGCAGTTGGGTTATGCAGCAGGACAAAGATTGAAAACACACAAGCATGTCCACTGCTGAATGGCTCAAAGTCAAAGTCCAGAACTAAATTCAATTCAATTCAATTTTATTGTCATTGTTAAAAACAAGTATAAATAACAACGAGATATCATTTGGCAACATCTCCTGGCTAGTAATAAAGTGCAACCATGGTGCAGCGATGCAATACATATCACGGCTATGTGAGGTAGGATATAGAGGATATAGAATATAAAGGGAAAGGGAGGGGGGGACACAAACCACGATCTTGTGTGTATGTATGTATTGTGTGTGCTGCATCAATGCAAAGTCCAGTTTGCAGTTATTATAATGATTTGTAATAATATGCAAGAACAAATGGGCGCAAGTTCCGAGAGGGAGGTTTATCCTTCAGCAGCCTCACAGCAGTGGGAAAAAGGCTGTGGGACAGTTTGCTGGTTCTGGCCTGTATGGACCTGGACCTTCTACCTGAGGGAAGTGAAACAGGTGACGTGCAGGGTCATGCTGATCCCACAGGATGTTGGGCACTCGACGAAGGCAGCGTGTAGTGTAGATAGTACTCTATCTCCGGAAGACTAGTACTAATGATTTTCCCCGCTGCTTTCACCACCCGCTGTAGTGCCTGTTGTTCCGCCCTAGTGCAGCTGGAAAACCACACCAAGAGTCCATATGTCAGCACACTCTCTATAGCACAACGATGAAAGTTCACCATAAGCTGCTTAGAAAGATTAGTTCTTCTCAGTTCCCTTTCAAAAGCTACACTCAATGCTGCGTGAAAACGCTATGGGAACATCTCTTTGTTGCCCGGTTGTGAAGCCTGTGCATGCCAGACCCGCCGAATACCTTCGGCTTATAACCTGTGCCAGGCATGACGTCACCGAATAAGGTGCACCTGCAGGTTATAAATAGGAGTGAACCGGAAACATCCTCAGATCTTTTTGTCTTCAGGACCGCTTTGTGTTTGCGTGTGCATGTACAAGCCGTAACGAAAGCGAAATAAAAATAACAGCATTAACTCACCGATATGGCAGAGTTGCTTAAGAGATGCGTGCCTCCGTGTGATAGATCTCTTTCGGAGGGCGATCTTCACGAGTTTTGTCTCGAGTGCTTGGGGGAAGAACACGCTCGCCTCGGGCTTCAGGGAGACTGTGAGTACTGTGATCTTCTCCCTATTAAGGTGCTTCGCGCGCGGCTCACTTTCTTTAAAGAGAAACCGCGAGCCGCGGCGCATTCCTGGGGCTCGCGTGCTGATCTGGCAGACGCGCACGAGACGGAATTTCCCCTTTCTCTCGCGCTCTCTCCGGATCAGGAAGTTTTAGCTTCCGCTTCGCAAGCGCGCTCCGGCGCTTCTTGTGAAGGAGCGGAAGAATCTTCCTCTCTCGCTTCCATGGAAGTAGCCTCCTCACAACGCTCCTCCAGTGCTGACAGAGTTTTTGAGGAATTATTAGAGGTTATAACGCGTGCGGTCGAGCGATTGCATATCGACTGGCCGCAGCAGCGAGATTCCCCCAAGCGTTCGAGATTGAACGACAGGTGTCTGTCGGGTGGCCGGGGGGAGGAGCCTCAACGTCTCTCTCTCCCCTTCTTTGGTGACATCCATGATGAATTAACTCTTTCATGGAGCAAGCCGTATTCATCGCGTGTTTTTGTACCATCGACTTCGACTTATTCGAATATCGTTGGTGCGAAAGCACGCGGTTATATGATGATGCCCAGATAGAAGAGACGCTTGCGGGCTATCTCTCTCCTGGGACATCATCTTCCCTGAAAAAGCCTATTCTCCCCTCCAAGCCGTGCAGATTGACATCTGCTTTGGTGGGTAAAGCTTTTCAGGCAGCAGGACAGGCTGGTGCTTCACTGCACACCATGGCGGTTTGGCAGGTTACCAGGCTGACCTGCTGAAGGACCTGAGCAGCGGTGTCCACGAAGAGGCATCTGTGGCTGAACCTCACGGGCATCAAGGATGAGGATCGTGTTACCCTCCTCGATGCCCCCATCTCGCCTTCCGGCCTTTTTGGCGACGCTGTTAATTCTGCCGCCACTAGGTTTCGGGAGGCAAAGCTATATGAACAGGCCTTTGGGAGGTTCCTTCCCCGCCATGCTCAAGAACCGGGACCGTCGGCCACCCGGCCCCGGCCAGGTCTGGGCCCTATCAGGCGTGAGGTGCAGAAGGAGAGCGAGACTAGCCGCGCACCCCCCCGTAAAGGCTGGGGTGGGGCTCGCCGCTCTTCTCAAAAATCTGCTTCGAAAAGACCGGATCTGAGGAGCTTCCTCTCTTCAAAGAAGAAGCCCTGAGTTCATGCGCCTGGGGCTGTGGGGGTGTCTCCCCCCGGGGAGGGGCGCCTGGATTTTCATCACAAAACAGGGCCTCCTCCCTGGCACTCCCGGGAGGCTGGTGTTCAATCCCCACCACCACTGGTGTTCGGGGAGCGCCGGTCTCCAAAGAAAAAAAAAAAAAAAAAAGTTGGGTGTTCAGGCATCTCCTGCCACACTTCATCTCCCAACACCCCCCCCCCCCCCCCCCCCCATCTAGCCGAAGTTTCAAAGCTCGTGCCCCTTTCGGAGAAGCTGGCAGCGTGGAGACTACTGCCAGGTGTATCTCCTTGGGTATAAAGGACTGTAGGCACAGGCTACAGGATTCAGTTTGCACATCGTCCTACGCGTTTCAACGGCGTGGTCTCCACTTCCGTGAAACCGGATCGAGCACATCTGCTGGCCCATCAGTTACAGACTCTGCTGGGCAAAGGGGCCATAGAACATGTTCCCCTCCCAGACAGAGGATCGGGCTACTACAGTCGGTACTTTTTGGTGCCCAAGAGAGGGGGAGGGTTGCGTCCGATCTTGGATCTTCGTGGCTTGAACCGCTATCTCAGAAATCCAGATTCAAAATGTTGACTGTCAAAATGATTGTTTCTCAAATCCAACTAGAGGATTGGTTTGTGACAATCGATCTCAAGGACGCATATTTCCATATAGGAATATTGCCACAGCACAGGAAGTTCCTGAGGTTCGCTTTTGGGGGCGAAGCTTACCAGTATTGGGTCCTTCCATTTGGCCTAGCTCTGTCACCCCGCACATATACAAAATGCATGGATGCAACTCTGGCTCCTTTAGGACTCCAGGGCATCCGTATTTTGGAATTACATAAACGACTGGCTGATTCTGGCCCAGTCTCAGGAGCTAGCGCTTCGACATCGGGATGTCGTCCTAGCCCATCTTCATTCTTAGGATTGAGACTCAACGCCACAAAAAGCGTTCTCCTTCCTGTTCAGAGGACAACATATTTGGGTGTCACATCGGATTCGGTCACAATGCGGGCACAGTTGTCTCCTGCTCGTGTCGAATCCATTCTCAACACCCTGAAGGAAATCAAGCTAGGCCAGAAGGTCACCGTTCATCACTTTCAGAAATCTTAGGCCTCATGGCAGCTGCGTCCACGGTGATACCTTTGGGCCTTCTGCACATGAGAGCGTTTCAGCTGTGGCTAAGAGCCAGGGGGTTTCATTCAAGGGCCAACCCCCAGAGGCTAATAAGGGTTACGCGCCTGGGGCTTCGTACCCTTTCTATGTGGTTCAGACCCCGGTTTCTGACTTTGGGTCCCACTCTAGGTCCGTCTTGTCGT
This sequence comes from Clarias fuscus, assembly GCA_030347435.1. Classification (NCBI taxonomy): domain Eukaryota; kingdom Metazoa; phylum Chordata; class Actinopteri; order Siluriformes; family Clariidae; genus Clarias; species Clarias fuscus. The sequence goes on from CM059205.1 coordinate 40,959,235, forward strand.
CGCAAGATGCTAACGACAGACGCTTCCCTCACGGGCTGGGGTGCGGTCTTGGATGGCCGTCCAGCACAAGGGAGCTGGAGAGGTCATCTTCTCGCGTGGCACATCAATTGCCTCGACATGATGGCTCTGTTTCTGGCCCTGAAACACTTCCTCCAGCAGTTGAGAGGCTACCATGTCCTAGTGCGGGTGGACAGCACTGCGGTAGTCTCGTACATAAATCGCCAGGGTGGACTGTGCTCGCACCGCTTGAACAAGCTAGTGCACCAGGTTCTGCTTTGGGCACAGGACAAGTTCCTGTCCCTCAGGGCGATTTACATTCCAGGGCATATGAATGTAGGAGCAGACTTGCTATCCAGACAAGCTGTAAAACATGGGAATGGAAAATCCACCCCGAAGTAGTCAGTCAATCTGGGAAAGATTTTACGTAGCAGAGGTGGACCTCTTTGTCTCATAAGAGACAGCACAAGGCCCCCTTTACTACTCTCTGACTCCTCCAGCTCCCCTGGGTCTGGACGCAATGGCCCACACGTGGCCCAGGTTACGCCTTTATGCGTTTCCACCTATAGTTTCTGCTCCCGGGAGTCCTGGCGAGGGTCCGTCAACAAGGGTTGCGCCTCTTATTGATAGCGCCCCATTGGCCGACCAGAGGGTGGTTCTCGGATTTAATATCTCTCCTCGACGGCTCACCCTGGGTGATTCCAGTGAGGAGGGATCTTCTGTCTCAGGCGCAGGGGACAATACTTCATCCCCGGCCCGAGCTCTGGAACCTTCACGTTTGGCCCCTGAACGGGACCAACTGAGACAGGCTGGTCTTTCAGCCAGCGTAATTGAAACCATTTAAGTGCCAGGGCTCCCTCCACTAGAAGAACTTATGCCCTCAAATGGAGTGTGTTTGAAAATTGGTGCATGGCAAGACACATAGACCCAGTTCACTGCCAGATTGTTTCAGTGCTGGAGTTTCTGCAAGAAAACTTGTCCTCGGGCTTATGCCCTAGTACGCTCAGAACGTACGTAGCCGCTATTTCGGCCTGTCACGCTCTGAACAACGGGGTTTCTGTGGGCAAGCACCATTTAGTTGCCCGTTTTATTCGTGGAGCTAAACGGTTGAAGCCGCCCACTAGAGCTACGGTCCCTTCATGGGACTTAACTATCGTACTCGAAGGCCTGGCCGACACCCCGTTCGAACCACTAGAGTCAGCGCCTGTCAAGCTTCTGTCTCTTAAGATGGTTTTTCTGATGGCTATTACTTCTTTGAAGAGGATTGGGGATCTGCAGGCTCTGTCAGTCTCCCCATCCTGCCTAGACTTTGCCCCTGGGCTAGTCAAAGCTATTCTGCATCCTCACCTGAACTATCTTCCCAAGGTTCCATTCTCGACCATGCACCCAGTTGTTCTCGAAGCCTTCTGTCCTCCGCCTTTCACAGCTCCGGAGCAGGAAAGACTTCACTTACTGTGTACAGTACGTGCTCTTCGGATCTACGTCCACCGCACTACCCAGTGGCGTAAGTCAGAGCAGCTCTTTATTTCCCATGGGGGTCGCAACCGGGGGGCGGCTGCCACTAGACAGACTCTGTCACACTGGGTGAGAGATGCCATTGCCCTAGCCTATGAGGCGCGTGGTCACACTTCGCCTCTAGGAATCAGGGCTCACTCAACCAGGGGGATTGCCTCATCGATTGCCTTGGCAAGAGGCGTCCCCCTGCAGCAGGTGTGTGATGCGGCGGGCTGGTCCTCTCCACACACGTTTGTTAGATTTTATAGTCTGGATGTCAATGCTACTCTGGGTTCACGGATCCCTCAGTCAGCATCCCAGAGCTAGGTCTGAGACCTCCTCGGCTTGTCCGCACACGCTACACAACCTGGGGGTCCAGACACTTGCAGTGCGGCGGCGTTGGTATTCTCGTTCCCATAGCGTTTTCACGCAGCATTGAGTGTAGCTTTTGAAAGGGAACGTCTCGGGTTACTTGACTGTAACCCTGTTCCCTGATAAAGTGGGAACGAGATGCTGCGTTCCGATGCCGCACTGCTGGCGTGCCTGGACGTCCTTCAGACAAAATTGACCTGAGGATGTTTCCAGTTCACTCCTATTTATAACCTGCAGGTGCACCTTATTCGGTGACGTCATGCCTGGCACAGGTTATAAGCCGAAGGTATTCGGCGGGTCTGGCATGCACAGGCTTCACAACCGGGCAACAAAGAGATGTTCCCATAGCGTTTTCACGCAGCATCTCGTTCCCGCTTTATCAGGGAACAGGGTTACAGTCAAGTAACCCGAGACGTTTCCTCAGCTAGAGGAAACACTGCTTGGCCTTCTCTATGGCAGAGTTGATGTCATTGCCCCACGTTAGGTCCTCTGTCACAGTTATGCCAAGAAATTTAAAGCTGGTAACCCTCTCGATGATCCAGTGTGGATGGTATAACATCCTTGATGTGCTTAATCACCAACCTCTCCAAACATTTTGCTGGTATGGGTGTGAGTGCAACTAATCTGTAATCATTTGAACTGGTAATGTTAAGTTTCTAGGGGATATGAATTATTTTAGTTCTTTTAAAGCATCCAGGTACCCATAATGTGTACAGTGACAGATTAAAGATGGTCGTGAAGACCTCCGCCAGTTCAGCTGCACAATACTTGAGCACCTGTGGAGGAGAAGGAGTCCTGAAGCCTAGGGATAACAGCCTCAAGCCATGATCTTACAGTGAATCCGCCGGTTTTCTTACCCGAGCCTGCCGTCCTGTCAGCTCGGTGCACGATGCAACTGGTCAGCCCAATAGCTGCATCTGGCACAGTTTGCCAGGAACTTCCATGTCATCAATTGTATTGCATTCATCTTGTAGTGGATCGACCAGACATTGGGGAGAAAAATGGATGAAAGCGGTGGTTTGAAGAGGTTAGCCTTTAGCCTAGCCTTCACGCCTGCCCGCTTGCCTCTCTTCTGCCTCTGCTCACAACGTCTCCTCCTGCGGTTCGCTCAACAGGGTGCGCTATGCTGTATTGGTCTCGGTCAACTTTAACACGTCAGAAAATGAACTGAAACTATACTTGTATACTTGCCACAATGATGTGAAAAATAAATACTTATAGAAAGTGAAATGCCTCCTTTTACACAAACTAATGAAACAAAAAATTCTGATGATGTAATTCGTATAAAACGTGAATATATATGCATCCACTGCTTCTTTATCACTATAGGAGATAAACTCAGAAGAAACCACTAATTTATTAATGGATTATTGAAATGGTCAGAGTCAGTCTAGAAAAGCAGATTTTAGACTATAACTATAATCAGACTATTAAAAAAAAAAAAAAAAAAAAAAAAAAAATATATATATATATATATATATATATATATATATATATACACTGTTTGGGGGGAGGGACATGCTGATGATGTGTGGTCTGCTTTTCAGGAGTTGCCAGTCTCTGTGATCTCTGGCTGTGTGTGTGCGTGTGTGTGTGCGTGTGTGTGTGCGTGTGTTTGTGTGTGTGTGCGTGTGTGTGTGTGTGTGGTGTGGGGTTACCTGATCCAAGTGTCATTAGGTCTTATATATTCATGAAAAGTCATGTATTATTCAGTGAAACAAATTCTCTGCTGAAAAAGGTTACATCAGTCACTTTACCCCAAATAAAAGATCTGTGAGTCTTATAATTTAGTTGCAACATAACAGATACAAACCGAACAAAAGGTGCGCACTGAATACTAAACCTAAACCAGGTGTGCGGATTAATATGAAATGAGATGAGAGTTTCTTAGCTCCACCCCTGTGAAAATGGCACATACACAGAAAGTGTCAGGGATAACCCCTAGAGGGCGCCAAAGCGTCCTGAGCCTTTTGGTCGTAGTTCTGTTTTGGTTTCACTTCAGTTCCCATTATGCACCTCGGTCAGGTGATGTGGGCGCTCACCTGAACCGAGTTGCTCATTAGTTTTATTATAAATGGCTTGTTTTTGTTGAGTTTATTGTCTTGCATCTGTTGATTTCACCTCGTAAATGTCACTCATGTTTAGTTCGCGGTTCCCGGTCTTTATTCGTGTTTTGGTTTTGTTTTACTATAAAGTATTCTGTTTAGTTTGATTTCCCTGTTTTTTTTTTATGAATAGAATGTCCTTTTGAACACCTTGGACCTCTGCGTTTATGCCTCGCACCCCCAAATCGTGACAGAGAGAAATTCTTAAATTGACATTGTTACCATTTATTATGCTATTTTACAAATGGAATCATTTTCTTTGGTATTTTTCATAGAATATTTACGTTTCTACTGGTCCTTTTTGATAAAATATCCAACTAAAATATTCCATAAAAATACCAAAGAAAATGACAGATACAAAACAGAGATAGGCTATATAACTGTTCATTATTTGTACAAATAAAGTATTGTACAGTCAATGCCAATAGCTTGTAACGGCCACGAATATGTTGTATACCACATTATATATGTTTGTTGCCCTTTAAGAGTTTCCGCCCCTCCCTCAGTGTGTGCGCTGTATGAGAAGTGCATGAGAAGGAGAGAACGGAGTAGGAGCTCAGGTGTGCTGCTCACCCCCGAAACGCTCTATTCTTTTACCCTTTTTTACTTTTACTTTATGTTTTGTATTAACATTTTTTTTTTATCCAGAAAGAGGCCGATAAAGGTTTTGTGCTGAACGTTATTCTTAGCTCTGATCTCTTTTTCCCCATGGCTATCCGGCACAAAGTGTCACCAAGCTCTGGTTCTGATTTTTCATCACTGTAGTATTTCCTCGATACAACATATTGTTATGACTTTTTTTTATGACTTAAGCTATAATTATAGTTAAAAACTGCAGCAAGGTACAATGTCACTTTGCGCCACCTGCCGGTCATTTCACGAATGACTTTGAAATGTGACTGATTTATTTTGGCTGCTGTCGTTTTGCGGTGAGCATGGTGGTAATAGGCTTTCTGGGGGACTACCTACTGTATATATAAAGATACCATAGATATATGGTATTTACACAGTTTATAGGCTAGATAGGGGAATTGTGTGCGTATATTGTCTATGTGTCCAAATGACAGGGGGGATTTCAACTTACATAATACCATTATGCTAATCTCATCCTTTTCATCAGAGTACATGAGAAAGCCCATGAGCTCATGACATAATGCACTTCCTGTCCCATCCTCGACCTTTTGTGGCTTGCTCAGTGTGTGATAATGATATAATAGCTCATTTTGGAAAGTACACACATCCTGTACTTGAGTAAAATTATAAATACCCGAAGTAAAACATGTCATCAGTAAAATTAGCAGTCCTCTATTGATCAAGCCAAAAAGTAGCTACTCTATCTTACTAAAAAAGGCACTATGATTTATTATGACTCAAATGATAGGTTATCTTAATAATAACAACTAAGCTTAATCTATCTGAGATGTTTAATGTGCTCATATCTGTTAATATGAGGGCATCAATTGAGTCTGACTGATAAACAGTATTATGAGCAGTTCACATGCAGGTCAGATCTGAGACACTGAATAGTTTTCTCAGTTAGTTATGTAAAACTCCACTCCTACAACCTGTTTAGCTTCATCAGACGCATGCACTGTAGACTGTATTTAACTAAGTCCATGTGGTAACGCTCAGCGGTAGTTAATCACTGCTTTGGAGTGATTAAAGGGATTTATAGGTAAGTGTATTGATCTTAGTAAGATTGCACATACAGTAAATTCACCTACAGATTGCACCTGTGTGGCGCTTTTATCTTATTTCAATAAAAAAAAAATAATAAGGGAGGGTATTTTGTAACATTTCTTAATATATGGATATTTAATCTCAATGTGAACAATACTTACAGATACAGACTTTTCAAGATCTTCTGTAAAGAACTGAGGAAAAAGTTAGGACACCCTCACATTTAAGCCCCATTTACACTGCAGGTCTCGATGCCCAATTCTGATTTGTTGCCTATATCTGATTTTTCTCACCGTCTGTTTACACGTTCTTTCAACTATGACCCATATCCGATTCAAGTGTTTACACTTGCCATACCTTCTGGAACATCGCGCATACTTAAAGGGACTCAATAGCTCAATTCTACGCATGCCAGTGTCTCCTCTGCTCGCTCAACATGTTCTCCGCGCGCTTGACTCTGCCTGTACGCGCGCTCAACTTTGTCCAGTGTTACAAAACTGCCACACTGATAGAGAAGGAACAGCCAATCAGAAGCGGTGTGTGGAAGTCTGTGATTGGCTGGTTTTGTGGCAGTTTTGCAACACTGGACAAAGTTGAGCGCGAGCAGAGAACATGTATTGAGAATTGAGCTGTTGAGCATAGAGTGCGTTGCCTGCTCTCAAAATGTCGAACCGCGCGCTCAGAATTGTGGCAGGAATATAACGCCCCATCTGTTTGGGATGAGCAGCGCCTCGGTGTGCCTGATTACGTCATTAAGCCGCGAAGAAGTCGCAGTTTTAATGACGTACAGAACGCAATGCCTCAGAAAATCCGATCTGTCTGTTTACACGACAATCACATTCGCACATATCTGATTTATATCTGATTTATTTCCACATATGAAGGAGGCCTGAAACCGATCTCGAAATATCGGCATTGCATGCGTTTTTTTCCTGTTTACACGGACATAGAAAATATCCGATATGTGTCACAGATGAGCAAAAAATCGGAATTGGGTCACATTTAACTGACAGTGTAAACGTAGCGTTATTCCCACTTAAAATGGCTGAAATCACACACAGGTGGATCACACCAGATGCAGATGATTAGTAGATCATTACTCAGCATTTTGCATGAGGCTTGCCCTATTTAAACCTCAGACATTTACAGTACATTGGTGTGGTCCTTATTGTTGAAGTGAGAGTGAGCACCATGGTGAGAGCAAAAGAGCTCTCTGAGGACTTGAGAAAAAAAAAAAATTACAGCAGCCTAGGAATCTGGTAAGGGATGTAAAAAGATTTTAAAATCAGTCATTTCACTGTGCGGAAAATAGTCTAAAAGAGGAGAGCTTTTACTGCCAACATGGCCAGGTCTGGTCATCCCAGCAAGTTCACCCCAAGAGCAGAACAAAAATGTCATCATGGGACCTACAGCAGGCTCTGGCTACTGTTGATGTGAAAGTTCTTGCCTCTACAATTAAAAAGAGGCTGCACAAGTTTAACCTCCATGGGAGATGTGCAAGAAGGAAACCTTTCCTCTCTAAGAGAAACATCAAGGCCAGACGGAAGTTTGCCAGAGAGAATGTTGACAAAGACCAGAATTTCTGGAATAATGTTCTTTGGACAGATGAGTCCATTTTTTTTTTAATTTGGACACCAGAACCGAGGACATGTTTGATGTAAACCAAAGACAGCCTTCCAGGATAAAAACCTCATACCAACTGTGAAGCATGAAGGTGGAAGTGTGATGGTTTGGGGCTGCTTTGCTGCAGAAGGACCTGGCCAGATCACCATCATAGAATCCACCATGAATTCTATTGTGTATCAGAGGGTGCTTGAGGAACATGTGAGACCATCTGTCCAAAAATTTAAGCTGAAGCGGAACTGGACCATAAAACATAACAATGACCCAAAATGTACCAGTAAATCAACCAAGGACTGGCTGAAAATGAAGAAATGGAGAGTCCTGGAATGGCCAAGTCAAAGTCCAGATTTTAATCCCATTGAATAGAACAGAATAGAATAGGGACTAAAAGTAAGGTCATGTGGTGAGACTGGCCCAGGTGTGGTACTGGTCTTGCACTGTTGATGTTTGAGTAGTCCTTGTCCAGTGTGTTTTCTCCCATAGTAGCACATTTTACATGCCGGTGAAATTTGGGGAGCACTGACTTTAGGTCTGCCTTATTAAAGTCCCCCGCTACGATGTGTACAGCATCAGGATACATGCTCTGCCATCTGCTAATGCTACCATGTAAATGTCCTACAGCCGAGCTAGCGTTAGGATCCAGCGAAATATAAACATCAGTTATCATCACCACATTAAACTCCCTGTCCAAATACAGCCAATGTTGCCTTTAAAGTACATTTTGTACTAACATTGTATTACTGGGTCAATTATTCAACCAATACGCTGATTAATTTGATCTCTGTTACACCCACAACTTTGGGGTCTGCACAGACAGGAGAAGATAGTATTGAAACTCATGACATTTTGAAATATACTATGATGAAAAATTATATTATATTAAATGTATATATTTAATAATTTACTCATTAATTAAATCGAGACCTACAGTGAAGACTCACATGATTTCAGGTATTAAAGAGGCTACTTTACAATTACGGTTAAACAGTTACTTTATACTCCGTAATGAGACTTAGAAGGATTATACTACTATTCATTTGCATTTGTGGGAAAAAAAGAAGTTTATCAGTCATGTTTTTCTAAACGTTTATTGATTTTATAACTGGTAAGACATGCAGGTTACATTTATGCATTTGGCAAACGCTCTTATCCAAAGTGACTTACAGAAGTGCTTTGAAGTTTCCATCATTGAATATATTCCTATCCTTCTATACAGTAGGTTATTAACTAGATTATTGGATCCTCAATAAACAAGCTACAGTAAGTCCAAAATGTAGCCGCCAAATCAAGAATTTTTTTTTTATCATATAACCCCAATACTATCATCCCTGCAGTAGCTCCCACATATCTAGCCAGTCTTCTGACACATCACAATCCACCATGGTCCCAAAGATCACAAAACTCTGGATTTCTGATTTACACAAAATGGGGTGGATTGTTATCATATTTAGCTCCTAAGCTTTGGAATAGCTTTCCTGACAAAGTTCGGGGCTCAGACACAGACTCAATACATGGCTCCTGCATACACATAATTATTCCCATAACCTCGTACTCCAGTAGATTTAAATGCACACTCTCATCTAGTGCTGCTAATATCCTGAACGGCAGCTATGCTAATTTTTTTTCCACCTGTTCCTTCATCTTATCCCCATCCTGAGGCTTCTGGAGATTGCGCCAACTCCAGTAGAGAGGGGCAACCCAGCAAGGATCCTCAGGCATCCAGAGAAGAACCACCTCCAGAACCTAGATTCTGAAGTCAGTTATCTAGAGTGAGAGGACATGACTGCAGCTGCCGATAATGATGCTGATGACGATGATGAAAAAAAAAAAATTAAACAGAATGGTATTGATACAGATTTGACTTCAGCACTGGTGATATAAGCTGATGAGAGTAACAAGAGTGTGCTTTTGAGTGAGGTTATATTAAAGTGTATTAAATACAATTCATATAAATGAGTGCTGTTTAATTATTTAAAGTACAGTAGAGATATGTGAAACATGTCCTTAAATATAGAACAGTAGGTTCTGTACAGTATATGTGGTGAGCAGTTTTGCTACAAAAAGATATGTATTCATTTATTTTTATTTCTGAATATAGACTGATAAACAGAAATCTAAAAAAAAAAAAAAAAACAGAAGAATGGAAAATGTCTTTTAAATAGTAAAGTTGGTGTTTGGAAGCAAGGAGAATTTATCTTTATTACTACAAATTCTTGCTAATGTATAATGATTTTACTCATGTCTATTGTGCATCGGATTTTAACATGGAAATATTTTAAACAATATATCTTGTGATGATATTTTATACTATGAATAATTTATTTCATATCTATAATGCAACATGTTATAAAGGAAATCATTATCTTTCTCTGAGCCGTTGTATAGGACTGAAAGCCGAGGACATCCAGAAGAGAATGAGAGGACATGACGACTGTTGATGCTGCTGCTGCTGCTGATGATGATGATGGTGATGATGGTGATGATGATGATGGGGATATCACTTTAGCACTGGTATTATAAGCTAATAAAAGGAGGGGCAGAATGTGATTTAAATGAAGTGTGGTTCATAGATGATGAAATGTGTCACGTTTCATGAGGCTGGTTTTTACATGAACAGGGTGATGATAGGGACAAGTACTAACACAGCAGCCTGAAGTCAATTTGTAAAAATAAATAAATAAATAAATAAATAAATTTAGGAGCATTTAACTACAACTGTAAATATACTTCCCATGTTACATGGCAATAAGTAATTTAGTATTTTATTATGGTTATGATTTAGCCAATAATGTAGTTAAACATATCATGTGAAAAAAAAAAAAACTCCTTTTAAATCCTGCTTTCCTGTAAATAATTTACACAGCAGGATGTGATTAAGTAAACAGATGAGGGATTTTTTCTACAGACGCTGGAACAGGGTTTATGTTTAGAGCTGCTAAACTGATCCCAGCAGGAACCCTGACTGTCAGGAAGGACATGCGGCATAAAACCTCTGCCTAATTGCCTGTGGTGGTGACGCACTGCCAGGAACAGCCAAAAGAACAACACGGCTGGCTCTGAATCCAGACAACAGTCTGTTAGATGGTGACCCCTAAACTGATTTTGACTTTTTAAATTTATATAATTTCATTTTGACGGACATGTGTGACTCTTTCTGTCTCTTCCCCACTCTCTGTTTCCATTTCTGTAGAGCTCTTACACTCCACTCTACAAAATACTAACGGCAACTGTGTGTGTGTGTGTGTGTGTGTGTGTGTGTGTGTGTCCTTTAGATCCCCACAAGACTGCTTTATAAGAAAAAAATAATTAATAAAACATTGTGCGAGTCATGGCAAGTCAAATAAACAATGAAGCGGTGGGATAAATACTGTAACCAACCTACAGTCAACTGCTTTCATATTATAGCATGTTTCAAGTGTTTTATATCTTTTATACCATTTATAGCATTTACATAACAATACTTTTCCAATTTGCGTGCCACTTAAAACACCTCGAATGAGTCGTTGCGGCATCACCGTAAACTTGCCATATCTTGTCCAATCGGTGCCAGAAATGCCCAGTTTCATGCAGAATTTTACTTTCACTCTTTGGTCTAACTTGCTGTCCATGATGGAATATCAGATGTTGCCGTGCAGGTGGTCAGGATAGCACCAGTTGCACAGCTTCCAACGTTCACAGGACGATGTCTTTTGATGTCTAAATGTCTATCTTCTTTCAGTTGATGCATGAGTAGATATTATACATTGCAGACATGTACCATGAAACAGAGTTGTAATTAATGGAGAAATGGAAACTGATAGAGGAGGCTCATACGCAACAAAACTCAACACGTATTTTCTTGATCTCATCTGCGTTCACTATTTGCTGTGACTCGCTGAAAGATCACGATCCTAGCATGAATTTGGAGCTTTTTATTATTATAAAAATTTTTACCAGCTTATTATTAATACCGAAAAATAAATCATATTTCGGCCATGTCCACACATAGCCGGGTATTATTAAAAATGGAGATCCACCTTTCGTCCACACGCAAACGCCGTTTTGCTTGTTGAAAATGGAGCTTTTGGAAAACTCCGGCCAAAGTGAAGATTTTCCTAAACTCCTCTTTCAGTGGTGTTGTGTGGAGGGGAAACGGAGATTTTGGCTTGTTGTAACGTCAGCTTAGTTTATGAGGATATTTTTGCAATAGTGGACGCACATACAGCAACTAGTGACTGTGTTAACATTGCGTACTGGACTTTTTATATGCGTGTATGTATAGACCCAGTTACTCACACATTCTATTAATGAACAGAGGGCCCTGAATGTGCTACTAAGCTCACTGCTGCTACATAGTGTACAAAAAAAGACGACACGCAGACCTCGCAGACAGCGGCGGCGGTTTCGCAAAGAGACCCATCAGACTTCTACAACGCGCGACAGGTAATGACATTTTGACTAGGTTTCTGATTGGCCCCCTGTCGATTAAGGAGGCCCCTAACAGCGCTTGACAGGGCGTTTTGCATTTTCATGTGGACAAAGATATTTTTAAACCCTAGGTCGTGTGGACAGAATTATTTTTAAAACGAAGAAGAAAAACATCACATATTTTAAAAAAAATACCCGGCTACGTGTGGACATGGCCTTAACCAATCACGGCCACAACCGCAGGATGATTTATCCATTGTGTCAAACGTGTGAGAGGTGGAGTTACAGTACGGCATTTTGATAAAGCACACAAAATGAATGCTGATATGGCTTTAACAATTTTGCCTGAAAGTCATATCATAACGACATTTGTGTTTTTAGCAGAATTGCAGAATTTCTTTTTTTCCAGACTAAAAAAAATCAATAAATAAAAATAACCTGAACACAATATTATTATTATTATTATTATTATTACATTGGTTTAATCATTAAAAATACATTTGTCGCTCATTTTGTTGTAAAGCTATTTATATGATTTTTAAGAGATGTATAAATTTAATACATTTGTACTTTTTTTTTTTCTTCTTTTATGATGAAGGACATGTTTAACCCCTCTGTTAAGATTAGTTCAAACTTGCTGTTAGGTCAGATTGATGCGAGGACACAGGTTCAGTAAAAGGAGTTTATTAAACACTTCACCAATTAACGCATAATCAAAGTACAGCATCAGGAAAAAAAAAAAAAAAAACAGGCTTGAGTGATCTACTAACAGCATAAACTGCGGAAGGTGAAATCAGAAATCAGGAGAGATCAGCAAAGGTCAAAAACACATAAAAGCCGTGACAAACTACAGGCTCTGTAACGTTCCAGTTACGTGTATAATTCACACTGAGGGAACCTCCACTGGCTAATTAGGGCCAAATGTGAGTCTCTTACAAGATGACATTAATGCCATTTTTGACATTGCTTGCAGGTGTGTGTAATTAGATAATTGGCCAGTGTGAGTTCTAGCTCACCTCCACCTTGTTTGTGGGACTTATGGCCACGAGCGATTGAATAACATAACTTTTCAACTTTAACTCATTTTGGTACTGGATAATTCTTGGGCACTCAAGGTTGTATGTTCCACGCTTGTTTGTCTCAGGTCAACTTTAGCCATGTGCTCCTGCACCCACTGAACTCTGGGCTCTGCGCACAAACGACGGCCGCTCGTCATGATAAAACTGCAGACGAGAGAAGATTTACATCAGAATAAACTATAATCCAAACACCGAACCTTAAAACTCCGGCACGTCCTAAACCAACAGCCTCATTCAGACTTTTATTATAATAAACCAAAACTAGTTCATGTTGATTCACTATTATTGTATATACATTTTTTATTAGATTTTAGATAACCATGAAAATGATTGATATATGGGACAGAATATATATATATTTTTTTCATTACATTAAAATGGTTCAACACTTACATGATCCCAGGCTTTGTGCAGCCATGCTGAGTGTTTTTGTACTCAGTAATGCGATTTAGAGGGATTTTATTGTCCGCGAATTTGAAACAGCATTCTGTTGGTTCATTTGGATCTGTAAAGAAAAATGAATGAATGAATGAATTAGTCATTAGGCTCCGTAAGCATGAAATATTATTTCTGTTAAAAGATGCTTCTTGATGTGATTTAACACTGTACCACCTCACTGTTCATTTACTGTATGACGTGATGAAAATGAATAGATACAGTAAACTAACAGCACTCAAACACACACACACACACATACACACATAGTGGTTTATCAATGTTAGTGATTTAAAAAAATATATTTAAAAAAAAATTATTTAGATATTTCAGCATAGCGAGTACTCAGTAGTGAGTAGTGATACCAGACTAGTTTTACTACATGTCAGTTATCTTATTAGTGTCTCATTAGTGTTTAAGTCAGTGCATATACACTCATTTAAATCAACAATCAGAAATACAGATAATAATAATAATAATAATAATAATAATAATAATAATAATAATAAAGCAACATATAGTGAACTTTATCTTACGCTGGGCCCTTGTGAAGGAATGAAGGCAGGTGAGAACCAGCAGAAACATCAGGAGAGAACGAGAGGACATGACTGCTGCTGCTGCTGCTGTTGATGATGATGATGATGATGATGATGATCACGATATGAACAGAATGGTATTAACACAGATATGGTTTCACCACTGGTTTTATAAGCTGGTAGGAGGAGGAGTGTATGGTCTGATTGAGGGGCGGTTCAATGGATAGAAAGGTTTGGGGAATAAAGTCATCCCTCTCTATATATAAATGTCTTTAAATATCCTGCTTTCATCATGCTTGTTTTTTTTTCTATTCTCTTGATTTGTTGATACTAATTTAAAATGCCAGACTTGGAAAAGTTGGGATGGAAAAGCCCATGAGCTCATAAGACAATTTGCTTCCAGTCCACCCCTTTCCATTACATGTCATACAGTGTATATATTTGTTTTCATTTTTTTCATTTATTTGTAAAACAAAAGTTAAATCCTCAGTCAGACATAAGGGGAAACCTAGAACACAGTGATAACTGCGCTTGTTTTTTTTTTTTTTTTTCTTCTTCTTACATTTTGCCAACTCACAGGATAAAAAAGAAATCCATGTTCTCACTTCACAAACCAAACAGGAAATGAGCAATAAAATTATGATTCTACCTTTTTTGTTATTATTATTATTATGCTAAATGTTTCCTGTTCCAAATTGAGAAAAGTAGATGGGAAAGCCCATGAGCTCATGAGACAATTTGCTTCCTGTCCACCCCTTTCCTTTTCATGTTTATTTTTTTTTTTGTTTTGTTTTTATGTAACACAAAGATTTAAGATTTAATTTAAGCTGAACACTTTCAAGGGTTTAAAAGATCAGGATCTTTTACTATCACATACACATACACAATTCAATTGTTAAAAGCGCTATACAAATAAAATTGAATAGAAATTGAATTGAATTGAATTGAATACACTGCTGCTCTGTTGGTAATGTGTGATGTGCTGCAGACACAGATACATGTGCCACCAAATTCCTTACAACAGTCTGTATTGTCTCTAGAGACGCCTGAGAGATCTACAGAGGTCTTATATGGCCTTTTTGTAGCCCTTAGCATCAGACAACTTCAAAGTTCAGCTAGAGCATTTGAATAGCTGTGATCATACCTAACTGTTATCTCTCCTTCTCCTCTGTCCTCTGCTCTCTCCTATTCTCTCTGTTCTCCTCTCATCACATGGATGTCCCTTATGGTCTGCCTGGGATGCGTGTGGTGACTGGGGATGGTTTCACTTTCTATGAAGACCATCCTAGCCTCGACTGATGCTAACAGCTATTCTCGGAGGACTTGTGACTAGTCGCTTGGTAGTTCAGGACTGGAGTTTCTTACAGTCTACCTGAGCTTCCAATAACAAACTGGACTCCATATTAATGTAAACACATCTCCTGTTATACTGAACTTCCAGCCTCCTAACACACTATTTGTTATCACCCAAATGAGGATGGGTTCCCATTTGATTCATGTTCCTCTCAAGGTTTCTTCCTACTGCTGTCACGAATCGGGGTGCGAGGCATAAATGCAGGGGTCCAGATGATATAAAGGAAACGATGTTTATTGACCAGAAAAAACAGGGAAACTCAACAAAACAAAGATACTTTATAAGAAACGAAACCAAAACACGAATACACGAAACAAAAGACACAACTAAACATACGGACAATTACTCAAGGTGAAAGCAACAGATCCAAGACGCCAAACTGAACTAAAACAAACCATTTATAATAAAACTAATGAGCAAGTCGGTTCAGGTGAGCGCCCTCACGTCACCTGACCGTGACAATGTGGCTTTGTGACAATGACAATTGTTAAAAGCGCTATACAAATAAAATCTAATTGAATTGAATTAGGTCTTATAGGTCTGTGCTTTTAACACACAGAGAGATGCTAAGGTACATACTAAATAGTGTTCTTGTCGGGAGAATGAAGCAAACATTGAAAAAAAGCTTGTTTCTGCATATCATAAAGAGAACGTAATATTAAACTATGTACTGTAGGAATAAACTGGCTACGCTAAAGTTAGGCATCAATCTGTCGCTTTCCAGAAAATCTAAAGCCACCTCCTAGCCTGAGTATCTCCATCTTGACTCCCTTATCTCATTTATGACACAAAGCAGTGAGAAACTTAACCCAGTCATGGAAAGGAACCCAGCTGTGCCTGAGGCCAAGTCAGCAACTTGCTGACCTTTGTTTTCTCAGGAACCAGGACTATACTTTCTCGGACAATGCCAAAGACAATCATTTAAAGTGTGCCAGGAGGGAAAATATAATATATTACCCTTCCTAGATTATAATAATGTAGATTACAGTGAAACCTTGGATTGCAAGTAACACGGTTTGCAAGTGTCCCGCAAGACGAGCAAAGATTTGTAATAAATTTTGACTACGAGTACCAAGTATCATGTATCACGCATGCACTTCTTGTTTTGCGTGTAAAGCAAAAGAACGTCTCATTAGAGAGGTTAAAAATCTGTTTTCTCTCTTTGTATCAGGCTGCACTGACTTTGTGTGTGTGCGCGCGCTCATCACTGGACACACACACATGCACCCACACACACACTACACTGTCGCGATTCTTTTCAAAGGTAAAGTGCAGGTTAATTTTTTACTTTACAGCAGTGATTCCGTGAGTGTGTCGCTCACTCGAGTGTCATTAGAGAGATTTCTTGTTTATTTGTCAGATAAAACAGTGTTTCCATTGTGTGTGCGCGTGTGTGAAACTCAAATAAGGGAGGGAGTGGGGTTAATGTGTAAGACGAGAAGAGGGAGCATCATCACGAACACCAGATGACTGACACTAACATGATTGGCTCTGACTGCTCATCCAGAACTTGTGTTCATTTCATTTTTAACGTCAAATCATAACAAACTTTCATAATCATAAAGAACACAAAATGCTGTTATCGATCATCCTATCTGCATACACAAACTGGCCTGTCCAGTGTTAGGTCTAACAGGTAAACAAACCAACTGGGTAATGATTTCATTAGGGCGTCATGGGTCATTCAACTTTTAGTTATGTATCTGAACCTGGCTCCTGTCCAATTAATTTTTTTAGCTATATTTAGCTGTTTTGCTCTTGAGTGTTTACATACAGACTTACCATCATTGTATACAAATTATCAAATGTTTTAATTTCTGAAAAGGTTGATTAGTTAGTTATATAACCATGACCGAGTTGGTTGGGTTTGTGTCAGGGAAACAGTGAGGCTGAGGGGAGCTTCCTGAAGATTCACCCTTGAAAACCCTAATACGTGACTTTGGCCAAGTGAGTATGACTGTGGTTTGCAACCACAGATGCCCCAAAGTGATTAAGATATAATAAAATAATGTGCAAAAAAACATAAATAATCATAAATATTTAAATGCTATAAAAATGCTAATCAATTTGGTACTGTAGCGGGAGCCAAATAAGGAGAAGCCAGGAGAGGAGAGATGATCTCTTACAGTATGTGTAAAACATGGGAGCCGAGCAGCAGAATTTTGAATCGGCTATAATCAATGTATTGCTGCCTGAGAAACCTCAAAATACAAAGCATTACAATAGGTGAGTGGTGATAAAGTTGTGGATGGCTATTTCAAAATGCCTAATAGGCAAGACAGGCTTAACCTTTGCTAATTTCCTCAAATAAAAGAAACTGGTCTGCAGCACTTAACAGCACTTATCTGTTTATCAAATGTAAGATCATGGTTGACTATAACACCTAAATTTGACATTGAGGGTTTAACATACTGCTCAAAGCTCCCAAATCCAGAGGTGAAACTCCACCCCTAACACCAGGACCAAAACTGCAGTCTTTTTATTATTAAAATTTGAAGAATTCAGTACTAACCAGGCAACAAATCCAATGAGAAAAGAAGGAGCCCAAGGATAGAACCATGTTGGACCCCATACGTTACACTTTTCAACCTGTTTTTGTGATGAGGCACTAATTTTTTTTTTGTGTGTACCATTTTGGTGTCACCATCACAACTAACACAGGAATGCTTATATGACTGTCTGTGCCCTAAAATGGAAAGAAAGGATAGAATAAATTGGTAGAAAGAAAAAAGGGGCTAGCAAATAAGCTATACTGAGTGATACAATTTGGGTAAAAAAGGAAGTGACATTTTGTCCTCACTCACACAACAGTCATTATTAGTGTGTTTGGCTCTTGCTGCTCATCCATAATTTTTTGTTTGTTTGTTTTTTATTTTAAAAAATCATAATCAATTCAGGGCGGCACGGTGGTGTAGTGGTTAGCACTGTCGCCTTGCACCACCAAGGTCCGGGATCGATCCCCGTCTCTGTGTGCATGGAGTTTGCATGTTCTCCCCGTGCTTGGTGGGTTTCCTCCGGGTACTCCGGTTTCCTCCCACATTCCAAAGACATGCAGGTTAGGCTAATTGGCGTTCCCAAATTGCCCGCAGTGTGTGAATGAGTGAGTGTGTGTGTCTGTGCCCTGCGATGGATTGGCACCCTGTCCAGGGTGTACCCTGCCATGTGCCCTAAGTCTCCTGGGATAGGCTCCAGGCTCCCCGTGACCCTGAATACAGGATTAAGCGGTATAGATGATGAGTGAGTGAGTGATAATCAATTCAAAATGTTGTCCTCTTCTCCATGTTGATGTGTTCATTTTTGACTGCACTTCACCTGATGTAGTTACTCACTAGATGAGCTTAACCAATATTTAACACAGTATGAGTCACTGAGAGATCTCCTGTCCCATCAAGTTTTCCTCACTCACTCACTCACTCACTCATCATCTATGCTGCTTTATCCTGTATACAGGCACACAAGGGGGACTGAAGCCTGTCATAGGAGACTTAGGGCACGAGGCGGGGTACGTCCTGGACTGGGTTCCAGTCTATCACAAGTTAAACACATATGTACATACTCACTTACTGGTTCACACACTATGGGCAATGTGGGAATGCCAGTTAGCCTAATCTGCATGTCTTTGGACTGTGGGATGTACAGTACCCGGTGGAAACCCAGCAAGCAAGGGGAGAACAGAGGCTGGATTGACCAGAGCTGCATGCTGTAAACTGGCCTTGATGCTGTGACAAACCACAACTCCACTGAGTAAAATATTTGTTCATGGGTAATGAATTTTACTTTTTATTTCTCATGAAAACTTGGCAAATGTACAGTGGCTTCTAGTAGGTAAACCCCTGTGTGTTTTTCTGGACTCAGTAGGGAGTCCTACTAGTGTAATAGGACCCAGTCATGAAGCAAGCCACACTTTAGAATTAATAATATCCTTTGGGTTAAGTCTAAGGAATATAGTGAAAGTGAAAGATATTTCCAAAGTCTGATCTTATCTCAGATCACTGTCTTGTCTTGTTTAAAGTGTGTCCTAGTAATGATGTAAGCACAGTGCTGAGCTACCAAATTTCTTTTGTTTCTTTAGTTTAGTTTATCTATTGTCATGTATATAGAAAAACACCAGTTTATACAGTATAATGAAATGCTTATCTTGCTCCATGCCCACACATAGGATCATACACATACAGTACACAAAACATATAATGACATACACAAAACATGAACAAGGAACATAAACAATAACATAGGAGATAAAGGGGGATTCAGGTATTTAAGAATTTTCAGGTGACAGAAGACTAATGGCTTGTCTATAAAAACTATGTGCAAGTCTTTTTGTCCATGACTTCACAATTCTATCGTCATCCAGACGGCAAAAGTGTGAATAGTTTGTTTTGTGGTTGTATGTTGTCCTTTATAATGAGGATTTCCTGAGCAGTGTGATTCCCAAACCACACTGTAATTGAGCTGGTGATTACACTTTGCAACTGTTTATTTGCAGAAGTCTGAGTATTTTGGTTGATATGCCAAATTTCTTCAACCTTCTTAAGAAGTACATTTGTTGCTGGGATTTCATTGGTAGCTGTTGAGTATTGTGGCACCATGTGAGATCCTCACTGATGTTACTTCCAAAGAATTTAAACATTTTTAAACATACATTCAAATAATCGAACTTACAAAGCTTTATCAGTAATCACGGAGAGTTATCAACTATGATTGGATCACCGTCTGACGCCAGAGAACTTGATCATGTGACTGAACATTTGGAATAAACATTCCATTATACTGTACCTTATACAGTATAATGTTGGAAGATTTCCATAGAGCATGTAAGGAGAGCATCCTAAACTATAAAAGTGCTCCCAGTTTTGCTAGATAAACATATCTCTCCACTCTTATAGAAATTAACAAAAATAATCCTAGATTTTTACTTAATATAATAGCAAAAATAATCAGGAATAAGACCATTTCATGATTATACTGCAATTTTTAATCTAACACTCTTAATCAATACTGATACTTATGATAAATTTAAAAGACTATCAAAGTCATAAAAATCTATTTTCTCTTAAATTTATGTAATAGGATTTCTTAAAATAAAAGAAGAGGTAGAATTCCTTACATGATTCCTGCTTTTTGACAATTAGGCTGTCTTTCTTTATACTCAGTAATTAGAGATCTTATGCCTCTGGAATGTGAAACAACAATATCCTGGACCCGTTGGATCTATAGGGTTAATAATTAATTAACTAACTAGTTAAATAACTACTTTAACTTGCTACTCCAAAGCGAGTCATCACACAAATGTCTACTTAGTGTTTAAGTCAGTGAATATTAACTGATTTAAACTCCTTGGCACAAACACCGATAATAATAATAATGTGTGTTATAAGGTAAACTGATGAACTTCATTTTACACTCAGCCATTGCGAAGGACTGAAGGCAGGCGAGAACCAGCATAAACATCAGGAGACAAAGTTCATAAATGCTGCTGATGCTGCTGCTGCTGCGGCTGTTGATTATGATAATGATGGTAACAAAATGGTATTAACACCGATACTGTATGACTTCAGCACTGAAGTGATATCACTGGTTTTATAAGCTGGTAGAGGAGGAGTGTGTCTAATGGAGGGACAGTTCTAATGATAGAAAAGTTTGGGAATCTATATGAAGATTAGATTGTTTAGATGAAAATCTAAAGTGGCATTTTTCCCTGTTTGAATGTCAAAAACGGAAATTGTTTAATGGCTATGTATTCAAATCACATTCTGCCAGCTGAAGGACCCCCACTGAGGTGGCTCAGGGATTAAAGGGATCCTGATCATGGAGATTATTGTAAATCCCTGGGAAATCCCAAACAATAAATATTTGTGTTTATTTAAGGAAATGCATTTAAATCTGGGGACAGGACAGTATATAGCACCGCCAGGACTGCATACAGGAGGCGCATAAAATCGGCCAAGATGCAATATAAACAGTGAATTGAGGCTCATTTTAACAACTCCACCAACCCCTGGCAGGTGTGAGAGGGAATCAGGATCATTAAAAGACTGTAAATGTCACGAGCAACCGAGGGACGAACACAACAGCCTTAGCAGTTAGCCCATGTTGCGTGGATGGTAAACCCAAGCACGGAAGTAGCGCGAGTAGGCAGGATAACCACGCGTTTACTCTTAGAACTTTCTTACAAAAAGAGCAAGGATCTACACAAATAAACCCACGTTCTAGCAACACACACTCAATCAAGGAAGCATCCTGAATAGGTGAGTACTCACGAAATCGGTGAAGCGATAGCGAAGGCATAGATGAACTCAATGACTGAGCGATGTGAAGCGCCATCTTGTTTCCTTTTATGCTTCCTGAAAGTGCGACCGTCTTACCTCCGGGTCCTCGTGCCAGTCGCGGTGCGAGTGTGCATGACAGTAAAAGAACAACATCTTTATCTTTTAAGAGTTGTGACACCTTAGCAGAGGAGCTGAATAACTTTTATGCCCGCTTTGATAGGGGCAGGAGAAAGACACCACTGCCCGACCCTCGCTCTAGTGATACTGCCTTAGTACTGAGCAGCCATAAAGTAAGGCATTGCCTCCGCAACATTAATCCCAGGAAGGCTGCCAGACCTGATGGAATGCCTAGTGCTGAAGGGCTGTGCAGCTGAACTGGCGGAGGTTTCTGACACTTTCTTCAATCTGTCTCTGGCCACATCATGGGTGCCAGCATGCTTTAAAAAATCCATTATACACTCACCACCATACTAATACGGTGTTTGACTCCCTTTCGCCTTCAGAACTGCCTTAATTCTATGTGGCATTGATTCAACAAGGTGCTGAAAGCATTCTTTAGAAACGTTGGCCCATATTGATAGGATAACATCTTGCAGTTGATGGAGATTTGTGGGATGCACATGCAGGGCACGAAGCTACCGTTCCACCACATCCCAAAGATGCTGTATTGGGTTGAGATCTGGTGACTGTGGGGGCCATTTTAGTACAGTGAGCCCATTGTCATGTTCAAGAAACCAATTTGAAATGATTCGAGCTTTGTGACATGGTGCATTATCCTGCTGGAAGTAGCCATCGGAGGATGAGTACATGGTGGTCATAAAGGGATGGACATGGTCAGAAACAATGCTCAGGTAGGCCGTGGCATTTAAACGATGACCAATTGGCACTAAGGGGTCTAAAGTGTGCCAAAAAAAGATCCCCCACACCATTACACCACCACCAGCAGCCTGCACAGTGGTAACAAGGCATGATGGATCCATGCTCTCATTCTGTTTACGCCAAATTCTGACTCTACCATTTGAATGTCTAAACAAAAATCGAGACTCATCAGACCAGGCAACATTTTTCCAGTCTTCAACTGTCCAATTTTGGTGAGCTCGTGCAAATTGTAGCCTCTTTTTCCTATTTGTAATGGAGATGAGTGGTACCCGGTGGGGTCTTCTGCTGTTGTAGCCCATCCGCCTCAAGGTTGTGCGTGTTTCACAAGTGCTTATTTCAGTCAAAGTTGCTCTTCTATCAGCTTGAATCAGTTGGCCCATTCTCCTCTGACCTCTAGCATCAACAAGGCATTTTCACCCACAGGACTGCCGCATACTGGATGTTTTTCCCTTTTCACACCATTCTGTTGTGTTTGAAAATTCCAGTAACTGAGCAGTTTGTGAAATACTCAGACGGGCCCGTCTGGCACCAACAACCATGCCACGCTCAAAATTGCTTAAATCACCTTTCTTTCCCATTCTGACATTCAGTTTGGAGTTCAGGAGATTGTCTTGACCAGGGCCACACCCCTAAATGCATTGAAGCAACTGCCATGTGATTGCTTGATTAGATAATTGCATTAATGAGAAATTGAACAGGAGTTCCTAATAATCCTTTAGGTGAGTGTAGTTCCCATAACCAAAAGATCACATATCAGCTGTCTAAACAATTACAGACTGGTCACATTTACATCTATTTGAAGCAATTTCCCTCTGGGATTAATAAAGTTCTTTGAATCTTGAATCTTAAATCTATACCTGCAAAATGTCTGGAGAGGTTGGTGATCAAGCGCATTAAGGATGTCATACCACTCACACTGGACCATTACCAGTTTGCATATGGACCAAACAGCTCAACAGAGGATTCAGTGGCCATTGTGCTCCATACTGTATTAGATCATCTAGAATGCAGGAATACATATGCTAGGCTCCTCTTTGTCGATTTTAGGCTTTCAACACCATTTTGATAAACAAGCTCCTAAGTAAGCTGTGTGAGCTAGGATTAAGCACTGTACTATGCAACTGGACTGTGGACTTTTTAACAAATCGCTCTCAGTTTGTGTGAATAGGAAAAGACATGTCATCCTTAGTGCGTATTAACACTGGGGTCCCCCAGGGATGTTTACTAAGCCCTTTGCTTTACACACCATACACACACATGAGTCCTGCGCCACCCTTCTTTCCAACTAAATCATAAAATTTAAATTTTATGACATTCATCACAGTGTTAGGCCTCATACAGAAGGCAGGTGGAACATCTGGCAGCTTGGTAAACTTTTGGTAAACTTCTAATGTTGTGCCATAGAGAGTGTGCTGACATATGGGCTTTTGGTGTAGTTTTCCAGCTGCACTAAGGCGGAACAGCAGGAACTGCTCCACTTTTACAATAACTCTGAACTGGACTTAAATTGCTGCAGCACATACAATGGATGCACTTCATTACATCACATGGTGGATGATGATGCTATATAGATATCTTGTTGTTATTTACACTCTGTTATTTATAACAATGACAATAAAGTTGAATATTGAAGTAAATGCAGGCCCTGGTTTCATATTAAAACTCATAATGTGGAGTAAATAATAATAATAATAATCACTCACTCACTCACTCATCATCTATACTGCTTTATCCTGTACTCAGGGTCGCAGGGAGAACTGGGGGCAGTGGTGGCTCAGTGTGTTAAGGCTCTGAGTTATGGATCGGAAGATCGGCGGCTTGAGCCCCAGCTCCGCCACGTTGCTGCTGTTGGGCCCTTGAGCAAGGCCCTTAACCCTGTCTGCTCCATGGGCACCGTGAAAAATGGCTGACCCTGCGCTCTGAACCCGGCCTACTACAAGAAGCTGGGATATGTAAAGAATAAATAATTTCACTGTGCAGTAATGTATGTGTGACCAATAAAGGCTGACTTAACTGACTTAACTTAATACCGGGTACTTCTCGGGATGGGGTCCCAATCCATCACAGATAATAATAATAATAATAATAAGAAGACTAACAGGAGTAATAGTATTCAGTGTAACATCCATCAAATATCTTTTTAGTTTGTACACTAGACTATTCCATTAAGCTGATCGCAAACCTTTTGAAAGTATTTTCTCCACTACCATATGCTATTGTTAGTAAACACTATAGCTTTTATGGACATACCCACATAAGCACAGGCAGCTGCAAAGATACTGTATTTATTATGGTCCTAATTTTAAATGATTAAAGGTTACATGCAGCTGAGTTTTGAGACTCTGGGTTGTTTCTCTGTAGCTCCACTCCAACTCCAAATTTAGCTTCCATTAGTTACATGAACAATAGATTGTATTTACCCAAGTCCAAGTTTTACCAATGAATAGTAAACCATATTATGTTGGTCATCTCACATTTCATGATATGAAAGTGTAAAGCTAAGATATTTGTACCATACACACTAAGGTGAAACAGCTAGCTGATGGAAATGGATAAACCGTTAGGTGAGTACTAGCCCCAGCCTGTGTTGCTGTTGTTGCATTGGGTTGCATTGCAGTAACACTTTACTGCTCAGGAGTTACCAAAGGCGTAGGTACATGACATAATTGCATAATTAATCGAATGAGTTTAAAGCACATACGCAGTTTAATGAGAGGTTTTACTGCTGCACGGTTTAACATTACTTATTAAAGAAAATTAGTATTGTCTCAGATTTAAAAGGAAAGTACAGAGGCTGGCAGAGAAACTATTTGAAACTATTGGACAACTCTTTATCTGTTCAACCAAAAAAATACACACACACACACACATATATATATATATATATATAAGACTTCCTTTATTTCCAAAAGCTCAAAATTGTTGCACTGATCTTAGCTGGAAGCAACAGGTCATAGTAAATCATTCAAAATAACATACCTTAGGAGGAACAAAAGAATCAGAAGCTTAAAATATTTACATATTTTTATTATCATGGGGAAATTTTGTCTTTGCAAACAGACACACACACACACACACACACACACACACACACACACACACACACACACACACACACACACACACACACACACATTTTCATCCAGAACTTGTATTTGTTTAAGTTTTAAGCTCAAATCATAGCAAACGTCAAAACGCTTTTATTGATCTTCCTATCTGTTTCACTGGTCTCCACTGTGGCGGCCCTTCACCTGAGGCACTCACTGGATAAGCTTTACTCACATAGTGTATGAGCCACTGAGATATCTGCTGCTCCATTGAGATTTCCTCCATCATTTGAAATTAAGATTTTAAACTTTGTTCCATTTATTCTCAATGTGATAAAGACCTTGGACTGCTTTGGCCAAATTCCCTGCATGCAGGAATTATGTAACCCGATGAGCTCAGTGTTTCATCTAACAGATAAACAACTCCACTGTGTAACGATTTCATCATGGCTCAGGAATTCAACATTTTATTTCTAATCTCAACCTTGGCTACAGTACAGGAAATTCTTTGTGCTACATTTAGCTGTTTTGTCCTCGTGTGTTTACATACAGCATGCAATTTCATTCCTCAGGTAAACACCATGGACACCATTACCATCTGTAATGTATATTGTGTCATCATCAAATGTTTTTATTTCTGAAAATGGTGATTCGTTATTTGATATAGTCAGTGACTGAGTTGGTTAACTTGGTTTCAGGGAATCAGTGAGGGTGAGGGGGACTTCATGAGGATTTCCCCTTGGAAACCTTAATACATGACATTGGCCTGTGGGTGTGAATGTGAGGCAATTCAGCCTAATATGTTTGTGATAAGTACACATAGGCTGTACTGAAGCATTATTGCCAGCAGTTAATCATAAGCTGATGGTGGGACTTTTAAAACTGGATGCAACACAACACTTTCTCATGCCGTGTCCTTATTGTCCTTACTGTTACAGTATTTGTGACGGCTCTTACTCTGAGGTGCTGAGCATAACTGACTCCTAACACAGTGTGAGCCACTGAGAGATCTCCTGTTCCATCAAGTTTTACTCAATTGTCGGAAACAAATCTACTGTAATCTCAGCACAATCTCACCTTTAGCAACAATAACATATAGCTGTTACAGCAATAACCATAATTCTTCCTTCCTTTTGATCGATTGATTCTAAATGTCTAAAAATTCTAACTGGTGCTGGTTTGATATTCTTTATCCTGGTCCACATTGTAATATTTTGAGCAACACATGTTGGAAAGCCCATGGACTCATGAGCTAATTTCCTTCCTGTCTACCCCTTGCATTTCTGTAAAGGAAATAAGAAATCCTCATTAAACATGAGAGGAAATGGAGTGCTTCCTCCAAGTGCTAAGCAGAAAAGTACTTACTGTATCTTACTAAAGAAAATCACTATGATTTATTATGGCTTTAATGGTTATTCTTATTATTTTATGATTAGACACTTGCTTAATCTCTACAGTGAAAAGGCTGTAATATCTAATGGGCTCTGTTAATGGAAGATGTTAATGGGATTTGTTAATATAAGGTCATTAAATGAGTCTGACTATTAAACATTATCATGAGCAGGGAACATGCAGGTGACATGAGAGCATTCAGCTAATAAGCTAATTCAGCTACAGTACCACAGCTAGCTAACTAATAGAAATGGATCAAACTTCAGGTGAGTACTAGCTCCAGCCTGTAGTGTTGTTGTTGGTGTATTAGGTGGCAGTGCAGTAACACATTACCCCCCAACAGATACCACTGATTTAGCTATCTCTTTCAAGGGGCACATAACATCATCTTGGTAACGATAGACCAATTTAAAATGCATACACAATGAAATACACACGTGGACAAAATTGTTGGTACCCTTCGGTCAATGAAAGAAAAACCTCACAATGGTCACAGAAATAACTTTAATCTGACAAAAGTAATAATAAATAAGAATTCTATGAATGTTAACCAATGAATGTCAGACATTGCTTTTCAACCATGCTTCAACGGAATTATAAAAAAAAAATGAAAACTCAAAAACTCATGGAACAGGCCTGGACAAAAATGATGGCACCCCTAACTTAATAGTTTGTTGCACAACCTTTTGAGGCAATCACTGCAATCAAACGATTCCTGTAACTGTCAATGAGACTTCTGCACCTCTCTGCAGGTATTTTGGCCCACTCCTCATGAGCAAGCTGCTCCAGTTGTTTCCGGTTTGAAGGGTGCCTTTTCCAGACGGCATCTTTCAGCTGCTTCCAAAGATGCTCAATAGGATTGAGGTCAGGGCTCATAGAAGGCCACTTTAGAATAGTCCAATGTTTTCCTCTTAGCCATTCTTGGGTGTTTTTAGCTGTGTGTTTTGGGTCATTGTCCTGTTGCAAGACCCATGACCTGCGACTGAGACCCAGCTTTCTGACACTGGCCAGCACATTTCTCTCTAGAATCCCTTGATAGTCTTGAGATTTCATTGTACCCTGCACAGATTCAAGACACCCTGTGCCAGATGCAGCAAAGCAGCCCTAGAACATAACAGAGCCTCCTCCATGTTTCACAGTAGGGACAGTGTTCTTTTCTTCATATGCTTCATTTTTCCATCTGTGAACATAGAGCTGATGTGCCTTGGCAAAAAGTTCCATTTTTGTCTCATCTGTCCATAGGACATTCTCCCAGAAGCTTTGTGGCTTGTCAACATGTAGTTTGGCATATTCCAGTCTGGCTTTTTTATGATTTGTTTTCAACAATGGTGTCCTCCTTGGTCGTCTCCCATGTAGTCCACTTTGGCTCAAACAACGACGGATGGTGCGATCTGACACTGATGTTCCTTGAGCATGAAGTTCACCTTGGATCTCTTTAGAAGTCTTTCTGGGCTCTTTTGTTACCATTCGGATTATCCGTCTGTTTGATTTGTCATCAATTTTCGTCCTGCGGCCACGTCCAGGGAGGTTGGCTACAGTCCCATGGATCTTAAATTTCTGAATAATATGTGCAACCGTAGTCACAGGAATATCTAGCTGCTTGGAAATGGTCTTATAGCCTTTACCTTTAACATGCTTGTCTATAATTTTCTTTCAAATCTCCTGAGACAACTCTTTCCTTCGCTTCCTCTTGTCCATGTTGAGTGTGGTACATACCATGTCACCAAACAACACAGTGACTACCTGGAGCCCTATATATAGGCCCACTGACTGATTACAAGATTGTAGACACCTGTGATGCTAATTAGTGGACACACCTTGAATTAACATGTCCCTTTGGTCACATTATTTTCTGTATTTTCTAGGGGTACCATCATTTTTGTCCAGGCCTGTTCCATGAGTTAATTTTTTAAAATAATTCTGTTGAAGCATGGTTGAAAAGCAATGTCTGACTTCCATTGGTTAACATTCATAGAATTTTTTTTAATTATTACTTTTGTCAGATGAAAGTTATTTCTGTGACCATTGTGAGTTTTTCTTTCATTGACCGAAGGGTACCAACAATTTTGTCCACGTGTGTATTTTGCTGCTTCTAGCTGATGTTAGCTTACAGAACGAGTACAGGTAGTCCCTGACTTTCAAACAGTCAAAATGTTGTTCGGGATTCCCCTTGCGATTTAAAGGCAGAGAGACAACACAGTGTGAGATTAATTTTCTAGGCATGGTTAAGGATTTTGGCCACATGATGGTAGTGTTTGGAAAGGGGACAGATTTAGTCAGGTAGATTGCTATTCTTTACTCGTGTCAAAGTCGTATAAGACTCACTTTGCTGGACTTAAGATCAAATCTGAAACCATTTGAAAATGAACAAGTTTTTATCTGATCCACAACCTGAAAAACAATCATTCTTGCAAATAAGGCCCTGGGTAGTAAAGTGAGTCAGAACTTTGGTCCTTTTTAGCTGCTCAGTCTTGTAGACAGTTGCACTGAACCAATAGTAGCAACATTCTGTGGAACCAACAAAGTAGTTTCATTTCCACTCAATAAGAACAAATGAAACTGAAGCTCAAAATAGTTACATATTTTTATCATCAGGGAGATATTTTGTCTCTGCTCATACACACACACACACACACACACACACGCTCAAACACACCAGATGAGTGAACACTGACATGGTTGGCTCTTGCTTTTCATATAGAACTTGTAGTTATTTTACGTTTAACCTCAAATTAAACTTTAAAATGAAATGATGGATCATCTCATCCATTTTAATGGCCTCCACTTTGACTGCCCTTGATAATGCAGTAATGACAGAGTAACGTGTAACAGCAAAAACAATAATTATACCTTCCTTATGGTCCTTTAATTCTTAATGTGTTAAAGCTGTCTGACTTATGGTGTTATGGTATCACATTCCATGATATGAGAGCACAAAGCTCGTAAGCTTTAAACACAGCTGTGGCCAAAAGTTTTGAAATAACACAAATACGAATTTTCACAAAGTCTGCTGCCACAAACAGCCCAGCTGATATCATGTCAGTAATTCTCTTGTTAACACAATGGAAGTGTTGACATGCTGATTGAGTTAGACTGGAAGCTTTAAAAGGGAGGACGATACACTCAAAAAAAAAAAAAAAAAAAAATTGTTAAAAAAAAAACGTTATTAAATCGTAGCACCCATTACGCATCTAATCAAATCAAGTAAACTGGAACTGTTTTGAATGTTATATGAATAAAATGAACATTTGTAGATTAAACATGGTTTTAATATGTCAAGGTATTGTGTTAGACTAATCAAATCTATTCTTGTTCATTCAGTGTCAATAAAGCACTTCAACGAAAGTCTTCCTTGTTATATCCACTAGTTAATGTCTTGTTCATGTCTGGTTTTGGTAGTTCAATGAATATCTAACATGTTGTTTCAATTAGATTTGTTTTAGATGGCAGCACAAAATAAAAAGCACAAACAATTTAAAATGTTTATTTTTTTCATTGGGCTTTAACATGCACCAATTAAGTTTAAACTGCTTTCTTCACTCTGTACTCCCACAAGTCTCCGATACATTTGAGTGTTTGTAAAAAAAAATGTATAAGAAACATTTGGCTAAAAAATCTTGGCTCTTGATAAAACTGATTCCCACGAAGCGCTTCTAGGACTTTAATAGCCTTTTGGTCTTAAAAGTTGTAAAACTTTGTATGTTAAACCTTGGCCTGACACAACGTATGTGTGTAACAACAGCTACAGTCAGTTGCCCCTTTGGTAAAACAGTCGCAGATCTTTTAAAACAAACACAAACTACTACAACTGGATCTTCCCTAATTACACCAAGCTCACTTGCTCCAGCACTCTGTTTAAAGGAAATGTGCCATGAATAACGGTTGTCTATAAACGCCCTTTTATAAAAGTAAACATCAATCCAATAGAGGAGAAAGACATAGCATAAGGTCCATACTTCCCCAAAATTTGAGCCAAAGGGTTGACAACACAAATAGATCTGGCAAATTCTTCGGTAACAGCTTGAGTGATCTGGAGGTTATGGCTTTTGAAAATGTCTGTAAGAGGACATTTTGTGAAAGACGCACAAGCAGAGCTTACTGCATTTTTCGTTAAGTGTTAAGAAAAACTACAATCACATGGCAGTTGCTTCAATGCATTTAGGGGTGTGGTCCTGGTCAAGACAATCTCCTGAACTCCAAACTGAATGTCAGAATGGGAAAGAAAGGTGATTTAAGCAATTTTGAGCGTGGCATGGTTGTTGGTGCCAGACGGCCCGGTCTGAATATTTCACAATATTCAGTTACTGGGATTTTCACGCACAACCATTTCTATGGTTTACAAAGAATGGTGTTAAAAGGGAAAAACATCCAGTATGCGGCAGTCCTGTGGGCGAAAATGCCCTGTTGATGCTAGAGGTCGGAGGAGAATGGGCCGACTGATTCAAGCTGATAGAAGAGCAACTTTGACTGAAATAAGCACTCGTTACAACCGAGGTATGCAGCAAAGCATTTGTGAAGCCACAACACGCACAACCTTGAGGCGGATGGGCTACAACAGCAGAAGACCCCACCGGGTACCACTCATCTCCACTACAAATAGGAAAAAGAGGCTACAATTTGCACCAGCTCACCAAAATTGGACAGTTGAAGACTGGAAAAATGTTGCCTGGTCTGATGAGTCTGGATTTCTGTTGAGACGTTCAAATGGTAGAGTCAGAATTTGGCATAAACAGAATGAGAACATGGATCCATCATGCCTTGTTACCACTGTGCAGGCTGGTGGTGGTGGTGGTGTAATGGTGTGGGGGATCTTTTCTTTGCACACTTTAGGCCCCTTAGTGCCAATTGGGCATCGTTTAAATGCCACGGCCTACCTGAGCACTGTTTCTGACCATGTCCATCCCTTTATGACCCCCATGTACCCATCCTCTGATGGCTACTTCCAGCAGGATAATGCACCATGTCACGAAGCTCGAATCATTTCAAATTGGTTTCTTGAACATGACAAGTTCAATATATATATTGATGCTGTTATTTGTATGTATATATATATAAACATACCTTGTACAAAACCAGAATACACAATTTCAGTTTTTTCTGCATTTCATTTGTAATTGTTCTCTTTCTCTCCTGCTGATATGTAAAAAATATAATAATAATAATAATAATAATAAAATACTCTGTCTCTTTTTCCTTAGGTTCTTACTTTGAAAGTATGAAATGTTGAGGTTCCAAAACAACAAACTGTGGCAGGACCACAGAGTTACCAATTGGAAGATTGGTGGTTTGAATCACAGATCCACCAGGTTGTCATTGTATAGCTTGGGTCAGAAGACAGGGTCACATGACACAGCACCCCTGCAGCAGATAGGGTTAAGGGCCTTGCTCAAGTGTCCAACAATGGTAACCTTGTGAAGCTGGGGTCTGCACATACGGCGACCGCTCTCCATAATAAAACTAGACACTAGGATGCTAATGAGACCCTGCAGCACTGCTTTGAAGCTACAGACTGAAAAGCATTCTATGAGCCTCATGGAGATAACATTGACTCCATGACAAACTGCATAACACAATATGTCAACTTCTATGTGTCCCCACCAGGACATTGGTGTTTCACTATTAACAAGCCATTGTAAATGGATTACCATTGATATGAAGGACCTACTGAACAAGAAGAAGAGAGCCTTCAGAGATGTAAACAAAGACCAGATGAAGAGAGTGCAGAAAGAGCTGAAAGTGAAACCTAGAGAGTCCAAAGATGGAAAATAAACCCCAGGTGAAGAACATGAGAGATGTGTGGTCTGGTATGAGGTGTATTACCAGGTTTAAGGCAAAAGATGAAAAGACTGAGGGAAACCTGAGCAGAGCCAATGAGCTGAACCTTTTCTTTAACAGGTTTAGTAGAGGATCCCCACCTGCCCCCTCTGCTCTCTCCTCCAGCCACACAGCCATCACACTCTCCCTCCCCCCACAGTCTTCACAACTGATTCCCTCTCATACCTTCCCAGTGGCTAACAGTGGGAAGTCACATTGTCCATGTTCCACACCCTTACCCCTACAATAAACTTCACAGCTCCATCATCACCCCAATACATCTCTATCACCTTCTCTACCCATAATGATGTGTCCTCTACTCCCCTACCCCTTCTCTGTTTCAAGATGTCAGGCGAAGAGGCAGCTGGAGAGACTGAATCAAAACATCTGGATAAAGTGGGTAGCACTGTGAGAATAATGTTTTTGATTTCTCCAGTGCCTTCAACACAATTCATTCTACACTGCTACAAGAGAAGCTGGAAAAGATGCATTTCGACTCCTCCACAACCTCCTGGATCATCAACTATCTGACGGACAGACCACAGTTTGTAAGGTTGCAGGAATGTATGTCGGAAAAAGTGATCAGCAGCACCTTTTTACACCTCTTTCCTTTTTACATTATACATAACAGACAACCTACTGTAGAACAAATTAGAAACCTGTCACTTGCAAATGTTCTCGGACATTTCTGTAGTTGTGGGGTGTTTTAATGGTGGTCAGGAAACAGAGTACAGAGGACTAGTGGTCCACCCAAGGAGATGGTGGTGGATCTTAGGATGATCAAGTCCCGAGCAGTACCCAGAGCACAGTCCACATTCTGGGTGAGGACGTGGAGGTGGTGGAGAATTACAGATATCTTGCAGTTCACATTGACAACAGATTGGACTGGAAATGCAACACAGACACTGTCTACAGAAAAGGACAGAGCAGACTCTACTTCTTGAGGAAATTCAGGTCCTTTAATGACTGGAGAAAGATGTTGCAGATCTTTTACCAGTCTGTTGTGGCAATTGCAATATTCTTTGTATCTATCCGCTGGGGAAGCAGCATCAGAATCAGTGACTCTAAGAAACTCAATAAATGCATCAGGAAGGATAGCGCAATACTGGGCACTCTACTGAAATGTTTGGAGCTTGTTGTGGAACAAAGGATGGTACTGCTAACCATCATGGCGAAAACCTCACATCTCCTCCACAACCTACTGACTAAACAGCGGAGCACTTTAATAAGCTCTGCCGTGACAAAGAACGCTACAGGAAGTCTTTTCTGCCAAATACAATTAGGCTTTACAATAACTCTGCTCTGTGTCAAGAGATGTATCTCCTTCTCTGACAGCTCATATACATTCTGTTATCATGGCGTTATGGTCACATCCTTCGTTCATTACAGCCTCTTTCTTATTAGTATTTGCTGCTTCATTCCTTATTACTTGCTGGGGCACCTTTTGTACATTTTCATTCCCACCTGTACAATCATCATGCATGTGTACATAGAAGCAGTATTCATATTCATATTTGTATTATTTGATAGCATTATTACACCTTAATTGTCTTTTTTTATTGCAATTCTTGCAATTCTTGTTCACTTAAATGTTGTATACAATTTCCCTTTTAGATTAATAAAGATCTATCTATCTATCTATCTATCTATCTATCTATCTATCTATCTATATATGTACATTTATATGTACATTTTGTTTTATTTTTAAGATTTTAAATACATTTCTTTCAGAAAAATGAGACCTTGACATAATTTTTAATTGCATTTAAATATACTTTTAAAATGTATTCACTGTGATCTGTTTATGTCTTGCAGCTTTGTTGATTTATAGATGTACTTACAAATTATCCTCATGGACACAATCCACCCACCTCACTTTCTGCTCAGACACCTATGAGCAGACCAGGAAGTATAGTTAATATTAGTTAGTGGTTAGTAGTAGTAGTAGTAGCAGTAGCAGTAGGAGTGGTATCATCATTATCACAAGCTATAAGTAATATTATTGTATTATTTTATTTGCATATTCATTAAGACAACATTTTTTATTGTTGCTATCAAAATGTTACATGGAGTGTTCAAAATTCAAGTAATCAGGCCTGACTTTGTAAACATGAGGTGATTTCATTTAATGTAAGATATACTGTTTGATGTATATTTAAATTGTACCACCTCACTATTATATTCGAATGTGTTATTCTATAATAAATAAATGTTTTGGTAATAGGCTGTTATGGGAAAACAGTCAACTCCTTACACCACATCAGTTTTTCACTGATAAAAGGACAGAAAAAAATGTGGTTTAAATGGCGGGCGGTTTGTAGATGATGGCATGTTTTACTTGAACTAAGAGAGAACTAAAAATCCCCTCTTCTTGGCAATACAATTCTATGGCTTGAACTTATAGCCAAGTTTAAATTCATGTGGCTAAGTAATACGCAAACTTGTAAAATATCGTAAATAAAAAATAAAAAATAAAAAAAAATATGAGTTTCGTCAAATAAGATCAAAATCCTCCCTTAGGGTTTTGGTCTAAAGTGAATGCAGGGTTAAGCTGCCCCTCACTGAGAACTCTCTGCTCATGCACAAATGCATGACACACTACCACAGACCAGGGAGTATAGTCTTACACGTTGCACATTTTTTATAACAGCTACCACAGTCACTAGTCAATAAGATTTAAAAAAAAAAGATGTATTTAAATTAATGTAAAACCTGTAAAAATATATAAAAATACATTATAGTACTGGATATTGATTGTTTTATTCTGACCGCTTTCTTCTACTTTATATTTCAAATTCAAATTCAAATTCAAATTCAATTCAAATTTTATTTGTCACATACACAATCCTACACAGTACGATATGCAGTGAAATGCTTAGGCAACTGCCCTGACCTAAGAGAATAAAATTAAATAAAATATAAAATATAGAATATAAAATGTAAAATGTAAGAATATAAAATATAAAATGTAAGTAAGTAAAAAAATTGTAATTGTACAAATGGACAAGTGGAAATATTTCAAAAATTCCAATTTCTGGGAGTAGGAGTGATATCATCATTATCACAAGCTATAAGTTGTACTGTATATATTACTTGCTATTTTATTTGTATATTCGTCAAGACAACCTTTTTAATTGTTGCTATCGACATGTTCCATGGACTGTTCAATGTTCAAGTAATCAGGTATGAATTTCTAAACATGACATGCTTTTATTTCACATAAGGCATGCTGTTTGATGTATATTTAAATTGTACCACCTCACTATTATATTCGAATGTGTTATTTTTTAATAAAAGAAAAAAAAATGTTTTAGTAAGAGGCTGTTACGGGAAAACAACCAACTTTTTACACCACATCGCTTTTCACTGGTGTTATAAGCTGATAATAGGATGGGAAGAATGTGGTTTAAATGGTGGGTGGAATGTAGACGATGGCATGTTTAACTTGGACTAGGAGAGAACTAAAAAAAACCCCTCTTTCGTACTGGTGTTAGAGATAATGATTAGAATGCTTTTTGCATGTCACCATCCAGCATGTTCAAACACTTCTGTCTTTTCCATGAACTATATAGAAGAAGTGGATGCCAAATGCTAAGTTGTTTGGGGGGAGTGATGTGCTGATGCATGTCCATGTCCAACAGAACAGAAAGTGCTTAAATAAAGAAACAGAAAACAAAGTAAATAAGTTCATGTAAATGTTATTATAAGTGAAAAAAAGCAGTCACTTTGAAAAATACTTTTTTTCCTAAAGTGAATAATTTTCTTAGCCGAGCGTTCAAGATCTTTATAAGAAAATCATTTTTCTTAATTCTTAAATTGATTTCTTTCATTGTTATTGTTAAACGGTGCGGTATGGAGAGCTGCACCATGAGATGTTATATTATTGATAGAATGGTAGGCCTGGTTTGGTTCAGTTTTAGGCTTCTCACTTGCCATGGAGGAGGATTGGGTTGGCTTCCCATAGCCTGGATCCACCCTCTGTGCTGTTCCATGGACCAGATAGGATTGGAGGCTTGTGGCATAGAGGTCATCTGGCAAAACAACTGGACAACTTTATATGCAGACTTGCTGTGTGGTAGCAGCCAAAGTAACAGCAATGTTGGTTTCAAAGCTATGGTGATAGTTAGTTATTAAGGTCACCAGAACCTAAACCAGGTCATTTCAAGGTACTGTACTGTATGTTCTAACAACAGTGGTTTATAAAGAAAGGGCGGGAAAGGTAGGGATTATGGAGGTTATCAGGGGTTATAGAAGGTGAGCAGGCTTTAAGTAGACTTGTGGCGTTACAATTCATTTATCAGGTGGAGACAATTGAGACGTTTGTGATTTGCAATTTAGAGGCTCAAGACACAGAACGAAGTGGTTGGTGACAGACTTAAGGCCCTGGCTGATGGTGATTGACTCCACAATACTACACGATATGAGCTCCTGATCAATCTCTGCAGTTTAAAAGAAAAAAAAAAAAGCAATAATAACTGTGATGATGCGGGTCTCATGAGGGGCAGAACTGCGCATAATAGTTTTTTATTTGTAGTTTTTATAGCCCTGTCCATTCTTGCATAGACGGTGGAGCTCTGTTTATTTTTGTGTTTTCAGTTTTCTTTTGAGTTTCCTAATTAATAATCTCCAAACGAGAAGGTCTTCAGTGCTACTTTCACAACCTTCTATTTCATTCACCCCCTCAGAAGCCCTGTGTTAGAATAACTAAACTTAAGGTTTTTTTTTTTTTTTTTTTTTTTTTTTTTACAGTACTGTATTTAATAAAGATGACTTCTAATTTCATGCTCTTATGGTAATCAGGACTGGGCTCAGTTTTTATGTTGTTATATGCATGGGATTATCATATTATGAATAGTGTTTTATGGATTCTGTAAATCCATAAAAACCCATTAACCCATTACAGCAGCCACACATACAGTACATCGGCACCATCACTGGCCTTTTTTTTTTTATTAGCCTTTATTTGTCACTACGTATACATTACAGCCAGCGTAACTGGGGTCAGCAATGGTACAGCGCCCCCGGAGCAGATAGGGTTAAGGGCCTTGCTCAAGGGCTCAACAATGGCAACCTGGCTGAACCGAACCAGCGACCTTCCGATCAGTAACTCAGTGCCTTAGCCCTCTGAGCCACCACTGCCCACTGACTTAAGATGGGTTACGTGATTCATGAGTGGGTGAATAAATATTATTATAACGGACACACTGTGGTCATTATAACTCAATCACTGAACTGAACGTTAGGGGTTTTCACACAGTTCTGAAGCTTTTTCTTAAAGATTGTCAACATGCCCTGAATTGGAATTCTTGACCCTGTGACGTCAAACGCTTTAAATCGCCTATAAACTAACTAACCATTAATTATGAAATGTTACGATGGACCTATGGATGACCTAGGACTAGAACTGTGCTAAACTCATGCTGAACTGTCAGATACTGTCAGCGAATTGTCATGATTGCATACCATTAGTGTGTATTAGAGCACAGTAATTAGTCATTTAGCATACAGGTTTGGATTCAGCCATTAAATCTCATTTGCTCCACCCCCTGTATGAGAGATTTTTGTGGGTGCTCCAGTAGTGACAGCTCAAAGCTGTCTATCGCAACAATAAACAAGAGAGTCTGCATATTTGTGACTTCATTTCCAAATTCCAATTTTTTCTCCTCATGGTAGCTGCACACACACACACACACACACACACGCACACACACACACACACACACACACACACACACACACACACACACACACACACACACACACACACACACACACACACACACACACACAATGTTTGACCCTGACATGAAAGACATGCTTTTTTAGAAGTTTTAATATTGCATTAAAGGTTTTAAAAAGAAATGTTATTTTTACATAAACCTGGTTATTTTTATGTTGAAATCAACCACAGTTATTGTGAAAGCTTTATTTACATTTGACTGCTGTAATTACAACTGTTTCAATTCCCTAAAATAGAGCTGTATAGGACTGTCATAATCTGATCAGAATGACATTGAAAAGAAAGTGAAACTAAAGGTAGGATGATAATGTTTTGCTTGCAGAGGAGGGAGTAAAATGTTAAGAAACAAAGTAAAATTCTGCCCTATTCTTGAGTGGATGGAAGTTTGTGAAAGCATCAGTGCCACCGGTCAGTTTGCCACATGTACCCCTAAGGATTGTGTAAAACATGGGTTTGCCATGTTAATAAAGTGATCAAATGCTGCATATAACAAAGAATCTAAAAAAAAAAAAAAAAGTATACACTCAAATAATGTTATAGGTAAAAATATATATAATTAATATATAATTAAATATATTCTTTTAATGTGTCTTTTAATGTGCCGTGGATGATGCCCACTTTCTATAAACAAAACCATGAATGCATTTGTTTTTGATTGATTTCTTTCTGCATGTGTGATGGGGAAACGTATGAATCAGTGCATGATCTGCGGTGCTGAAAGAGCAGAGTTTAATTTACTGTATTATTTCGGATACTATCGGCTGTGTCACAGTTTAAAAGCTGCATCTTCGCTCTTACAAAAAAAAATGTGCGGTAGGAGTCGCCTGTGGAGACACTTAGCAATATAGAATGTTGTCCATTAATCAAGCAGAAAAGTACTTACTGCATCTTACAAAAGAAAAGCAGTGATTTATTACAGCTCTAATGTTCGATTATTATTTTTGTGATTCGACTCTTGCTTAATCTATATACTGAACAGGCGTTAATGTTTAATTTGTCTGATTGATGAACATTTTCATGAGCAGTTAACATGCAGGTGAGTTCTGAGACACTGGATTGTTTCTCTGTCGGTTAAAGTAGAACTCCACTCTACCTCTTAATCCTTCTATCTTCATCAGCTACAGTACATGAATAATAGATTGTATTTACCCAAGTCCACTGAATGCTAGCTTTAATGTTATATTACCTGTTAAAGAAAATGAGTACTAGCACAAAAAACAATTGGCTTATCTCAACTGTACATATTTGTTCAGATTTAAAAGGAAATTACAGAGGCATGCAGAGAAACTATTTGAAAATGAAAACTCTTTATCGTCTAACAAAAGCTGAAAAAGAGATTTAGTCTTCTACATAAAGCCCTGAGGATTGAAGTGAGTCAGGACTCTTATTGGTCATTTTTCCAGAAGATCAGTATTGCTGATCTTATAATAGTAATAATCTGTGTTTATTAGATACATGCAGCAAATAGATGGAATTAACAGGTCAAACTAACTTCAAAATGCTGTTGGCGATCATTCTATCAGTTTTATTGGGGTCCACTGTGACTGTTCTTCACCATAGGTATTCACTGGATGAACTTAACTGACTCCTGGCACTGTATGAGTCACTGAGAGATATCCTGTTCCATTTTGGATTTCCTCCATCATTTAAAATGAATAGTTCACTTTAAAATATATATTTATATCTTTCTTTTGGTCCATTAATTCTTAATTTGTCTGACTGCTGGGTTGACCACAAGTGTGACAACTTCCTTGCTTCCAAATTCCCTGCATACACGAATGATGTAGACTGTCTATCTACTCTATCTACTGTAAACAACCTCATTGGGTAATGATTTCATCATGGCTCAGAAATGCAACATTTTACTTTTTTTTTTTTTTTTACCGAGCTACTGTATAGTGAATTCCTTGAGCTATAGTATAGTTAGCTGTTTTGCTCTTGTGTGTTTACATACAGCATGAAATTTCCTTCATCTGGTAAATACCATGGACATACACAATACACTCTGTTATTTATGTTATGTGAATGTGTAGGAATTTTGATTCATACACATTCACATTGCATACAAACTTACTTCTTTTATTGTGTAAAGCTGCTTTGCGACAATGTCAATTGTTAAAAGCGCTATATAAATAAAATTGAATTGAATTGACTTGACTTGAACAAAGTCACAGGAGAGGCTGTCTGCACGTGCTATTCTCTCCACTGAGCACAAAGTCAGAAAATCAGTGGATGTGGAGCCAGGAATAACAAGCCGAAGCTAATTGAAGCCAAAGCTTGCAAGGGCAGATTTTAGTGTCTTGGCCTACACTATTCACTCCAGCCATCCACACAATAAGACTATTTATTAAAAATTTGTGTCACTCCATTGACCATTTCATGGGTTTTCTCACTTTAGTGAAACAGCACAGGAGACAGAGGCCGATCGTCAACTATTAGTCTGCTGATCGTGATGAAACACAAAGGTATATGTATCAGATATGTAAACTGACAATGAGTTACATTCTAATTGTTTTCGCATTAGATAACCTGTTAATGTTTTGTCGGGGTTGTTTTCTACAGGGCTGTTCTAGACATCTGGATAAGATTTCTGTGGGATGAAGAATGAGGGGACGTTTAAGGTAAAACTTTTTTAAAAATCTCTGAATGCAGAGGGCCCCATATCCATGTTCGCCTTGAGCCCCCAAATTCCTAAATCTGCCGCTGCATAGGAGCGCGAGTGTGTGTGTGTGTGTGTGTGTGTGTGTGTGTGTGTGTGTGTGTGTGTGTGTGTGTGTGTGTTACCGCTCAGAAGGAGTGCGAGTGTGTGTGTGTGTGTGTGTGTGTGTTACCGCTCATAGGAGCGCGAGTGTGTGTGTGTGTGTGTGTGTGTGTGTGTTACCGCTCAGAAGGAGTGCGAGTGTGTGTGTGTGTGTGTGTGTGTTACCGCTCATAGGAGCGCAAGTGTGTGTGTGTGTGTGTGTTACCGCTCATAGGAGCGCAAGTGTGTCAGGCTTGGAGGACCCTGTGTTTTGTGTGATCCTTGTCTGTTTTAAAAGAGCCTGTGTTGTGGTTAAAAAAAG
Source organism: Clarias fuscus (assembly GCA_030347435.1). Classification (NCBI taxonomy): domain Eukaryota; kingdom Metazoa; phylum Chordata; class Actinopteri; order Siluriformes; family Clariidae; genus Clarias; species Clarias fuscus. Next base: position 41,000,520 of record CM059205.1, read on the forward strand.
AGACGGTGTTTTTCGTTTGGTGAGTTTCTGTGTTCTGAGTTATTTTCTGTTCATGTTCTGTTTGATTTTGTTATTAAAAGACTTTTTTTGGTTAAAACAACTCTCTGCGCCTATGCCCGCCTTTGTGAAGCCCTTGGCGTTAACAACAGCCCGGACGACCCTATAGTTCGTGACACTTAGCCAGACAAACAATCATGTGGGCACACACACACACACACACACACACACACACACACACACACACACACGATATGCCCCTTTGGCTTCTATGTCAACCCTCACAGGAACCTATCAACAATATCATTTAAACCCCAAGGAAACCACACCTGTTGTAAAATAAAACTGTAACATTCTTTCAATCAAACGACTTTCATGCAGCTTTGGAATATAAATCTTTTTCGAGGCCCTGGAATACCTATTTGACAATAACAGTGATCAGGAGGAGAGAAGCCAGGTTGGGAGTGAGGAGACTCACTGTGAGGAGAGGTAGTGCCAGAGGTTGAGAATGACACAGAGTACAACCCAGAGGAGGAAGACTCTGACACTGATGAGGAAGAAGACCCAGCTGAAGTTGTGGTCCAATTTTTCATGTTTATTTCCTGGATGTCATCCCCAGCTGACATTTACATCTCAACATTTAAATGTCATCAGGATGGCATTTACATTTTCACTTTTTTTTTTTTTTTCTCTTTCTTATCCAGAGCGAATTCCAGGGCCCCAGGGCCAAAGCCTTATGCCATATCCTGAGTGCATGACTTTTCAATATCATCAACGTGTCAGCCTATAATCGCTTTGTGGTTTGGAGGGAGATCAATCCGTGTTGGAAGGAGGACAAAAACTACAAGTGGAGACTGTTCAGTGAAGAACTTGGCAAAAGCATAATGGAAACCCTCATTCAAAGGTGGCGACACCTTCCACGAATACCACGCTCTGCTGCAATGGTGAGAGACACGCAAGCAACAGCATTAACATCCACGCCAACCGAAGAAGGAGGAGATCAAAGGAAGAGGTGCCAAATGTGCCACTGTGTTTTCAATAAATAAATCAGTTTTGATTTATTTCCAGTTTTGGTCAGTTTTGACGATGAACACAAAATTTGTAATTTTGTGCCACAGTTTAGAACATTTAACTTGTTTTTTTTTTTTTTTTTTAAAAAGTGACATTGAAGTACTCTGTGATTAAATATTACAATGGGTATTTGTTATAAACAAAATAATACCTATATAATGTAATTTCCCCTAAAAAAAAAAAAAAAAGCTCAGCTAAATGAGGCCTGCAGGACATAGAGAGCAAATACAAGTTCAAAACATATAAGGTTTACTAGAGCTTAAGTTGATTAAAAAATATCTAATACAACATAAGGTGTTAATATACAGCATGTATTATTGTGGATTTATTGTGGAATAAAATAGCCCTGGGCAAAATGACTGGGAACATTATTATTGTGAGCCAGAAACAAACACAACATGTCATATGACAAAATGTGATTAAATAAACAGATGAGGGAGTTCTTCTACAGACGCTGGAACATGGTTTATGTTTAGAGCTGCTAAACTGATGCCAGCAGGAACCCTGACTGTCAGGAAGGACATCCGGCATGAAACCTCTGCCTAATTGCACACGTATTGGCCTGTGGTGGTGACGCACTGCCAGGAGCAGCCAAAAGAACAACACAGCTGGCGCTGAATCCACACAACAGTCTGCTAGGTGGTGACCCCTGAACTAATTCTGACCTTTTTACATCTTACTAAATAAATAGAGTATTATTTAAGGGACATATTTTTGAGCCCTGACTCTTCCCCACTCTCTGTTTCCATTTCTGCAAAGCTGTAAAGCTCTTACACTTTGCGAGTTATGCCAAGTCAAATACACAAGAAAGTGTTCGTCTAAGTACTGTAACCAACCTACAGTCGATTGTTTCCATATAATAGCCCAAGTGTCCCAAGTGTTTTATATCTTATATACCATTTATAGCATTCACGTAACATTACTTTTATTTATATACCATTGTTCAGCTGGTCCCGCCATCTCCTAGAGATCAAGGAAGACATACATTTAGACTGTTTTCTGTTCTAACACCTATGTAGATGGCGGAATACATTTCCAGTAAATGTGAGACTTTAAACAATCTTTTAACCTTCACACCTTGCCTAATATCACTGATATTTTGAAATAAGATCAAGGGGGGTAAAGAGCAACACAGTCCTACTTTATTAACTATGGCTGTGCAGGTCAAAGGATGAGATTGGCATGTGTTTCACAGAGGACTATTTGGCAGACTTTGACACGATGTTCCTTCTGCTCTTGCATCAGCAGCCTGGGGATAAACTTGGCAGCAGCATGGCGCATGTTCAAACCACACACACACTGCCTGAACTGTTCAGACAATGGCAGCACTGTCATTCAAGCACAAGTTGTGACTAGTTGTGACATATTTAGGGGTTGAGCATGTTGAAGTATTTTTCCTGATCTCTTGTCATTTTCCAGTAAGCACAGCTCCCAACGTACACAGGACGATGTCTTTTTGGCACACTCATGAATGTTGTGTTGCCTGTGAGTGTTAATGCAGCCTTATGCCTCCATCTATTGGTGTGTCATAAATCTAGTCTCAAAACGTTTTCAGACCACTTCACATATAACACCACATCAATCCAATGATGCACAAATGAAATGCAAGTCAGTTTGCTGTGTCTGATTATGTCCACTACTCTTTTCCTGAGAACTTTAATTATTATTAAAGTTTAAACAGCTTATTATTGATACGAAACTAATATGCAAGACAATACTTAAACAACCACTACCACAACTGCAGGATGATTTATTCATTGTCATCAAAGTGCGAGAGTTGGAGGTAGAGCATTTTGATTAAAATAATAATAATAATAATAATCTTATTTAATAGTATCAAAATATTATATCATAGTGTCCAATACATGGGTTTAATTATAAAACATAACCAATTTTTTTGTTCATTTTGTTGTAAAGCAATTTATATGATTTGTAAAAAATGAATACATTTTATATGATTTAAATAATATAAAAAATGTATCTAGTCCTGAAAAGCAGACGAGGACACAAGTGAAGTAAAAGGAGTTTATTAAACACTTCACCAATCAGGCGAACAAAACAAACATCCGTAATCAAAGTACAGGATCAGAAAGGACAGGCTTGGGGTGAGTGATCTACTAACATCAGTAGAGGTCAGCAAAGGTAAAAAACCCCAGAAAAGCAGTGACAAGCTAAAGGATCAGTAACGTTCTGGTTAAACCTCAGAAGTGCATACTTCACAATGAGCCTCTTTTAAGGTTCTATTCATACCGTTTGTGAGATTACTTGCAGTTGTGTGTAATTAGACATCAGGTTCTTCTTCAGCCAGTGGGAATTCTACTTCTTGTCCACCTTGTTTATAGGACGTATAGCCATGAGCCCCCGGATAACAGACCCTTTGAACTTTAACTCTTTTTGGTACAGAATATTTTTTTTGCAATTAAGGTTGTATTTTGTACGTCTGTTTTTCTCTGATCAATTTCAGACATGTGGTTCTTCACCCACTGATCTTCGGGGTCTGCACACACTTGACGTCCGCTCTCCATGATAAAACTGCAGGTAAGAGAAGAATAAAACTATAATACAAACACCAAACCTAACACTCTCACATGTCCTAAACCAATAACATTATTCAAACTTTTATTATATTGAACTTAAATACTATCATGTTGATTTAAAACTATTTTATATTAACTAATTTATTACAAATAGATTTTAGATTGCCATGAAAATGATTGATATGAGGGATAGAATTTATTTTGTACATTACAGTGGAACCTTGGATTGTGAGTAACCCGGTTTGCGAGTGTTCCAAAAGATGAGCAACATTTTTTATACATTTTTCCTTGGTAAACGAGCGAGTCTGATTTACGAGTACCGAGTATCCTCGAGTATCCTCGAGTATCATGTGGCACACAGTCGCTTCATGTTTTGATGCCGAGCGTCACATGATCACAACTGAGCCAATAGTTCTTCTCTCTCTCACACTGCGGAATCGTGGGTAATCGTCTCTCATGCTCGGTCTCAGTGCGCGTGTGTCACTCATATAGTGAACATCCGTGCAGGCGTGTACAGTTTATTATAACGCTGTGACCGCGTAAAGCATTTTTATTTTATTTTTTTGTGTATGTGTGGGATGACCTTCTGGAACTAATTATGCAATCCAAGTTTCCACTGTACATTAAACTGGTTAAACACTTACATGATCCCAGGCTTTGTACAGTCACGCCGAGCTTCTTTATACTGAGTAATGCATTGTAGAGGTATTTTATTCTTATTGTATGTGAAACAACATTTTTTTACTCCATTTGAATCTGTAGAGAAAAAGAAATAAATCAACCATGCCTTTGTAAACATGAAATATCATTACTGTTAAGAGATGATGCTTCATGTAGTTTTACACTGTACCACCTGCCAGTTCATTTCTGATGTGATGAAAATTAGTAGGTCAAAAAATATATATTGCGGTGTAACAGCATAACACCCACAGAGCGGGTTATTACGGGCTGGTGAATTTAAGGAACCTGGTATTTTTTTAGCTAATTCATCATAACGAGTACTCAGTAGTGAGTAGTGACAACAATCTAGTTTAACTTTATACTACAAGTCAGTTATCTTACTTAATGTTTAAGTCAGCACATATTAACTTATTTAAAACAAATCATCAGAAATGCAGATAATAATATAATAATCATAATAACAAAGAAACATATAATGAACTTCATCTTACTCTGAGTCGTTGTGAAGGACTCAAGGCAGGTGAGAACCAGCAGACCCATCAGGAGAGAACGAGGGGACATGACTGCTGCTGCTGATGATAATGATGCTGATGATGCTGATGATGTTGATGATGATGGTGGTGGTGATGATGATCACAAGGTGAACAAAACGGTGTTAACACAGATATGACTTGAGCTCTGGTTTTATAAGCTGGTAGGAGGAGCAGAGTATGGTCTGATTGAGGGGCGGTTCAATGGTTAGAAGAAATTGGGAATGTTTGAAGAATAAAGCCATCCTTCTCTCTATGAATGTCTTTAAATATTCTACTTTCATCATATGTTTTTTTTTCACCTGTTCCCTTGATTTAGTATTCATTACCAACAATTAATAATGTCTATTAATTAAAAAATGAAAAACACACAAAAAAAGACTGTAAAACAGGTAATGTTGTGGAATTTTGGCCCAACCACCAAAAAACACCACATATGTTAAGTGTGAATGTTACTTTACATTGTTACATTACATTAAATAGCCAGAGAATAGACTTTATTACACTGTCCAGTGAATTTTTGGCAACTCACGGGATAAAATAATCCATGATATCACTTGACAAACCGCAGAGGAAATGGTCAACTTCCCTTTTTTTAAAGGCTGCTTTTATCTCTCGCCCATTTCCCACTTTCTCAGTTTGTACAATAGCCATGGGGTTTCAAATTCCTGGGACACACTATGATGTAATTTGTTATGATGTAACAACAAAGCACTAAGAGGGCTGAGACCACATATGCTACGGTTGTGTGCAACTGACTCCAGAAACCATCGAATGACCACAGATCAGCAGGTGATAAAATCCTGTAACTCAGCTACAAGAATCCGAGCTGTACATTTGCTACTCAAAACTCCAATACAGTCAGTTAAACCAGAATCTTATTGTCCATACCCATAAAAAAAATCACAAAATGGCCTTAATAATTTACACAGGAACATGTGATGGAATAAACTGATGTAGAGGATCTACTGAAGAAGCAACAAAACGTTTAGGCTGCTAAAATGCCTTTTTTTTTCCTGTTTGAATGGAGAAAATGAAAATGTTTTGCTGCTTAATTTCCAGATCACAGCCTGCCAGATGAAGATCCCCAAAGTGGTGACTAAGGAACAAAGGTCGTGAGTTCCTGATCATAGAGATTGCATCCCTGAGAAACTCCCAACAGTAAATGATTGGCTTGTGTTTATATGCTGAATAGAGGTGATGTGTGTTTATGTAGTTAACAAACTCATCCTGTTCCACATTGAGAACAGTAGATCGGAAAGCCCATGAGCTCATGAGACAATTGGCTTCCTGTCCACTCCTTGCTCTCTCATGCCCTGCTGTGTATTTATTTATTCATTCATTCATTCATTCATTCATTCATTCATTTATTCATTTATTTGAAAAGCAGAAGTAAAATCCTAAGTCAGACATAAGTGGAAAGTGGGTGCATAGTAATATCTGTGCTTTTTTATTCAAGGCAAATAGTTAAGAATTTATTTTTAAGCTGAACACTTTCAAGGGTTTAAAGGGTCAGGATTTTTTTTTATTTATCATCACATACACTGCTGCTCTGTTGTTAATGTGTGACGTTGCAGACAGTGCCACATGTAACACAACACCCCCCCCCCCCCCCCAACTTCAATCTGTGTTGTCTTTAGGCATCCCTGAGACACCAGCATCAGCCAAATCAAATATGCAGTGGAGTGAGCTTGTAGCATTACATTAAAAGGATAGAGGATAGACTGTATTACATGGACCAGTGAATTTTTGGCAACTGCTACATGCTTTAAAGTTCATTAAAGCTTTTGATTAGGTTCTTAACTTTTAAGGCACCGTGTAATGTTAGGATGCATACTAAATAGTGTTCTTGTTGGAATAATGAAGCAAATATGACAGCCCCTGTGGCCAATATGTCACCAGAGAGTTAATATACTGTATATCAGGGCTTGTTTCTGCATATCACAATGCAAATGTAATATTAAACTATGTAGGAATAAGCAGGTAAGCTATTAAGCTGTCAGCTTCCTGAAAATCTAAAGCCACCTCAAGCCTTAGTGTCTCCATCTTGACTCCTTATCTCGTCCATGACACAAAGCAGTGAGAAGCTTAACACAATACTGGAAAGGAACTCAGCGGTGGCTAGAGCCAAGCCAGGAACAAATGACTAGTGTTAACCTTGACCAACAAAATTCAGTTCAATAAACAAAGGAAGACAATTTTACTGGTTTGCTCCAAATTGGGGGGAAACACCAACTTACACTGCTGACGCTCTTGCTGACCTCCAGAGCACACCTTTCCGCAGCAACAAAGAGACCATACTTTCATGGACAATTCCAAAGACAATTCAAGTTTGTCAGTAGGGAAAATATATTTGCTTATCTAGTATGCTCCATGCCTTTGTATTATGCTTGATAATGTTTTTTATTATAATATTATATGTTTACAACCGCTTTCTGTTTTAAGGAGTATGCAAGATATGGAATGTTTGATATTGAAAGAACATTGGTGTGAATGGAACGTTTGAACAGTGTGAACAGGGCTGATGTTAATACACTTTATAAAAGCACTAAAACTTCAGCATGACAGACCAAATATTAGGCTAATGTATGCACAAAAAAGAAAGTGTCTGGGGTGTGGATAAGCCCCGTAACGACGTCTGATTAGCACAATCACCCGTGGGACGAACCGACTCTGCGGGGTCAAAACCCCAAGGTCTGAATGGCTTCATTGTTCTTTCACTATTGCTCTTTTGGGCATGCCGTCTTACCTGCGCTTACACGCGGCCTTGGGTCATCCACTCTTCAAGGAACTCCAAAGTCTTTGCAATGAAGAAACCCTCAGAAGAATTTCTAGAGCGCCGCCATCGGTAATCAAGCAACCAAAGAAGCACGCAATTCCATCAACGGATTGCCAACCAATTAGCAACTAGCAACCGGGATTAACGCTCACTTCAAACCCACTGAAAGTACTTTCTCCATGACATGTTATCAGTAGTACTGTAATCACTACAAGGTTTTTTGATGGATTTACACATAAACACACATGCACTCATTTGCAAAGATGGTGCATTTCATTTCTTTCCCTTTGCCCAGTGCCCCAGGGTGATTCTTTAAACACTGTACAAATCCTATACTTAATTATCTGTAGTAAAATGAGTGATAATTGATGTAAAATATGAATCAAGTAAAATGAGACATTCTCCATGCATCAAGTGTTTCCTTACAAAAGCAAGGTAGTATGATTTATTATGACTAGTTAGATTATTTTGTGATAAGAATAACAACTTGAGCAAAGGTTGGGATCAGGCACAGGCTGAAACCATTTTAGCCAAGTGATGTTTTGTCAGTAAACTTAGCCTGACAGTTCACTTTGCCTTTATTTTGTGATGAGTACAAGTAGTTTAGATCAAGTGATGCAGGACATTCAGACATTATAGGAAGTGACATAATTGCTAATCACAACTTGGTTAAAAACTGTGCTGAACCCTCAAAACAAATTGCGAGTCACAGCGATTAGCGACCACTTTCTGACAGAACAGGCATAGTTCAGCATGAAGATTCAGTAGGCTCAAATTGTGAAAGAATGGTTCTAACAGCATCATTTTCACACATGAAACCACAGAGTTCTGACCTTAACCCTACTGAAAGACTTTAGGATGTGCTGGATAAGACTTGTGGAGCGGCTCAACTCTCCCATCATTTGGAAATAAATGTTGTGATGTTGCATAAAGCATATATAGTAAATACACATCAGCCATAACATTTAAAACCAAATAGACCTCTAAAAGGAGACCTGGCACCAAGATATAAGCAGCAGATCTTTTAAAATCTGTAGGTCATGTATAAATCAGACTTATTTGTCCAGGAGTACAGCCCAAGGATTCTAGATAAGTCACAGCCCAGAGCCCCGGCCAGGGAGCAGATAAGCAAGTTACTTCAACTGTCTGTTAGCTGCACCAAGTAATCACACAGGATTCACTATATTGAAACTGTGTCTGTTCCCCAAGATAAATAAAACAATTCTGAGAAAGACTCAGAAAGTCTGTTTTAGAAAACTAGTTAACATAGAATTGGAAAATACTGAATATACAGCCAGAACCTCTAATCTGAAGCTAGGACTGATGAATATTAGATCACTCACATCTAAAGCACTTACTGTTCACTAAACTATTACTGATCAGGAGTTTGATATACTTTGTTTAACAGAAATATTAAAAAAAAAAATCGAATGAGTACTGTATGTACGGTAGCAACATATCTCTCCACTCTAATAGAAAATAACAAAAAAAAAAAAATCCTAGATTTTTACTTAATATAATAGCAAACTTAATCAGAAATAAGACCATTACAGAACTCTAAAGATAAAACTGCAGATGAGAGAAGATGTATTGTATTTCAAGATTAAACTGCAATCCAAACTATAAATCTAACACTCTCAATTATCACAAACAATACTGACACTTATGATGAATTTAAAAGACTGTCAAAGTCATGAAAATATTTTCTCTTATATTCATGTAGTAGGATTTATTAAAATCAAAGAAGAGGTTGAATTCCCAACATGATTCCAGATTCTTTGTACTCAGTAATTAGATGTACAGGGATCTTATGCCTCTGCAATGTGAAACCACAATCCCGTTAGATTTATAGGGGAAAAGAATTAATTAAATAACTAGTTAAATAACAAGTTTAAATTTCTACTACATGACAGTCATCATACTAATGTTAATAAGTGTTTAAGTCAGTCAATATTAACTGATTTAAACTCATTAGCATAAACACAGATACTATTATGTAGAACTCAATGTGTTATAAGGTTAAGTGATGAACTTTATCTTACACTCAGTCATTGTAAAGAACTGAAGACAGGCCAGAACCAGCACAAACATCAGGAGAGAATCAGAGGACAAGCCTGCTGCTGCTGCTGCTGCTGCTGCTGCTGCTGCTGCTGATGATGATGATGAAAAGGTTGTTGATGATGATGATGATGATGATGTGAACAGAGTGGCATTAATGCAGGTGTCACTTCAGCACTGATCTTATAAGCTGTTAAGTGGACTGTGGTTTAACTGAGGAGAAGACTGTAAACTGTTTTACTTGGACGCAAAGAGAAATAAAAATCAACTCTTTCATAGCAAAGAAAGATGATAATGTTTAACACTTCATAGCCACACATATAAAAATAAATGTAAATCAGAAATCCTAGACATGAAAAAGAAAAAAATACAAAATGCCTGGAATAAAAAAAAAAAAAAAGAGTATCAAACCTCATGCCCCCGAGTGGTGCAGTGGTCGCCCTATCTTCCGGAGATCGCTGGTTCGATCACCGGGTGATGCTGTAGAGCAAATTGGCCGAGCCCTCTCAGCAGGGTTAGATAGGAGGCATTTAGTGCTCTACGGCCAGTAGATATCGCTGAATATTTGCTGGCTAAATATATATATATATATATTTTTTTTTTTTTCATTGTTGACAATTACCAATAAGGCTTCTTCACCATTCTCGATCAGCATTAAGACTTCTGATCCTTATGACAATGTGGCCATTTCTACCTCCATCATCCAGGGTGATGATGAAACAGATTACTGTTAATGATAATAGCTGCCTAGAGGAGATTAAGAGTCCGAACTACTGGTGGATAAAGTACAAACTCGCCCTAAAAATCAGCAAGACTAAGAAATTGATAGTAGACCTCAGTATGAAGCAGTAGAGGAGCAACAGACACTCACAAGTAACAGGGTCCCTGTGCGACAGTGTGGTTGGGTGTGGTCAAACACTGCTCTGTGAAGGAAGTGAGTGGTGAGGTCGAGTGTGTGGGAAGGAATGCACACATGATGAGAGCGTGTCTAATTAGTGTTTGTTTGTCGCAGTGAGCCGGGAAGCGATAAAGAGCAGCAGAGCAAGCAAGCGGGAGAGAGAGAGAGAGAGAGAGAGAGAGAGAGAGAGAGAGAGAGAGAGAGGGTATAATTATGTGTGTTAGAATATGGCTGAAAAAGCAACTGGTTTTCTGTTATCATTTGAATAAGCTTCACTCTTCTGGAAGGCTTTCCAATGGAAAAGTGTGGCCGTGGGTATTTGTGTTCATTTAACTAGATGTTGGATGTTGAGGAGGCTCCAGTTCAAGTTCATCCCAAAAGTGTTAAGTGTGGTTGAGTTCAGTCTGGGCTCTGTGCAGGACACTCAAGTTCCTCCACTCCAAACTCAACACACCATGTCTTTATGGAGCTTGCGTTGTGGATCTCACAGGACCCTCGTCATGATAGATAAGGGTTTGGATCTCTTAGTTCTAGTGAAGGGAATCTATCATGCTACCACTTCCAGAGACATTCTTGGTGTCATAATTTTGGGCACAGTGGTTTTGCAGAGATGTAAGGTTGAGTCTAAAAAAGAGCATGATGTAAAGCTGTTTTAACGTAAGACGGTCAAAAACCCTTGAAAGGTACCCTTTTTAATGACTAAAGGCTAATCTACTGATTATTTATTACTAGACTATTGATTGTCTTCTCTGATATATTATTAAGATACACATTTTAACATTAATACCTGACCATATTTAAAGCGTTTATCCAATCTAGAGTCACTGTGCTATAATGTAGTCTAGTGTCACGGGTAACCCCTAGAGGGCGCCTAGCGCCCAGAGATTTTGTGTTTGTAGTTCCTTTTGAGTTTAACTTCATTTCCCAGTGTGCAACTCGGTCAGGTGACGTGGGCGCTCACCTGAACTGAGTTGCTCATTAGTTTCTTTATAAATAGCGTGTTTTAGTTCTTTTGAGCTGTCTTGCATCTGTTGATTTTCACCTCGTTCATGTCTGTGTGTTTAGTTTGCGTTTCCGGTAGTCTTTATACGTGTTTTAGTTTCGTTTTCACTTCAGGTATTCTGCTTGTTTGATTTTCCTGTTTTGTATTCAATAAACATCGTTTCCTTTAAACACCTGGATCCTTTGCATTCATGACTCGCACACAGATTCGTGACATCTAGCTTACTCAATATCTGAAACAAATCTTACATTCTCTGAGCAGTAGGTGGGGACTTACTTTGATTTATTTTGTTCCATTATTGTCATACTTTGTAGTTACTGTACTATATATAATACTCTATAGTAACAGATACTAGTATTAGTATTTCAGTCTCTGCAAATGAAGCAAACTATCAATTATAGGCGGCAAGGCATTGTCAAAAGATCTCTGAGACAAAGTTGTGCACAGGCACAAGTCAGAAGATTGATGGAGATGCAGTAAATAAAGCTGCAAAGCAAAAGAATATGAACTAAGACCTATGCTTAGCAGCCACCATTTGGTGTGACCCACTACAAAATTACAATAAAAAAAAATGAGTTGGGACTATTATTATTACTATTATTAAAATTAAAACTCAACCAGCATATTACTGATACCAAACTTCATGCTTAAGCATGGATATCCACAAACACAACTGCAAGCCGATTTATCCATTGTCAGGTGAAGTTATAGCTTTTTTCGAAAATCACACAATATTCTCACTAATATAACACAATTTGACTTATTATTTTAGATTTCTGCTGCTTAACGTATTGAAGAACAGAACAAAATATTAGCTAGTATTTCACAATATTATAATAAAAAAGAGAAAATGTTTGTTTTTTTGTTTTGTTTTGTTTTGTGGTTTTACTAAAAATGGAGTCATCTCATACTGTAAAACAATCCAAATAACTTATAAGAAAAGCTTGATTCCCCCAGTCCAAAAAAAAAAAAAAAAAAGCAAACACTACTGTATATTAAAAAGTAAATTTTGTACTAATTACTGTATGTATCATGAAGGAAGTATTTAACCCCTCTGTAAGGTTTGGTCAACCTTGCTGTGAGGCGAGGACCCAAGTGCAGTAAAAGGAGTTTATTGAACACTTCACCAATGAGGAGAACAAAACAAACATGTGTGGTTAAAGTACAGCAGCAGACAGAACAAGCTTGGGTTGAGTGATATACTAACGGCATAAACAGGGGAAGGCAAAATCAGAATCAGGAGAGATCATCGAAGGTCAAAAACACAGAAAAGCAGATAATGTATATTTAGGTAACAGTTTGGTGAAATCTCAGGAGCGTACACGTCACAATGCGAGCCTCTTTCGAGGTTCTATTCATACTATTTTGAACATTCCTTTGCAGGTGTGTGTAATTAGGACTCAATTCATCTTGACACTTCTATTTGGTAGTTGTAGTTTTCCTCTCTCATGTTTGTAGGAGCCATGGTTTCACCTGGTATTAGCTGGTCAATTTTATCCAAGTGCTCCTTCACCTACTGATCTTTTGCGTCTGCACACATGACAACCATACTTCCTGATCAAACTGCAGCAAAGAAAAGTAAGATTTACATCAGATTAAAACTGCAATCCGAACATTAAATTTAACACTCTCATATGTCCTAAACCACCAACATTATTCAAACTTTTATTATAATAAACTAATATAATAATCTAATCATTTAAATAATAAAAAACATTATCATGCTGAATCAACATAAGCACATATTAAATTTATATTATATTTTATCTAACCATAAAAAAAAGTTTGATATGGGGGAAATCATTTAATTTATTAGATTCCTGTTGTGGGTTAAAGACTTACAATGTTCCAAGTTCTGTACAGTTGGTGAAATGTGGGTGACATATGTTACAGCATGACTCTGTAGGTAAAACATATTTCATTTATTAGTCATGGCTTTGTAAAAAGAAAATTTTTGAAAAAAAAAAATTTATATATATTATATTATATAAAATTATATATATTATATTATATTATATTATATTATATTATATTATATTATATTATATTATATTATATTATATTAATTATATATATATATATATATATATATATATATATATATATATATATATATATATATTTTTTTTTTTTTTTTTAAAGAGATGCTGCTTGATCTATTTACACTGTATTATCTCACTGTGAATTTCCGATGTGATGTATAAAAGGAAAAAAAAAATCACTATTTATTGTGGAAAAACCTGGAGCAACCTGTTCATATACAGTATATAAAGAATTCAGCATAATCAGTACTCAGTAATGAGTAGTGACACTAGTCTAGTTTCACTCTCTACCATAAGTCAGTTATCTTACAACAGAAAATACAGAAATACAGTTAATATAATAATAATAATAATAATAATAATAATAATAATAATAATAATAATAATAATAATAGTAATAATAATAATAATAATAGTAATAATAATAATAATAATAATAATAATAATAATAATAATAATAACAAAACAACTTTGTTACCGTCGGCCATTGTGAAGGAGTGAAGACAGGTGATAACCAGCAGAACCATCAGGAGAGAACGAGAGGACATGGCTTCTGCTGCTGCTGCTGCTGCTGATGATGATGTTGATGATGTTGATCACGATGTGAACAGAATGTTATTAGCACTTTTATAAGTCATTAGGAGGAAGAGAGGGTGGTCTGATTGGAAGAATGTTTGGAGAATAAAGTCATCCTTCTCTCTCCAAATGTCTTTAAATATTCTACTTCCATCATGCTTGTTTGTTTCCACTTGATTTGTTGGTCCTAATTTAAAATACCAGACTTGGTAATGTTTTTGGAATTTTGGCCCACAATCAAGGCACACGTTAAGTGTGTATCTCATGTTATTGACATTAAAAAGTCAGAAAATACACTTTATTACTCTGTCCAGTAATTTTTTGCTGAGTCACTTTACAAACCACACAGGGAAATGTCAATAGGGTTTCATCGATAGCTCAGTTCCCACTTTCACAGATTTAGCTGCAAATCTGCATATTTTTTATAGTGCAGCTACGGAAGATTTATAGCCGATTTCAGCAAGCTATAGTGAAGTCATAAACGTGTGTGACTACGAACGACACATCATGAAATGGCCTTAATAATTTACAACCAATCCAATGCGGTCCATTTTTTATTGGATAAACTATTGTACAGTATCTGCTGAAGAAGCTATAAAAAAGTTTCTAAAGAAGCTAAAAAAATGTTTAGAGTTGGCTTTTTCCTGATTGATGAACAAAAAATTATATTGTTGCCCACTACTTATCCAGATGCCATTCTGCCAGTTGAAGACCCTCAAACTAGTGGCTCATGGATTGAATCTGTGGGCTCCTGATCATGGATATGAAATGTAGGAGGAAATTCCCAACTGATTTTTGTCAAGAGTTTAATCATTATTAAATTAAATCATAATAATAGTTTAATTACTGAAATATCACCTGGTCACAAAGTATTCAAACCCTTTGCTCAGTATTTAGTAGAAGCAACCATTTGATCTAATACAGCCATCAGTCTTTTGGGGAAAGATGCAACAAGTTTTTCACACCTGGATTTGGGGATCAGTGCAGCAGAAATATTTTTGCAACCCTGGCCAGATCTGTGCCTTGCCACAATTCTGTCTCTGAGTCCTTCTGGCAGTTCCTTTGACCTCATGATTCTCATTTGCTCTGACACACACTGTGAGCTGTAAGGTCTTATATATGTCTATATATATAATCAAGCCTTCCTAATCAAGTCCAACCAGTATAATCAAACACAGCTGGACTCAAATGAAGGTGTAGAACCATCTCAAGGGTCATTAAAAGAAATCAACAGTGCCTGAGTTAAATATATGAGTGTCCCAACAAAGGGTCTGAATACTTTGTGACCATGTGATATTTAAGTTTTTCTTTTTGAAGAAATCTGCAAAGATTTTCTGTCAATATGAGGTTTTGTGTGTACATTAATGAGGAAAAAAATCAACTTAAAGTCCAAGTGTTAACACTGAATTTTAGTTTATAATATCATGTTAATCCTCTCACATTTCATGATATTAACGCGTTCAGTTGATAAAATTTGAACACTACACACTAAGGTGAAACAACTAGCTATCTAATGGAAATAGATACAACTAATTAAGGTAACATTCTGTGTTTATTACTGTAGATAGAAATAGCTAATAGATGGAACCAGCAGATCACACACTACACACTGCTGCCATTATTTCTGTTGCTGTCATCATTAGTGACTGCTCTTCATCTGACGTGCTCACTGGATGAACATAACCATCTCCTAACACAGCCTAAGCCACTGAGAGATCTTGTTTTCCATCCAGTTGTCCTCCGCTGTAGGAAAAACGTCCAATGTGATCTCAGTACAATTTCAACTTTAGCAACAATAACATAAAACTTATTGCAATAACCATAATTATTTCTTCCTTTTGATCTGTTGATTTTAAATGTCCAAAAACTCCGACTGGTTCTGGATTAACCACCGTGTGTCATGTTTCTGGGTGCGAGGCATAATTGCAGAGGTCCAGGTTTTAAAGGAACGATGTTTTATTCATAAAGAAAAAACAGGGAAATCAAATGAACAGAATACTTTAAGTGAAACTGAAACTAAAACACGCATAAAGACATTGAAAGACACGAACTAAACGCACAGACATGAACGAGGTGAAAATCAACAGATGCAAGACCAGAAACTCAAAGAAACCAAACTATTTATAATAAAACTAATAACCAGCTCGGTTCAGGTGAGCGCGCATGTCACCTGACCGAGTTGCGACATGGGAAATGAAGTTAAACAAAACAAACTACGACACAAATCTCTGGGCGCTAGGCGCCCTCTAGGGGTTATCCCTGACATCGTGTGCTACTTTTTGGTTAAATCACCTGTGTGCTGTAAGCTGGCCTTGTTGAATGACAAAACACTCCGCTCAGTAATAATTTCAATATGGGTGATAAACTTTTTATTTCTCATGGAATGTTGGCAGCCGGTGGGCAGTGGTGTCTCTAAACTGTGTGGACAACATGTGATATGTTGGTGTGACATAGTGTACATACAGAGAAATGCTGAGAATGGGATGTTCCACATTAACCAGTTAACCACACACACACACACACAAACACACACACACACACACACACACACACGCACACACACACACACGCACACACAAGAACACTAGATGACTGAACACCGACATGGTTGACCTGGTCATCCTATCTGTTTTACTGTCCATCACTGTGTCTGCTCTTCACCTGAGATATTCACTGGATGAACGGACTCGAGACACTGTATGAGCCACTGAGAGATCTGTTCCATCAAGATTTTCTCCATCATTTTAAATGATGGTAAATTTTAACTTTAGTAACAGAAACAGTATAAGAGCAAGACAAGTATCCCTTCCTTTTGGTTCATTGATTCTCAGTGTGTTGAAGACCTCTGACTGCTGGGTTGACCACAGTGTGTGGCAACTACTTTTGGCCAAATTCCCTGAATGCATCAATTATGTAACCTGGTGAGCTCAGTGTTTGGTCTAACAGGTCAACAACCCCACTGGGTAGGGATTTCATCATGGACCAAGAATTCAATGTTTTATTTCTAATTTAAACCTGTTAAATGTACAGTGAATTATTTGTGCTACATTTAGCTGTTGTGTGTTTACATGCGGTGTGCACTTTCATTCCTCAGGTAAACACCATGGACACTAACCTCTGTTATTTGTGTTATTTATGTTGTGTACAGACCACTTCTCAGGAATCAATTGCTTTAATTTCTGAAAAGGGTAATTAGTTGCTTTATATATTCAGTGACTGAGTTGGTTAATTTAGAAACAGTGAGGGTGAGGAGGCCGTCATGAGGATTTCCTCTTGAAAACCTTTGGCCAAGTGATTGTGAGTGTGAGGCAATTCAGCTTAGCGTTTCTGTGCTTAGTGATGTAACAGTAAACAGGAAGTGACACAATTGCTGATGTCAAAAAGGCAACATTGTTGCCAGCAGTTAATCATAACCTAATGCTGGCGCTTTTAGGAGTGGGTGAAACACAGAACTGTCTCATGGGTCAGGTTTAGAGTGGATTGGGGTAAAAAGTAGCATGTGTGTTTGGCTCTCTCTGTTCATCCGGAACTTATTTATTTTACATTTTAAAACACAACAAGTTTCAAACTGCTGTCATTGATGCTTTTATTTCTGTTACTGTCCTCATTTGTGACTGTTCTTCTCCTGTGGTGGTCACTGGATGAATGTAACCTAACACAGCATAAGCCACTGAGACATCTCCAGTTCCATCAAGCTTTACTCCACTGTAGGAAACGCATCCAATGTGATCTCAGCACAATTTCAACCTTAACAACCATTACATAGAACTATTACAGCAATAACCATAATTCTTCCTTCCTTTTGATCTATTGACTCTAAATGTCTAAATGGTGCTGGATTAAGTCAGCTGTATGCTGTAAACTGGCCTTGTTGAATATTTGCTCTGACAAAACACTCCGCTCAGTAATGATTTGATAATGGTATGCGTTTTCAATTTCTCATGGAATGTTGGCGTCTCTGAGCCAAACTCCTGTGTGTTTTCCAGGGTTTACACGGGGAGATTTTCCCTTGGATCCCGCACAGGCTAGTGAGTGTTTCTCAATAAATTTACACTGATGTTTCACTTTAAACCGTAAATTTCATTACATATTAGAAATACTACAATTTTTTTCTCTCTCCATTTTTATAGTAACTGTTTATTTTTTTATTTTATTTTTTTATTCATTCTCCGGTCTCATTTTCAGTAAAAATCACATTTTCCTTGAGTTCTCAGTTTGACAGTTTGAAATGTTGCGGAACCAAATCCACAAACTGTGGATGCACTTTAATGCACAAATGTTATGTTTAGTTTTTATTTATTTTTTGCTGCTTTGAAATATAAATATTAAAACAAAAAACCCTGAATGCGTAATATATAATGAATACAGATTCTAGCCTACTTAATATGGCTCTGATTAGTCATCAATATGTTTGGAATAGTCTAATGGCAATATTGTAATATTCAGTTCAATCCATTAAGTGTTTAGTTAAATAAGAATATGAGGAGTTCCAGTTAGACGGTACTTGTAAATAATTAGGAATCTGAAAATAATAAAATTAGAGAATAATTGGATTATCATGTCTTATCACAGCTTTTCACAGCTGTGTGGATTCATACAGGATATGATATGTTGGGGTTACATCCTGTAAATACACAGAAATGCTGAGAATGGGGCGGTCCACATTAAGCAGTTGCATATCTTGTTGGCTAAAGCTTATGAAGGAACTTATTCCTACTAATCCACCACAATTTATTTAAATACAGATCTATGAGCCAGAGATTTTTAACATCTATTGCTAGGCAAGACTCCACCAGAGATTAAAAGAGCTGAGCAACAGGCTGGAGTTGGAGCTCTTCTTATATGAGGTCACATTGGGCGGCGGCGGGGCGAGAGGGGGGGGGGGGTGATCTAATTGGCTTGCCCCTAAGCCCTGACCAATATCAATACAAAAATGGAAAAAAGGGAAAAAAGCAGAGAATGTCTTAGGTTCGTTTATTTGCTATTTGTTTGTTTGATTTCACACAGACACTGTCTAAAAATGACTAAAACTGAATGTTGCATATTAGATTCCCATTAAAATTCCCTGCTCACTCTGAATTGCACTTAACGATTTTTCATGTTATATACATTTTAAATTGTGGAACTGTATCTCTTCTTTATGCTTATAGCAGTAAAATGAACTTGAGTGTTCTTAAGGACAAAATAAATATGAATTATTATTATTATTATTATTATTATTATTATTATTATTATTATTATTATTATTATTATTATTATTAATTATTTATTTATTTTGTAAATAATATATCGGCCAAAAAAATGATATTAATATTATTAGCACTGCTACTTTGCACCTCCAGGGTCCAGGTTTAATTCCCACCCCTCGTCTGTGTACATAGAGTTTGCATGTTCTCCCCGTGCTTGGTGGGTTTTTTCCAGGTACTCCAGACTCCTTCCACAGTCCAGAAACATGCGGGCTAGGCTAATTGGTGTTCATAAACTACACATTGTGTGTGTGTGTGTGTGTGTGTGTGTGTGTGTGTGTGTGTGTGTGTGTGTGTGTGTGTGTGCACGTGTGAATGTATGTGCGTATACCCTGCTATGGATTGGCACCCCATCCAGGGTAGACCACACCTCAGTCTCCTAGGATAGACTCCATATACATAATATTACACTCTACTTTCGAATTTATATAGATAATATAGAATTAGTGACAGATTCACAAATTTCATATAAAATGACGTTACATCACTCAAATGATGCACAAATGAGATGGGAAATGGAAAGCTCTTGTCTTCACTCTGGCTACATTTGTCCACTACTGTTGTCCTGAATTGGGGGTTTTACACTTTGGAATTAATTTATGGCACCATGATGCAGTCAGTTGATGCATGAGCAGACGTTACACATTTACAGATTTGTACTATTTGTAATTAAAAACCTCTGTGTGTGCAAAATTCACTCTTTTCCTTGATCTAATTTATTGCCACTATTTGCTGTGACTCATTACAAAATCACATTTAAAGCAGGGGTTTGGAATACATATATATTTTTTATTGAAACTCAATCAGCATATGATGATACTAAATTCCATACCTAAATAATCACAAACACAACTGCAGGCCGATTTATCCACTGTGACAAAGATGTGCGTGAGGGATGGATTTAGAGCTTTCTGAAAAAAAACTGATATAACATAAACAATTAGGACTTATGATTTTGCCATTATTTTGCTTTTCAACAGTATTTTGACTCAAAAAAAGCTGAAAAAATATTATCTAATAGTTTGCAATACAATCATAAAGAAACAAATAGTTTTCGTCAAACCTGAAAAAATGGACTTAGCTCAAAACTATTTAGGGATCCATAAGAAAAGCTTTATTCCTTACAGTATGTCTAAGAAAGCAAACAATGTATTACGAAGTACATTTTGTACTTATTTTTATATCATGGAGGAAGTTTTATATTATGGACCAAGAATTCAATGTTTTATTTCTAATTTAAACCTGTTAAATGTACCGTGAATTATTTGTGCTACATTTAGCTGTTGTGTGTTTACATACAGTGAGAAATTTCATTCCTCAGGTAAACACCATGGACACTAACCTCTGTTATTTATGTTGTGTACAGACCACTTCAAACATCAATTGCTTTAATTTCTGAAAAGGGTAATTAGTTGCTTTATATATTCAGTGACTGAGTTGGTTAATTTAGAAACAGTGAGGGTGAGGAGGCCGTCATGAGGATTTCCCCTTGAAAACCTTTGGCCAAGTGATTGTGAGTGTGAGGCAATTCAGCTTAGCGTTTCTGTGCTTAGTGATGTAACAGTAAACAGGAAGTGACACAACTGCTGATGTCAAAAAGGCAACATTGTTGCCAGCAGTTAATCATAACCTAATGCTGGCGCTTTTAGGAGTGGGTGAAACACAGAACTGTCTCATGGGTCAGGTTTAGAGTGGATTGGGGTAAAAAGTAGCATGTGTGTTTGGCTCTCTCTGTTCATCCGGAACTTATTTATTTTACATTTTAAAACACAGCAAGTTTCAAACTGCTGTCATTGATGCTTTTATTTCTGTTACTGTCCTCACTTGTGACTGTTCTTCTCCTGTGGTGGTCACTGGATGAATGTAACCTAACACAGCATAAGCCACTGAGACATCTCCAGTTCCATCAAGCTTTACTCCACTGTAGGAAACGCATCCAATGTGATCTCAGCACAATTTCAACCTTAATAACCATTACATAGAACTATTACAGCAATAACCATAATTCTTCCTTCCTTTTGATCTATTGACTCTAAATGTCTAAATGGTGCTGGATTAAGTCAGCTGTGTGCTGTAAACTGGCCTTGTTGAATATTTGCTCTGACAAAACACTCCGCTCAGTAATGATTTCATTATGGTATGCGTTTTCAATTTCTCATGGAATGTTGGCGTCTCTGAGCCAAACTCCTGTGTGTTTTCCAGGGTTTACACGGGGAGATTTTCCCTTGGATCCCGCACAGGCTAGTGAGTGTTTCTCAATAAATTTACTCTGATGTTTCACTTTAAACCGTAAATTTCATTACATATTAGAAATACTACAATTTTTTTTCTCTCTCCATTTTTATAGTAACTTTTTTTTGTTTTGTTTTGTTTTTTTTATTCATTCTCCGGTCTCATTTTCAGTAAAAATCACATTTTCCTTGAGTTCTCAGTTTGACAGTTTGAAATGTTGCGGAACCAAATCCACAAACTGTGGATGCACTTTAATGCACAAATGTTATGTTTAGTTTTTATTTATTTTTTGCTGCTTTGAAATATAAATATTAAAACAAAAAACCCTGAATGCGTAATATATAATGAATACAGATTCTAGCCTACTTAATATGGCTCTGATTAGTCATCAATATGTTTGGAATAGTCTAATGGCAATATTGTAATATTCAGTTCAATCCATTAAGTGTTTAGTTAAATAAGAATATGAGGAGTTCCAGTTAGACGGTACTTGTAAATAATTAGGAATCTGAAAATAATAAAATTCGAGAATAATTGGATTAGCATGCCTTATCACAGCTTTTCACAGCTGTGTGGATTCATACAGGATATGATATGTTGGGGTTACATCCTGTAAATACACAGAAATGCTGAGAATGGGGCGGTCCACATTAACCAGTTGCATATCTTGTTGGCTAAAGCTTATGAAGGAACTTATTCCTACTAATCCACCACAATTTATTTAAATACAGATCTATGAGCCAGAGATTTTTAACATCTATTGCTAGGCAAGACTCCACCAGAGATTAGAAGAGCTGAGCAACAGGCTGGAGTTGGAGCTCTTCTTATATGATTAATAATAATAGTAATAATAATAATAATAAATCAGCCAAAAAATTTATTAATTAATAATATTAGCACTGACACTTTGCACCTCCAGGGTCCAGGTTTAATTCCAACCCTTGGTCTGTGTGCATGGAGTTTGATTGTTCTCCCCGTGCTTGGTGGGTTTCATCCAGGTACTCCAGACTCCTCCCACAGTCCAGAAACATGAAACAGGCTAATTGGTGTTCATAAACTGCACATTGTATGTCAATGAACGTGTGTGTGTGTGTGTGTGTGTGTGTGTACATGTGTGAATGTATGTGCGTATACCCTGCTATGGATTGGCACCCCATCCAGGGTATACCGCACCTCAGTCTCCTAGGATAGACTCCAGGTCCCCAGGATAAAGCAGTAAGGACAATGACCTGACATAAAAGCTATTATAGCGTGTCAATTGCATCATTCCTTTCGGTCACTTGATAAGTGGAGCAAAATTATGAGCTGTTCAAAGCACCAGCGGCCTTGAGTTAACTAAGTCAATTTTTGGAGAATATTACACTCTACTTTAGAATTTATATAGATAATATAGAATTAGCGACAGATTCACAAATTTAATATGAAATGACGCTACATCACTTCAATGATGCACAAATGAGATGGGAAATGGAAAGCTCTTGTCTTCACTCTGGCTACATATGTCCACTACTGTTGTCCTGAATTGGGGGTTTTACACTTTGGAATTAATTTATGGCACCATGATGCAGTCAGTTGATGCATGAGCAGACGTTACACATTTACAGATTTGTACTATTTGTAATTAAAAACCTCTGTGTGTGCAAAATTCACTCTTTTCCTTGATCTAATTTATTGCCACTATTTGCTGTGACTCATTACAAAATCACATTTAAAGCAGGAGTTTGGAATACATATATCTTTTTTTTTATTGAAACTCAATCAGCATATTATGTGTCACGTTTCGGGGTGCGAGGCATAAATGCAGGAGGATCCAGGTTTTAAAGGAAACGATTTATTTTATAATAAAAAACATAAACAGGGAAATCAAACAAACAATCCTACTTTAATAAAGAAACCCAAAAACCTAAAGCATACGGACCGGACATTACTCACCGGTGAAATCAACAAATGCAAGACAGTTAAACAGAACTAAAACAAACCATTTATAATAAAACTAATGAGCAAGTCGGTTCAGGTGAGCGCCCTCACGTCACCTGACCGAAGTGCATAAAGGGAAATGAAGTAAAACGAAAAGAACTACAAACAAAATTCACAGGGCGCTTTGGCGCCCTCTAGGGGTTATCCCTGACATAACCCCCCCTCAAAGGGCGCAACTCCGGGGCGCCACAGGAGGTCCAGGGCATCCCCCCCAGGGTCCAATGTCCGTCCCTCTCACCCAGAGGCTGCCACCTATGGCCAGTGGTTCCGATGGCTTCATGCCCCCGTTGAAGCAGGGCGGCGGAGACGGAGGAGGCTCGCCGTCCTCTTTGACGCTGGGCGGCGAAGGCAGTGGGTGCTCGCCGTCCTCGGTGACGCAGGGCGGCAGAGGATGAGGAGGCTCGCTGTCCTCGGTGGCGCATGACAGCGGTGGCGGAGGCAGAGGAAGCTCGCGATCCTCAGCGGCGCATGAAGGCGGCGGCGGAGGAAGAGGATGGAGCTCGTGCTCCTCGGCGGCGCATGAAGGCGTCGGCGGAGGAAGAGGCTGGAGCTCGTGCTCCTCGGCGGCGCATGAAGGCGGCGGCGGAGGAAGAGGATGGAGCTCGTGCTCCTCGGCGGCGCATGAAGGCGGCGGCGGAGGAAGAGGAAGCTCGAAGTCCTCAGCGGCGCATGAAGGCGGCGGCGGAGGAAGAGGAAGCTCGAAATCCTCAGCGGCGCATGAAGGCGGCGGCGGAGGAAGAGGATGGCGCTCGAAGTCCTCAGCGGCGCATGAAGGCGGCGGCGGAGGAAGAGGAAGCTCGCGATCCTCAGCGGCGCATGAAGGCGGCGGCGGAGGAAGAGGCAGCTCGAAGTCCTCAGCGGCGCATGAAGGCGGCGGCGGAGGAAGAGGATGGCGCTCGTGATCCTCGGCGGCGCATGAAGGCGGCGGCGGAGGAAGAGGATGGAGCTCGTGATCCTCGGCGGCGCATGAAGGCGGCGGCGGAGGAAGAGGAAGCTCGCTGTCCTCATCGGCGCCGTGCAGCGTCGGAGGAAGAGAAAGCTCGAAGTCCTCAGCGGCGCATGAAGGCGGCGGCGGAGGAAGAGGATGGAGCTCGTGATCCTCGGCGGCGCATGAAGGCAGCGGCGGAGGAAGAGGATGGCGCTCGTGATCCTCGGCGGCGCATGAAGGCGGCGGCGGAGGAAGAGGATGGAGCTCGTGATCCTCGGCGGCGCATGAAGGCGGCGGCGGAGGAAGAGGCAGCTCGAAGTCCTCAGCGGCGCATGAAGGCGGCGGCGGAGGAAGAGGATGGCGCTCGTGATCCTCAGCAGCGCATGAAGGCGGCGGCGGAGGAAGAGGATGGAGCTCGTGATCCTCGGCGGCGCATGAAGGCGGCGGCGGAGGAAGAGGAAGCTCGCTGTCCTCATCGGCGCCGTGCAGCGTCGGAGGAAGAGGAAGCTCGAAGTCCTCAGCGGCGCATGAAGGCGGCGGCGGAGGAAGAGGATGGAGCTCGTGATCCTCGGCGGCGCATGAAGGCAGCGGCGGAGGAAGAGGATGGCGCTCGTGATCCTCGGCGGCGCATGAAGGCGGCGGCGGAGAAAGAGGAAGCTCGCTGTCCTCATCGGCGCCGTGCAGCGTCGGAGGAAGAGGATGGAGCTTGGGATCCTCGGCGGCTCGGTGCAGCGGCGGCGGCTTGCTGTCGACGAAGCAGCTACGCGGCAGGACATAGAGCTCGCTGTCGTCGCAGCAGCTGCGCGGCGGAAAAGGGAGCTCGTCATCTTCGTCGTTGCTGCTGAGCTTGCCTTCGCTGTCGTCGCAGTACAGCGGGTATCAGAGCTCGTTGTCGTCGCCGCTGAAAGGGATGTAAGCCAGCTCGCTGACGTCATCGCTGGCACCGAAGAAAGGGGCTGGCAGGTTTGGGCGCTTTGAGCAGCTTAGCTGCGTGAACAGCACTTGGAGCGCAGCTACCTGCTCCTGCAGGTCTCGAATGCGCCGCCCATTACCTTCGGCGCTTCGCCCGACGCTGCTCCAATCTAGCTGGGAGGCTGCTCCCGACTGTGCATACCGCCCACACGCTGTTTCTGGTATCCGCTCGCTGTGAGGTGTCCTTCCACCCTGGTCACCGCCGAGTCTGGACCTCCCGGTCTCTGCCCTCCGGTCGGTGCGGGGACACTTGTCACCCCAAGCTGCGTCACTCCTGAACGGCGTGTGCCGTGTCGCCAGCCGGCAGCCACCCCAGTTTGGCTGCTCTCTCAGCTCCTCCTGCTCTGCCATTCCCTGAGCTACCTTGCCAGGTCTCCTCCTTCTCCTCTTTCCGCTACGCCGCTCAGTTCTCCGGCTACCTTCCGCGCCGGCTCCCCACAACGCATAAATCGTTGCCTCCCCCAAAATGATCTCCCGGGGAAAGGGCTCCTCTGCTATGCCTCTTGTTAGGTCTTGCATTCTGTCACGTTTCGGGGTGCGAGGCATAAATGCAGGAGGATCCAGGTTTTAAAGGAAACGATTTATTTTATAATAAAAAACATAAACAGGGAAATCAAACAAACAATCCTACTTTAATAAAGAAACCCAAAAACCTAAAGCATACGGACCGGACATTACTCACCGGTGAAATCAACAAATGCAAGACAGTTAAACAGAACTAAAACAAACCATTTATAATAAAACTAATGAGCAAGTCGGTTCAGGTGAGCGCCCTCACGTCACCTGACCGAAGTGCATAAAGGGAAATGAAGTAAAACGAAAAGAACTACAAACAAAATTCACAGGGCGCTTTGGCGCCCTCTAGGCGTTATCCCTGACATTATGATACTAAATTCCATACCTAAATAATCACAAACACAACTGCAGGCCGATTTATCCACTGTGACAAAGATGTGTGGGAGGGATGGATTTAGAGCTTTCTGAAAAAAAAACTGATATAACATAAACAATTAGGACTTATGATTTTGCCATTATTTTGCTTTTCAACAGTATTTTGACTCAAAAAAAGCTGAAAAAATATTATCTAATAGTTTGCAATACAATCATAAAGAAACAAATAGTTTTCGTCAAACCTGAAAAAATGGACTTAGCTCAAAACTATTTAGGGATCCATAAGAAAAGCTTTATTCCTTACAGTATGTCTAAGAAAGCAAACAATGTATTACGAAGTACATTTTGTACTTATTTTTATATCATGGAGGAAGTTTTATATTATGGACCAAGAATTCAATGTTTTATTTCTAATTTAAACCTGTTAAATGTACCGTGAATTATTTGTGCTACATTTAGCTGTTGTGTGTTTACATACAGTGAGAAATTTCATTCCTCAGGTAAACACCATGGACACTAACCTCTGTTATTTATGTTGTGTACAGACCACTTCAAACATCAATTGCTTTAATTTCTGAAAAGGGTAATTAGTTGCTTTATATATTCAGTGACTGAGTTGGTTAATTTAGAAACAGTGAGGGTGAGGAGGCCGTCATGAGGATTTCCCCTTGAAAACCTTTGGCCAAGTGATTGTGAGTGTGAGGCAATTCAGCTTAGCGTTTCTGTGCTTAGTGATGTAACAGTAAACAGGAAGTGACACAATTGCTGATGTCAAAAAGGCAACATTGTTGCCAGCAGTTAATCATAACCTAATGCTGGCGCTTTTAGGAGTGGGTGAAACACAGAACTGTCTCATGGGTCAGGTTTAGAGTGGATTGGGGTAAAAAGTAGCATGTGTGTTTGGCTCTCTCTGTTCATCCGGAACTTATTTATTTTACATTTTAAAACACAGCAAGTTTCAAACTGCTGTCATTGATGCTTTTATTTCTGTTACTGTCCTCACTTGTGACTGTTCTTCTCCTGTGGTGGTCACTGGATGAATGTAACCTAACACAGCATAAGCCACTGAGACATCTCCAGTTCCATCAAGCTTTACTCCACTGTAGGAAACGCATCCAATGTGATCTCAGCACAATTTCAACCTTAATAACCATTACATAGAACTATTACAGCAATAACCATAATTCTTCCTTCCTTTTGATCTATTGACTCTAAATGTCTAAATGGTGCTGGATTAAGTCAGCTGTGTGCTGTAAACTGGCCTTGTTGAATATTTGCTCTGACAAAACACTCCGCTCAGTAATGATTTCATTATGGTATGCGTTTTCAATTTCTCATGGAATGTTGGCGTCTCTGAGCCAAACTCCTGTGTGTTTTCCAGGGTTTACACGGGGAGATTTTCCCTTGGATCCCGCACAGGCTAGTGAGTGTTTCTCAATAAATTTACACTGATGTTTCACTTTAAACCGTAAATTTCATTACATATTAGAAATACTACAATTTTTTTCTCTCTCCATTTTTATAGTAACTGTTTATTTTTTTATTTTATTTTTTATTCATTCTCCGGTCTCATTTTCAGTAAAAATCACATTTTCCTTGAGTTCTCAGTTTGACAGTTTGAAATGTTGCGGAACCAAATCCACAAACTGTGGATGCACTTTAATGCACAAATGTTATGTTTAGTTTTTATTTATTTTTTGCTGCTTTGAAATATAAATATTAAAACAAAAAACCCTGAATGCGTAATATATAATGAATACAGATTCTAGCCTACTTAATATGGCTCTGATTAGTCATCAATATGTTTGGAATAGTCTAATAGCAATATTGTAATATTCAGTTCAATCCATTAAGTGTTTAGTTAAATAAGAATATGAGGAGTTCCAGTTAGACGGTACTTGTAAATAATTAGGAATCTGAAAATAATAAAATTAGAGAATAATTGGATTAGCATGTCTTATCACAGCTTTTCACAGCTGTGTGGATTCATACAGGATATGATATGTTGGGGTTACATCCTGTAAATACACAGAAATGCTGAGAATGGGGCGGTCCACATTAACCAGTTGCATATCTTGTTGGCTAAAGCTTATGAAGGAACTTATTCCTACTAATCCACCACAATTTATTTAAATACAGATCTATGAGCCAGAGATTTTTAACATCTATTGCTAGGCAAGACTCCACCAGAGATTAGAAGAGCTGAGCAACAGGCTGGAGTTGGAGCTCTTCTTATATGATGTCACATTGGGCGGCGGCGGGGCGAGAGGGGGGGGGGGGGGGGGTTGTGATCTAATTGGCTTGCCCCTAAGCCCTGACCAATATCAATACAAAAATGGAAAAAAGGGAAAAAAGCAGAGAATGTCTTAGGTTCGTTTATTTGCTATTTGTTTGTTTGATTTCACACAGACACTGTCTAAAAATGACTAAAACTGAATGTTGCATATTAGATTCCCATTAAAATTCCCTGCTCACTCTGAATTGCACTTAACGATTTTTCATGTTATATACATTTTAAATTGTGGAACTGTATCTCTTCTTTATGCTTATAGCAGTAAAATGAACTTGAGTGTTCTTAAGGACAAAATAAATATGAATTATTATTATTATTATTATTATTATTATTATTATTATTATTATTATTATTAATTATTTATTTATTTTGTAAATAATATATCGGCCAAAAAAATGATATTAATATTATTAGCACTGCTACTTTGCACCTCCAGGGTCCAGGTTTAATTCCCACCCCTCGTCTGTGTACATAGAGTTTGCATGTTCTCCCCGTGCTTGGTGGGTTTTTTCCAGGTACTCCAGACTCCTTCCACAGTCCAGAAACATGCGGGCTAGGCTAATTGGTGTTCATAAACTACACATTGTGTGTGTGTGTGTGTGTGTGTGTGTGTGTGTGTGTGTGTGTGTGTGTGTGTGTGTGTGCACGTGTGAATGTATGTGCGTATACCCTGCTATGGATTGGCACCCCATCCAGGGTAGACCACACCTCAGTCTCCTAGGATAGACTCCATATACATAATATTACACTCTACTTTCGAATTTATATAGATAATATAGAATTAGTGACAGATTCACAAATTTCATATAAAATGACGTTACATCACTCAAATGATGCACAAATGAGATGGGAAATGGAAAGCTCTTGTCTTCACTCTGGCTACATTTGTCCACTACTGTTGTCCTGAATTGGGGGTTTTACACTTTGGAATTAATTTATGGCACCATGATGCAGTCAGTTGATGCATGAGCAGACGTTACACATTTACAGATTTGTACTATTTGTAATTAAAAACCTCTGTGTGTGCAAAATTCACTCTTTTCCTTGATCTAATTTATTGCCACTATTTGCTGTGACTCATTACAAAATCACATTTAAAGCAGGGGTTTGGAATACATATATATTTTTTATTGAAACTCAATCAGCATATTATGATACTAAATTCCATACCTAAATAATCACAAACACAACTGCAGGCCGATTTATCCACTGTGACAAAGATGTGCGTGAGGGATGGATTTAGAGCTTTCTGAAAAAAAACTGATATAACATAAACAATTAGGACTTATGATTTTGCCATTATTTTGCTTTTCAACAGTATTTTGACTCAAAAAAAGCTGAAAAAATATTATCTAATAGTTTGCAATACAATCATAAAGAAACAAATAGTTTTCGTCAAACCTGAAAAAATGGACTTAGCTCAAAACTATTTAGGGATCCATAAGAAAAGCTTTATTCCTTACAGTATGTCTAAGAAAGCAAACAATGTATTACGAAGTACATTTTGTACTTATTTTTATATCATGGAGGAAGTTTTATATTATGGACCAAGAATTCAATGTTTTATTTCTAATTTAAACCTGTTAAATGTACCGTGAATTATTTGTGCTACATTTAGCTGTTGTGTGTTTACATACAGTGAGAAATTTCATTCCTCAGGTAAACACCATGGACACTAACCTCTGTTATTTATGTTGTGTACAGACCACTTCAAACATCAATTGCTTTAATTTCTGAAAAGGGTAATTAGTTGCTTTATATATTCAGTGACTGAGTTGGTTAATTTAGAAACAGTGAGGGTGAGGAGGCCGTCATGAGGATTTCCCCTTGAAAACCTTTGGCCAAGTGATTGTGAGTGTGAGGCAATTCAGCTTAGCGTTTCTGTGCTTAGTGATGTAACAGTAAACAGGAAGTGACACAACTGCTGATGTCAAAAAGGCAACATTGTTGCCAGCAGTTAATCATAACCTAATGCTGGCGCTTTTAGGAGTGGGTGAAACACAGAACTGTCTCATGGGTCAGGTTTATAGTGGATTGGGGTAAAAAGTAGCATGTGTGTTTGGCTCTCTCTGTTCATCCGGAACTTATTTATTTTACATTTTAAAACACAGCAAGTTTCAAACTGCTGTCATTGATGCTTTTATTTCTGTTACTGTCCTCACTTGTGACTGTTCTTCTCCTGTGGTGGCCACTGGATGAATGTAACCTAACACAGCATAAGCCACTGAGACATCTCCAGTTCCATCAAGCTTTACTCCACTGTAGGAAACGCATCCAATGTGATCTCAGCACAATTTCAACCTTAACAACCATTACATAGAACTATTACAGCAATAACCATAATTCTTCCTTCCTTTTGATCTATTGACTCTAAATGTCTAAATGGTGCTGGATTAAGTCAGCTGTATGCTGTAAACTGGCCTTGTTGAATATTTGCTCTGACAAAACACTCCGCTCAGTAATGATTTCATTATGGTATGCGTTTTCAATTTCTCATGGAATGTTGGCGTCTCTGAGCCAAACTCCTGTGTGTTTTCCAGGGTTTACACGGGGAGATTTTCCCTTGGATCCCGCACAGGCTAGTGAGTGTTTCTCAATAAATTTACTCTGATGTTTCACTTTAAACCGTAAATTTCATTACATATTAGAAATACTACAATTTTTTTTCTCTCTCCATTTTTATAGTAACTTTTTTTTGTTTTGTTTTGTTTTTTTTATTCATTCTCCGGTCTCATTTTCAGTAAAAATCACATTTTCCTTGAGTTCTCAGTTTGACAGTTTGAAATGTTGCGGAACCAAATCCACAAACTGTGGATGCACTTTAATGCACAAATGTTATGTTTAGTTTTTATTTATTTTTTGCTGCTTTGAAATATAAATATTAAAACAAAAAACCCTGAATGCGTAATATATAATGAATACAGATTCTAGCCTACTTAATATGGCTCTGATTAGTCATCAATATGTTTGGAATAGTCTAATGGCAATATTGTAATATTCAGTTCAATCCATTAAGTGTTTAGTTAAATAAGAATATGAGGAGTTCCAGTTAGACGGTACTTGTAAATAATTAGGAATCTGAAAATAATAAAATTCGAGAATAATTGGATTAGCATGCCTTATCACAGCTTTTCACAGCTGTGTGGATTCATACAGGATATGATATGTTGGGGTTACATCCTGTAAATACACAGAAATGCTGAGAATGGGGCGGTCCACATTAACCAGTTGCATATCTTGTTGGCTAAAGCTTATGAAGGAACTTATTCCTACTAATCCACCACAATTTATTTAAATACAGATCTATGAGCCAGAGATTTTTAACATCTATTGCTAGGCAAGACTCCACCAGAGATTAGAAGAGCTGAGCAACAGGCTGGAGTTGGAGCTCTTCTTATATGATTAATAATAATAGTAATAATAATAATAATAAATCAGCCAAAAAATTTATTAATTAATAATATTAGCACTGACACTTTGCACCTCCAGGGTCCAGGTTTAATTCCAACCCTTGGTCTGTGTGCATGGAGTTTGATTGTTCTCCCCGTGCTTGGTGGGTTTCATCCAGGTACTCCAGACTCCTCCCACAGTCCAGAAACATGAAACAGGCTAATTGGTGTTCATAAACTGCACATTGTATGTCAATGAACGTGTGTGTGTGTGTGTGTGTGTGTGTACATGTGTGAATGTATGTGCGTATACCCTGCTATGGATTGGCACCCCATCCAGGGTATACCGCACCTCAGTCTCCTAGGATAGACTCCAGGTCCCCAGGATAAAGCAGTAAGGACAATGACCTGACATAAAAGCTATTATAGCGTGTCAATTGCATCATTCCTTTCGGTCACTTGATAAGTGGAGCAAAATTATGAGCTGTTCAAAGCACCAGCGGCCTTGAGTTAACTAAGTCAATTTTTGGAGAATATTACACTCTACTTTAGAATTTATATAGATAATATAGAATTAGCGACAGATTCACAAATTTAATATGAAATGACGCTACATCACTTCAATGATGCACAAATGAGATGGGAAATGGAAAGCTCTTGTCTTCACTCTGGCTACATATGTCCACTACTGTTGTCCTGAATTGGGGGTTTTACACTTTGGAATTAATTTATGGCACCATGATGCAGTCAGTTGATGCATGAGCAGACGTTACACATTTACAGATTTGTACTATTTGTAATTAAAAACCTCTGTGTGTGCAAAATTCACTCTTTTCCTTGATCTAATTTATTGCCACTATTTGCTGTGACTCATTACAAAATCACATTTAAAGCAGGAGTTTGGAATACATATATCTTTTTTTTTATTGAAACTCAATCAGCATATTATGTGTCACGTTTCGGGGTGCGAGGCATAAATGCAGGAGGATCCAGGTTTTAAAGGAAACGATTTATTTTATAATAAAAAACATAAACAGGGAAATCAAACAAACAATCCTACTTTAATAAAGAAACCCAAAAACCTAAAGCATACGGACCGGACATTACTCACCGGTGAAATCAACAAATGCAAGACAGTTAAACAGAACTAAAACAAACCATTTATAATAAAACTAATGAGCAAGTCGGTTCAGGTGAGCGCCCTCACGTCACCTGACCGAAGTGCATAAAGGGAAATGAAGTAAAACGAAAAGAACTACAAACAAAATTCACAGGGCGCTTTGGCGCCCTCTAGGGGTTATCCCTGACATAACCCCCCCTCAAAGGGCGCAACTCCGGGGCGCCACAGGAGGTCCAGGGCATCCCCCCCAGGGTCCAATGTCCGTCCCTCTCACCCAGAGGCTGCCACCTATGGCCAGTGGTTCCGATGGCTTCATGCCCCCGTTGAAGCAGGGCGGCGGAGACGGAGGAGGCTCGCCGTCCTCTTTGACGCTGGGCGGCGAAGGCAGTGGGTGCTCGCCGTCCTCGGTGACGCAGGGCGGCAGAGGATGAGGAGGCTCGCTGTCCTCGGTGGCGCATGACAGCGGTGGCGGAGGCAGAGGAAGCTCGCGATCCTCAGCGGCGCATGAAGGCGGCGGCGGAGGAAGAGGATGGAGCTCGTGCTCCTCGGCGGCGCATGAAGGCGTCGGCGGAGGAAGAGGCTGGAGCTCGTGCTCCTCGGCGGCGCATGAAGGCGGCGGCGGAGGAAGAGGATGGAGCTCGTGCTCCTCGGCGGCGCATGAAGGCGGCGGCGGAGGAAGAGGAAGCTCGAAGTCCTCAGCGGCGCATGAAGGCGGCGGCGGAGGAAGAGGAAGCTCGAAATCCTCAGCGGCGCATGAAGGCGGCGGCGGAGGAAGAGGATGGCGCTCGAAGTCCTCAGCGGCGCATGAAGGCGGCGGCGGAGGAAGAGGAAGCTCGCGATCCTCAGCGGCGCATGAAGGCGGCGGCGGAGGAAGAGGCAGCTCGAAGTCCTCAGCGGCGCATGAAGGCGGCGGCGGAGGAAGAGGATGGCGCTCGTGATCCTCGGCGGCGCATGAAGGCGGCGGCGGAGGAAGAGGATGGAGCTCGTGATCCTCGGCGGCGCATGAAGGCGGCGGCGGAGGAAGAGGAAGCTCGCTGTCCTCATCGGCGCCGTGCAGCGTCGGAGGAAGAGAAAGCTCGAAGTCCTCAGCGGCGCATGAAGGCGGCGGCGGAGGAAGAGGATGGAGCTCGTGATCCTCGGCGGCGCATGAAGGCAGCGGCGGAGGAAGAGGATGGCGCTCGTGATCCTCGGCGGCGCATGAAGGCGGCGGCGGAGGAAGAGGATGGAGCTCGTGATCCTCGGCGGCGCATGAAGGCGGCGGCGGAGGAAGAGGCAGCTCGAAGTCCTCGGCGGCGCATGAAGGCGGCGGCGGAGGAAGAGGATGGCGCTCGTGATCCTCAGCAGCGCATGAAGGCGGCGGCGGAGGAAGAGGATGGAGCTCGTGATCCTCGGCGGCGCATGAAGGCGGCGGCGGAGGAAGAGGAAGCTCGCTGTCCTCATCGGCGCCGTGCAGCGTCGGAGGAAGAGGAAGCTCGAAGTCCTCAGCGGCGCATGAAGGCGGCGGCGGAGGAAGAGGATGGAGCTCGTGATCCTCGGCGGCGCATGAAGGCAGCGGCGGAGGAAGAGGATGGCGCTCGTGATCCTCGGCGGCGCATGAAGGCGGCGGCGGAGAAAGAGGAAGCTCGCTGTCCTCATCGGCGCCGTGCAGCGTCGGAGGAAGAGGATGGAGCTTGGGATCCTCGGCGGCTCGGTGCAGCGGCGGCGGCTTGCTGTCGACGAAGCAGCTACGCGGCAGGACATAGAGCTCGCTGTCGTCGCAGCAGCTGCGCGGCGGAAAAGGGAGCTCGTCATCTTCGTCGTTGCTGCTGAGCTTGCCTTCGCTGTCGTCGCAGTACAGCGGGTATCAGAGCTCGTTGTCGTCGCCGCTGAAAGGGATGTAAGCCAGCTCGCTGACGTCATCGCTGGCACCGAAGAAAGGGGCTGGCAGGTTTGGGCGCTTTGAGCAGCTTAGCTGCGTGAACAGCACTTGGAGCGCAGCTACCTGCTCCTGCAGGTCTCGAATGCGCCGCCCATTACCTTCGGCGCTTCGCCCGACGCTGCTCCAATCTAGCTGGGAGGCTGCTCCCGACTGTGCATACCGCCCACACGCTGTTTCTGGTATCCGCTCGCTGTGAGGTGTCCTTCCACCCTGGTCACCGCCGAGTCTGGACCTCCCGGTCTCTGCCCTCCGGTCGGTGCGGGGACACTTGTCACCCCAAGCTGCGTCACTCCTGAACGGCGTGTGCCGTGTCGCCAGCCGGCAGCCACCCCAGTTTGGCTGCTCTCTCAGCTCCTCCTGCTCTGCCATTCCCTGAGCTACCTTGCCAGGTCTCCTCCTTCTCCTCTTTCCGCTACGCCGCTCAGTTCTCCGGCTACCTTCCGCGCCGGCTCCCCACAACGCATAAATCGTTGCCTCCCCCAAAATGATCTCCCGGGGAAAGGGCTCCTCTGCTATGCCTCTTGTTAGGTCTTGCATTCTGTCACGTTTCGGGGTGCGAGGCATAAATGCAGGAGGATCCAGGTTTTAAAGGAAACGATTTATTTTATAATAAAAAACATAAACAGGGAAATCAAACAAACAATCCTACTTTAATAAAGAAACCCAAAAACCTAAAGCATACGGACCGGACATTACTCACCGGTGAAATCAACAAATGCAAGACAGTTAAACAGAACTAAAACAAACCATTTATAATAAAACTAATGAGCAAGTCGGTTCAGGTGAGCGCCCTCACGTCACCTGACCGAAGTGCATAAAGGGAAATGAAGTAAAACGAAAAGAACTACAAACAAAATTCACAGGGCGCTTTGGCGCCCTCTAGGGGTTATCCCTGACATTATGATACTAAATTCCATACCTAAATAATCACAAACACAACTGCAGGCCGATTTATCCACTGTGACAAAGATGTGTGGGAGGGATGGATTTAGAGCTTTCTGAAAAAAAAACTGATATAACATAAACAATTAGGACTTATGATTTTGCCATTATTTTGCTTTTCAACAGTATTTTGACTCAAAAAAAGCTGAAAAAATATTATCTAATAGTTTGCAATACAATCATAAAGAAACAAATAGTTTTCGTCAAACCTGAAAAAATGGACTTAGCTCAAAACTATTTAGGGATCCATAAGAAAAGCTTTATTCCTTACAGTATGTCTAAGAAAGCAAACAATGTATTACGAAGTACATTTTGTACTTATTTTTATATCATGGAGGAAGTTTTATATTATGGACCAAGAATTCAATGTTTTATTTCTAATTTAAACCTGTTAAATGTACCGTGAATTATTTGTGCTACATTTAGCTGTTGTGTGTTTACATACAGTGAGAAATTTCATTCCTCAGGTAAACACCATGGACACTAACCTCTGTTATTTATGTTGTGTACAGACCACTTCAAACAT
Source organism: Clarias fuscus (assembly GCA_030347435.1). Taxonomy (NCBI): domain Eukaryota; kingdom Metazoa; phylum Chordata; class Actinopteri; order Siluriformes; family Clariidae; genus Clarias; species Clarias fuscus. Next base: position 41,037,126 of record CM059205.1, read on the forward strand.
CAATTGCTTTAATTTCTGAAAAGGGTAATTAGTTGCTTTATATATTCAGTGACTGAGTTGGTTAATTTAGAAACAGTGAGGGTGAGGAGGCCGTCATGAGGATTTCCCCTTGAAAACCTTTGGCCAAGTGATTGTGAGTGTGAGGCAATTCAGCTTAGCGTTTCTGTGCTTAGTGATGTAACAGTAAACAGGAAGTGACACAATTGCTGATGTCAAAAAGGCAACATTGTTGCCAGCAGTTAATCATAACCTAATGCTGGCGCTTTTAGGAGTGGGTGAAACACAGAACTGTCTCATGGGTCAGGTTTAGAGTGGATTGGGGTAAAAAGTAGCATGTGTGTTTGGCTCTCTCTGTTCATCCGGAACTTATTTATTTTACATTTTAAAACACAGCAAGTTTCAAACTGCTGTCATTGATGCTTTTATTTCTGTTACTGTCCTCACTTGTGACTGTTCTTCTCCTGTGGTGGCCACTGGATGAATGTAACCTAACACAGCATAAGCCACTGAGACATCTCCAGTTCCATCAAGCTTTACTCCACTGTAGGAAACGCATCCAATGTGATCTCAGCACAATTTCAACCTTAATAACCATTACATAGAACTATTACAGCAATAACCATAATTCTTCCTTCCTTTTGATCTATTGACTCTAAATGTCTAAATGGTGCTGGATTAAGTCAGCTGTGTGCTGTAAACTGGCCTTGTTGAATATTTGCTCTGACAAAACACTCCGCTCAGTAATGATTTCATTATGGTATGCGTTTTCAATTTCTCATGGAATGTTGGCGTCTCTGAGCCAAACTCCTGTGTGTTTTCCAGGGTTTACACGGGGAGATTTTCCCTTGGATCCCGCACAGGCTAGTGAGTGTTTCTCAATAAATTTACACTGATGTTTCACTTTAAACCGTAAATTTCATTACATATTAGAAATACTACAATTTTTTTCTCTCTCCATTTTTATAGTAACTGTTTATTTTTTTATTTTATTTTTTTATTCATTCTCCGGTCTCATTTTCAGTAAAAATCACATTTTCCTTGAGTTCTCAGTTTGACAGTTTGAAATGTTGCGGAACCAAATCCACAAACTGTGGATGCACTTTAATGCACAAATGTTATGTTTAGTTTTTATTTATTTTTTGCTGCTTTGAAATATAAATATTAAAACAAAAAACCCTGAATGCGTAATATATAATGAATACAGATTCTAGCCTACTTAATATGGCTCTGATTAGTCATCAATATGTTTGGAATAGTCTAATGGCAATATTGTAATATTCAGTTCAATCCATTAAGTGTTTAGTTAAATAAGAATATGAGGAGTTCCAGTTAGACGGTACTTGTAAATAATTAGGAATCTGAAAATAATAAAATTCGAGAATAATTGGATTAGCATGTCTTATCACAGCTTTTCACAGCTGTGTGGATTCATACAGGATATGATATGTTGGGGTTACATCCTGTAAATACACAGAAATGCTGAGAATGGGGCGGTCCACATTAAGCAGTTGCATATCTTGTTGGCTAAAGCTTATGAAGGAACTTATTCCTACTAATCCAGCACAATTTATTTAAATACAGATCTATGAGCCAGAGATTTTTAACATCTATTGCTAGGCAAGACTCCACCAGAGATTAGAAGAGCTGAGCAACAGGCTGGAGTTGGAGCTCTTCTTATATGATGTCACATTGGGCGGCGGCGGGGCGAGAGGGGGGGGGGGGTGATCTAATTGGCTTGCCCCTAAGCCCTGACCAATATCAATACAAAAATGGAAAAAAGGGAAAAAAGCAGAGAATGTCTTAGGTTCGTTTATTTGCTATTTGTTTGTTTGATTTCACACAGACACTGTCTAAAAATGACTAAAACTGAATGTTGCATATTAGATTCCCATTAAAACTGGCCTGCTCACTCTGAATTGCACTTAACGATTTTTCATGTTATATACATTTTAAATTGTGGAACTGTATCTCTTCTTTATGCTTATAGCAGTAAAATGAACTTGAGTGTTCTTAAGGACAAAATAAATATGAATTATTATTATTATTATTATTATTATTATTATTATTATTATTATTAATTATTTATTTATTTTGTAAATAATATATCGGCCAAAAAAATGATATTAATATTATTAGCACTGCTACTTTGCACCTCCAGGGTCCAGGTTTAATTCCCACCCCTCGTCTGTGTACATAGAGTTTGCATGTTCTCCCCGTGCTTGGTGGGTTTTTTCCAGGTACTCCAGACTCCTTCCACAGTCCAGAAACATGCGGGCTAGGCTAATTGGTGTTCATAAACTACACATTGTGTGTGTGTGTGTGTGTGTGTGTGTGTGTGTGTGTGTGTGTGTGTGTGTGTGTGCACGTGTGAATGTATGTGCGTATACCCTGCTATGGATTGGCACCCCATCCAGGGTATACCGCACCTCAGTCTCCTAGGATAGACTCCATATACATAATATTACACTCTACTTTCGAATTTATATAGATAATATAGAATTAGTGACAGATTCACAAATTTCATATAAAATGACGTTACATCACTCAAATGATGCACAAATGAGATGGGAAATGGAAAGCTCTTGTCTTCACTCTGGCTACATTTGTCCACTACTGTTGTCCTGAATTGGGGGTTTTACACTTTGGAATTAATTTATGGCACCATGATGCAGTCAGTTGATGCATGAGCAGACGTTACACATTTACAGATTTGTACTATTTGTAATTAAAAACCTCTGTGTGTGCAAAATTCACTCTTTTCCTTGATCTAATTTATTGCCACTATTTGCTGTGACTCATTACAAAATCACATTTAAAGCAGGGGTTTGGAATACATATATATTTTTTATTGAAACTCAATCAGCATATTATGATACTAAATTCCATACCTAAATAATCACAAACACAACTGCAGGCCGATTTATCCATTGTGACAAAGATGTGTGGGAGGGATGGATTTAGAGCTTTCTGAAAAAAATGACACAAAAATCACACTGATATAACAAACAATTAATTCAATTCAATTCATTAACGATGGTCATTGTCTCAAAGCAGCTTCACAGAAATGAAAGGAAAATGAAAAGAAGACTTATGGAAATGTATATATGTGTAAGAAAAATGTGTCTAGATAATGAGATTGTCCCTGATGAGCAAGCCAAGGGTGACGGCGACAGTGGCAAGGAAAAACTCCCTGAGATGGCAATAGGAAGAAACCTTGAGAGGAACCAGACTCAACAGGGAACCCATCCTCATCTGGGTGATAACGGATAACAGAAATTGTAGAACATCATGTGTGTTATGCAGCTGAAAGTTCGATATAACAGAAGTTATTTAAATTAACACAAAGTCCAGTTCAGCTCAGGGATGAGTCAGCAGGTGCAGAGGGCAGATGGGGGTCTGGATCACTGGGAGCTCAGGAGCAGCATGTGTAGATCCAAACCAACATGAAGCAGAATCCAGCTGGAGCAGGTCCTTCTCTGGATGCCTCAGGAACCTCGCAGGGTCGGCCTCTGTCTACTGAAGCTGGCACAATCTCCAGATGCCTCGGGATGGGTGGAAAAATAAAGAGCAGGTGAAAAGAATTAGCGTGGTTGCCATTCAGGATAGATGTACTGGAGTATGAGGTAAAGAAATAAATTATGTGTATGCCAGATTAAAGAGATGCGTCTTGAGTCTACTTTTAAATTGGGAAACTGTGTCTGAGCCCCGAACACTGTCAGGAAGGCTATTCCAAAGCTTTGGAGCTAAATATGAAAAAGCCCTACCTCCTTTTGTAGATTTTGATATTCTGGGAACTACCAGTAGTCCGGAGTTTTCTGATCTTAAGGAGCGTGGTGGATTGTAACGTATCAGAAGACTGGTTAGGTATGTGGGAGCTAGACCCTTTAGAGCCTTGTACGTAAGTAATGCTATTTTGTAATTAATTCTAAACTGAACAGGTAGCCAGTGCAGGGATGATAATATTGGGGTTATATGATCATATTTTCTGGATCTAGTGAGAACCCTGGCGGCTGCATGTTGGACTAACTGTAGCTTGTTAATTGAGGATGCAGGACAGCCAACCAGTAATGCATTACAGTAGTCCAGTCTGGAGGTCATGAATGCATGAACCAGCTTTTCTGCATCAGAGACAGATAAAATGTTCCTAAGCTTGGCAATATTTCTAAGGTGGAAAAAGGATGTTTTTGTGATGTTGGAGATATGATTTTCAAAGGATAAGTTACTGTCTAATAATTAGGATTTATGATTTTGCCATTATTTTGCTTTTCAACAGTATTTTGACTAAAAAAAAAAGCTCAAAATATTATCTAATAGTTTGCAATACAATCATAAAGAAAAAAATTGTTTTCTTCAAACCTGAAAAAATGGACTTAGCTCAAAACTATTTAGTGATCCATAAGAAAAGCTTTATTCCTTACAGTATGTCTAAGAAAGCAAACAATGCATTGCAAAGTACATTTTGTACTTATTTTGTATCATGGAGAAAGTTTTAATCACAGCGTTTAACCTGCTCATCAACTTTAGCTTTGTGGTCTTTCACCCACTGAACTCCACAGAAAGATCTGGTAGCAGTAGCACTGAAGTTTCACTCTAGACTATAAGGTCCATGCTGAACACTAAAGGTCTCCATCCCCTCACCTGAAGACGTACCCCATTACTGACCTTAAACCTCAGCTCCAATATGTTAAAAAAACAAACAAAAAAAAACATATAAGACGCTTTGGAATTCTGTTCTATCGACTGATGAAACCAAATTTTAACGTTTTGGGCCTGTGAATGAGCGATATGTTTGGTAGAGAAAGAACTGTCCCTGAAGCAAGCATCATGCTATCTGTGAGGAAGCTAATATTTCGTTGTCATTGGGTCTTCCAACAGAACAATGATCCCAACCATACTTCAAAGTCCACCAAGGCTTGGTTTCAAATGAAATCCTAGAGTGCTCTGGAGTGGCCATCACAGTCGCAGCATGCAAACCTAAAAATCTTAATGAACTAGTAGCCATTGCCCATAAGGAATGGACTAGGATCCCTGAAAAAACACTGACAGAAGTTATTGTCTGGCTATGCATCATGATTGCAGCAGGTAATAATAGCTTAAGGGGGCTCTAGTCAGTACTGGCGATATTTCTAATCAGGAGTTTAAATAGTGTTGATGCTGTAGTAGACGTTAAAAGTACAAGTTTGTGTTGATTTTGAAGAAACCACTTGTTATTAGTTGTGTTGAGCTTTTTAATTTGCTTTTGTTTCACTGATTTATTACAACCTGCAAGTTGGTAATTTTAGCCAAAACATCTATCCATTTTCAATGGTGGTTAAATAATTTTAAGTGCAACTGTATATAGCCATAAAATAATTATCAATAGGAAATTCCTCTTATTTATTACATTTAAGTGGTGGGTTCAAATTTATTACAATTAATTGTAAGTGGTTATATTTAAACTTACATAATTCCAGGTTTTGTACAGTGGTGCTGAGTTTCTTTATAATCAGCAATGTTACATATAGGGATTTTACTCCTCTGGAATGTGAAACAGCATGATTTTGGTACATTTGCATCTGTAAATATAAAAATACTTAATTAAATAATCATGGCTTTGCAAGGATGAAATTATATTATTTCTTTTAAAAGATGCTGCTTGATCAATATTTACACTGTACCACCTAACTGTCCATTTCTAATGTTATTTAGACAAGTAAATTAAATAATAATAATAATTAATTAATAATTAAAAAATAATAATAATTATTGTGGTGTAACAGCACAACACACACACACACAGTCATTTATAAATGTTGGTGGAAACTTGGTTGTATTTTTAAAGAATACAGCATAGTGAGTACACAGTAATGAGTAGTGACAACAGTCTTGTTTAACCTTCTATTACAAGTAAGTTGACATGCATTGACTAAAACATTAAATAGTGTCTACTTAGTGTTTTAATCAATGCATGTTAAATGATTGAAATCAATGATCACAAACAAAGATAATAATAATAATAATAATAATAATAATAATAATAATAATAATAATAATAATATGTATAAAGCAACATATAGTGAACTTTATCTTACACTGGGCCATTGTGAAGGACTGAAGGCAGGTGAGAACCAGCAGAACCACCAGGAGAGAATAAGAAGACATGACTGCTGCTACTGCTGCTGCTGCTGCTGATGATGATGATCACGATGTGGTATTAACCTATCTGTGGTATTAACACAGATAGGCCTTCAGCTCTGGTTTTATAAGCTGGTAGGAGGAGTGTGTGGTCTGATTGAGGGGTCGTTCAATGGATAGAAATGTTTGGGAATGTTTGGAGAATAAAATCAATCTTCTCTTTCCCAATGTCTTTCAATTATCTGCCTTAATCGTGCTTTTTTTGTTATTATTATTACTATTGCTTTAGGTTAAATAAGCCATGTTATCACTATAACAACCACACAGGAAAAGGTCAATAAAATCACTTCCCTTTTTAAACACTGCTTTCATCTATAGCCCTGCTCCCAGAGAGCTACTAAAGTGCTTTCCTAAATCTTTCCTGGAAAAAAAACTAAATTACTCGCTGGCTACAAATCCAAATCAGATTCTGTCTGTTGAAGGGACCCATACTGGTGGCTCAGGGATTTGGGCTCCTGATCATAGACTTTAAACTCATGGGGTATCCCCAACAATAAAACATTTACTTGTGTTTAGATGCTGAATGGAGGTGTTTGTGTTTGTGTTGTCTGTGTACAGTCGATGGTGGGATTCTAAGGTTTCTGTTATTGTATTATTGTATATGTATTGTTATAATACTAATGGGACTAATATTAATTTAGTTTAACATGAATCACCCATGAAATAATATTATGTTTTTATTTGCACTAAACTGTTCCATAAAGTTCACATTAAACCCACTGATTTCCAGTTATAGGACAAGATGGAAATAGTTCCTTCGTACAAGAATGATGAAGATGTTATGCCAGGCCACCAGGAGACGTTAGGGGCATATTGTCAGTTGTGCTCCAAAGCATCATCGGGTGTTTCGGCTTTTTACTCACAATACACCCTCTGCTAAGGCAGGCCCACCCAGGCTGATCGGACTTAGGTGTGTGTCCCTAACGTCTCGGGGCCCATCTTTACTCCTAATCCACAGCCATTGACTACTGTGCTCAGCAGCCTCTGAAATCTCTTTGATGGTGTGGTGCAGAGCTTGGCCATGGATCCACCATTCTTTGAAAATCCTAATAGTGGATGTAGCAATAAAGCCACAGCAGCCAACCTCCACCAGGTAGACTGTTGCTCTCCAGCACTGTTGTCCTGGCTTGAGCTTCAGCTCAGCATTTCACAACCTCTTTCTCTCATTTGCCTCGTCTATTGTGTCCTCCCATGGCACTGTCAGCTCTATAAAATAGACAGTGCGTATAGATTTGGACTATATTACCAGGTCTGTTCTTAAGGTTGAGGTGACTATTTCTTATTAAATGGACAGCTGATGGCCCAAATCTGCCCTCATTTCCCAGTCTTGTGCCCCTTACAAATATCCAGCCCTGGTCAATGAAGGGGATTTTTGTTGTCCTTGTTCCCCTTCACGGACAAATTATATCTTTTGGGCAACATATGATTTTCTAGAGGGCGTGGCTTTTGTGGCTGTTCTCTTAGTCTCGATGACTACGGCTATTGATTTTAGAACCTGGTTATGTCTCAAAGTGTACCTACCTTGGGAGAGGCTTACTTTACAGGCAGTGAGGATGTGTCTGATGGAGGCTGGCGTTGAGTTCAGAGGGCATGCTGGATTTTCACTCCTCCATTGATGAGGATTTTTGGGTGAGGGAAGGACATCATATGTTGCTCAGGAAGCTGATTCTACTTGCTTCCAATTCCCACATGTCCTTCCAGCTGATCTTACTTTTTTTCAAATGCCATACCAGCTCGTCCACTGCCCTGTTTGGCTTGTGACACCATCTTAGCATATCTTGCTGCCTCCTCCTGCCGTCGAACTTCAACAACGTCGAACATGAATCTGCAAGCCCAGAGTAGCATTGACATCCAGACTATAAAATCTAACAAACGTGTGTGGAGAGGACCAGACTGCAGCATCACACACCTGCTGCAAGGGGATGCCTCTTGCCAGAGCAATTGATGAGGCAATCCCGATGGTCGAATGAGCACTGATTCCCAGAGGCGAAGTGCAGAAGCGCCTCATAGGCTAGGGCAATAGCATCTCTCACCCAATGTGACAGCTTCTGTCTAGTGGCGGCCACCCCTCCGGTTGCGGCCCACATGGCAAATGAAAAGCTGCTCTGACTTACGCCACTGGCTAGTGCGGTGGACATAAATTTTAAGAGCACATACCGGACAAAGTAAGTAAAGTCTTTCCTGCTCTGGAGCTATAAAAGGCGGAGGACAGAAGGCTTCGAGAACGACTAGGTGCATGGTCGAGAATAGAACCTTCGGAAGATAGTTCAGGTGAAGATGCAGAATAGCTTTGACTAGTCCAGGGGCAAAGTCTAGGCAAGATGCGGCGACTGACAGAGCCTATAGATCCCAATCCTCTTCAAAGAAGTAATAGCCATAAGAAAAACATCTTAAGAGACAGAGGCTTGACAGGCGCTGACTCTAGTGGTTTGAAAGGGGTGTCAACCAGGCCTTTAAGCACAATAGCTGTCCCATGAAGGGACCATCGTTCTAGTGGGCGGCCTCAACCGCTTAGCTCCACAAATAAAACGGGCAACTAAAGGGTACTTTCCCAAAGAAACCCCATTGGTCAGAACATGACAAGCCGAAATAGTGGCTACGTAAGTTCTGAGAGTACTGGGGCATAAGCCAGAGGACAACTTTCCTGCAGAAACTCCAGCACTGAAACAATCTGGCAGTGGACTGGGTCTACATGTTTTTCCATGCACCAACTTTCAAGTAAACTACATTTGAGGGCATAAGTTCTAGTGGAGGGATAGAATAGTTTATAATAATTTTAATAGAGCACTAGTTTAAATTATGCTGGCTGGAAGACCAGAATCTCTTAGTTGAAGTTTGACGTGAAGGTTCCAGAATGGGCCAGGGATGAAATATTGTCCCCTGTGAGCCGTAGAGGAGAGATATTAAATCCGTGAACCACACTCTGGTCGGCCAATGGGGCGCTATCAATAAGAGGCGCAAACCCTGTTGACGGACCCTGGCCAGGACTCCTGGCTAACTATCGGAGGAAACGCGTAAAGGTGTAATCTGGGCCATCGCTTCCAGACCCAGGGGAGCTGGAGGAGTCAGAGTAGTAAAGGGGACATTGTGCTGCCTCTTGTGAGGCGAAGAGGTCCACCTAAGCTACATAAAATCTTTCCCAGATTTGACTGACTACTTCGGGGTGGAGTTTCCATTCCCCATGTGTCACAGCTTGTCTGGATAGCAAGTCCGCTTCTACATTCATATGCCCCGAAATGTAAATCCCCCTGAGGGACAGGAACTTGTCTGGTGCCCAAAACAGAACCTGGTGCGCTAGCTTGTTCAAGCGGCGTGAGCGCAGTCCACCCTGGCGATTTATGTATGAGACTACCGCAGTGTTGTCCACCTGCACTAGGACATGGTAGCCTCTCAACTGCTGGAGGAAGTGTTTCAGGGCCAGAAACAGAGCCATCATTTCGAGGCAATTGGTGTGCCATGCCAGAAGATGCCAGACCTCTCCAGCTCCCTTGTGCTGGACGCCCATCCAAGACCGCAAGACAGGGACCGACCCAAAGTCAGAAACCGGGGTCTGAACCACATAGAAAGGCTAGGAAGCCTCTGGCGCGTAACTCTTATTAGCCTCTGGGGATTGGCCCTTGAGTGAAATCCCCTGGCTCTTAGCCACAACTGAAAACGCTCTCATGGGCAGAAGGCCCAAAGGTATCACCATGGATGCAGCTGCAATGAGACCTAAAGATCTCTGAAAGTGATGAAGAGTCTCTTTCTGGCCTAGCTTAATTTCCTTCAGGGTGTTGTAGGCTGGATTCGACACGAGCGGGAGACAGCTGTGCCCGCCTTGTGATCGACTCCCATGTGACACCAAAATATGTTGTCCTCTGAACAGGAAAGAGAGCACCTTTCGTGGCATTGAGTCTCAAGCCTAAAGAATGGAGATGAGCTTGGACGACTGCTACTAAGTCTGAGCCAGGATCAGCCAATCATTTATACAATTCAGAATATGGATGCCCTGGAATGATAGAGCCAGAGCTGCATCTGTGCATTTTATATATGTGCGGGGTGACAGGGCTAGGCCAGGTGGAAGGACCCAATACTGGTAAGCTTCACCCCCGAAAGCAAATTTCAGGAGCCTCCTGTGTTGTGGCAATATTTCTATATGAAAATATGCATCCTTTAGGACGACCGTCACAAACCAAGCCTCTGGTTGAATTTGAGAAACAATAATTTTGGCTGTCAACATTTTGATGTTCAGCCCACGAAGATGTAAAATTGGACGCAACCCCCATCTCTCTTGGAAACCAGGAAATACTGACCTTAGTAGCCTGTCTGGCAGGGGAACATGTTCTATGGCCCCTTTTCCAAGCAAAGTCTGTAATTGCCGAGTCAGAAGATGCGCTCATTCCGGTTTCATGGAATTGGAGACCACGCCATTGAAAAAGCGGAGGGTGATGTGCAACGGAGGGGGGGTATTAGGTGACTGGCATCCTAAAACAAGGCAGGAAGGAACCAAGCACCTAACATTTCGCTGGAGAACGCTGATTCCTGAAACACCAGTTGTGGCGGAGATCAGACAACGGCCCCCAGAGCGTGCCAGGGAGGAGTCTTTATCCCTTATTGGAATTTTTACACATCCCTCCCCGGGGGGAGACACCCCCATGGATCTGGGTACGTCAACCTCAGGACTTCCTTTGGCGGAGATGATGCTCCTTAGGTCTGGTGCTTTTTTTTCTTTTTGAGGTGGATTGCGAAGCGCGGCGAGTCCCTCCCCTGTCTCTACGAGGAGGTAGCTGGCTCGCCACACTCTCCTTCTGTGCCTCACACCTCGTGGGGACCAGACCTGGTCGGGACTGGGTGGCCAACAGTCCCGACGTCTGAGCACGCCAGGGGAAAAACCTCACAAAGGTCTGCTCATAGAGCTTCGCCTACCGAAACCTAGTGGCAGCAGTATTGACAGCGTCGCCCAAGAGGCCGGAAGGCGAGAGGTGGGGCATCAAGGAGGAAACCGTGATCCCTGACCTTGATGCTCATGAGGTTAAGTCACAGACATCTCTCCGTGTCGACCGCGGCAGCCATAGAACGGCCGATAGCATGGGTTGTCTACTTGGTGGCTTGGAGAAAAAAATCTGTGGCTCGGTGTCATCAATAGACCTGCCAGTGTTCAGAACTCTCAGTAGTTGAGCCTGCTATGTGTGCCAAACCGTCATGGTGTGCAGGGCAGCACCAGCCTGACCCGCTGCCTGAAAAGCTTTCCCCTCTAACGAAGATGTTAGTCTTTATGGCTTGGTGAGGAGTGTGGGCTTTTTCAGGGAGGATGAGCACCCAGGAGAGAGAGAGCTCGCAAGCGTCTCTTCAATCTGGGTCATCATCATAAACTGGGGATGAATAAGGCTTATTCCATGAAAGAGTTACCTCGTCATATCACCAAAGAAGAGGAGGATATCACCAAAGAAGAGGAGGATATCACCAAAGAAGAGGAGGGACCCTCGTTGAGGCCCCTCCCCTGTCATCTAACATTGAGCGCTTGGGGATTTTTTTTTCTTTTTTTCTTTCTTTCTTTATTTTATGTGGCAAGAGAGGAAGTCTCTTCCGCCCCTTCACAAAAAGCGCCAGAGCGCGCTTGAGAAGCGGACGCTAAAACTGAAGCTCTTATGATCACTTTAATTGCCATGGTGAAAGCTAGTGGAGATATCGTGCACTCTGCCATTATAACTATTTCAAGTCTCTGCCATGTGCTGGTAAAGTCAGGTGTAGTGAAGCAGAACTATGCTGAGTGATGCTCTGGGGACCTGTGACTTCAGTTGTTCGATAACTCAGGACCGGAATCCCCTACAGTCTACCTGAGCCTCCGGGAACAAACTGGACTCATTTTAATTTTAAAACATCTCCTGTTATACTGAACTTCCAGTCTTACACATTATTATGTAATTTCGGTTGTAGTTCCTTTGTTTAGACTTCAGTTCCCATGGGGCAACTCGGTCAGGTGACCAGGGGGCGCTCACCTGAACCGAGTTGGTTATTAGTTTTATTATAAATGGTTTGTTTTAGTTCTCCTGTGTTGTCTTGCAACTGTTCATTTACCTTAGTCATGTCAGCATGTTTCTTAGTGTCTTTTGTTTCTCCGTCTATACGTGTTTTAGTTTCCGTTTCATTTAAAGTCTATTTGTTTTGTTTGAGTTTCCCTGCCTGTTTTGTGTTATAAATAAAACATCGTTTCCGTTACCACCTGGATCCCCTGTGTTTATGCCGCACAACATCCCGAAAACGTGACAATTACCATCTCAGGGAGTTTTTCCTTGCCACCGTCGCCCTCGGCTTGCTCATCGGGGACAATCTTGTCATTTTGATTCATATACATTGCATAAAAACTTACTTCTTTTTATTGTGTAAAGCTGCTTTGCGACAATGTCAATTGTTAAAAGCGCTATATAAATAAAATTGACTTGACTTGACTTGAACTACAGATCATGAAAATAGGCCTTGATCAAACTTGTGATGGGCTCCGGTATTCTGAAGAAGCTGAAAGCTGTCCAGATGATGCTGTAGGGAACTGAGCCAAATGCATTTGCAAGGTCAAGGAAAACAACATGCAGATCGCTCTTCCCACTCTTGGCAATTTGGATTTGGTGCCAAATCATGCTGGTGTGCTCCAGACACCCTGAAAACCCTGGAATTCCAGCTTTTTGACCTGTTGTATCCATAAGCTTGTTTTTCATCAGGTAGCTGGTCACCCTTTGGGCTATGACGCTGAAGAAGATTTTGCCTTCAAAATGTCAAGAGGAATTAAGGCTGGTTCGTGTCTCTGTGGATAAGAGTGTGCTTTTACAATTATTATTTTACATTTAGATATTTATAACCATAAACTGACTGATATGAGTAAATCAGATTTTCTTTAAAATGAAACAAACGTGTGGTGTTAATTGAGATCTCTTATAAGCTAATAAGAGTCAGGGCAGAATGTGGTTTAACTGAGGGGTGATTAACAGATGATAAAATGTTTCACTTGGAGTTGGAGAGAACAAAAAATTCCCCTCTTCCATAAATACTGATAGCAACAGCATGCATGCCACTTTGCACGTCAGAACCCGGGACATCTAGACGGAGCTGTTTTTTACATGAACAGGGTGACAATAAGAGCATTTAGTAACATTTAGTAAAGTACTAACGAACTAAAAATCAATGGCATTCATCTACCACTGTGAGGATCCTGTTTTTTTTTCTTCTTAATTTAGAAAATGTCTATAAACAAAACAATGTAAATGCTGTTCGTTTACTTACCACAGTCATGACAAACAAGATCACTTTACCTCGCTGATTTTAATGCATGGAAAATCAACTCATTTTACTTTTATTATGACTTAACATTTCCATCCATATTGCCAGTCGCACGTTTGATTAGAGGGGGAGGGTTGTGCCAGGAAGGGCATCTGGCTTAAATAGTCGTGCCATGTTTTATAAATTTTCGACTGCTGTGGTGACTTACTGGCAGGATCAGCCAAAAGAACAATACAGGTATCTCTGAATCCATATCACTGTCTGCCAGCTGGTGACCCCTAAGCGAATGGCTTGGTGATTAAGGTAGTGGGAATCTGACCTTTCTCTCAGTGTTTTCCCAAACTAATCCTGTTCCATACGGTCATATTTTGAGGGAAGTGTGTGAGAACTACACTTGCGTGAGCTAACTTGCTTCCTGTCCATCCTATTCCACTCTTTCTTCATTCTTTAGATCCCTCAGGTCTGCTTTATATGGATCAAAGCAATAAAATACGTGTGAGTCGTGCTGCTAAGTAAAATAAATAAGGAAGAGGTGATCTAAATGATGTAACCAACCTAAAGTAGATGGTTTTAATGCAATGGAATTTCTCAAATGTTTTATATGTCTTATGCCATTTACAGCATTTGGCACGCACCTTTACCTTAAATTTTTATCTCATTACACATGTGAGCAGTTGAGAGCCAAATGCCTTACTCATCAGCCCAACTCTGGTAGCTTGGTGGCAGTGGGACAGGACCCCATGACCTTCTGAAGTTTTAACCACTGACTTACCCCTGCCACAACAATATTCCAGCAGTAATTATTTTGTAATTTAGTATTTACTAATTAATAAGAACTATAAGTAATAAAAACACATTTTATGTGGTACATGTGTATAATTGCATTTAAACTTCACTAAGGATGGTTCTGCTTAATCACCATGAAAATGATTTTGGATTGCATTTGATATGTTATTCTTTTCTGTAATGGCTTGTGACTGCAATCACTAGAAACAGTGAGATAGTAAGACTCGATCCTGGCCCGAAATTGTTAAAGCAATTAGTTTATTAATTTCATCTGTAATTTTATTTCTGTAAAGCTAATTTGCAATGATGCGCACTGTTACAAGTACTATACAAATGAAATTGAATTGAGTTTTTTTTTTTTTTTTTTTTTTCCTGCTTACCTGGCATTGTGCTCCAATTCTGATGGTTACATGCCCATGGCTGGTACATTTGGTGGTGGTCATGGTTCAGCATTGGCACCCTGACCGGTCTGCAGCTACTCTTCATTTCACTACACTTGCTGCCTAATATGTCCCACCCACTTCCAGGTGCCTTTGTAAGTAGATAAGGTTATTCATGACACCTCTCAGGGTTCATAATTTGACTGGTTGGTAGTAGTGTAAATATGAAAAAACTGCCTAAGACTACTGTCAAGGCATTTTTATTAATTATATACATTCATTTTACATATTATTTGTTGCGTACATGCTCTTACGCTATTAACTCTAAAAGGAAATGACTAACCCATTAATTAATTACAAATAATGGTGATTGCTTTGAACATAAGTTTATACTTGTTGAAAAAAAAAAAAAAAAACACATTTTCTTCCTCCTGTCCAAATCCAGAAAATTATCAATTTAAGCAGAAATGTCTTACTTATTTAATAGTATTGAAAGGAGCGTTTAACAGCTCAGTTACAATTTGATTATATTTTCTATCAAGTTGCTGGTCAATTGTTTATGTGCTCTTTCACCCACTGAACTCCGGGGTCTGCACACACATGACGATCGTTCTTTAGGAAAAAACTGCAGATGAGGAATGAGGCAATTAATTAAAAACAAATGAAAGATTTACATTTATATCAATTGTAAACTATTATATATTAAATACTATGAAGATAAAGGCAAAGTAGAAGTTGTTCATTTTTTATGTATTATATATAAAGTTTTATCCAAGTTTAAAATCTAAAATAATGATTTATGTGCACAGAAATTATTTTACTTCAATTACAAAAAAAAAAAAAAAAAAAAAAAAGAATAAAAACTTACATGATTCCAGGTTTTTGACAGGCAGTATGCGTTTCTTTATACCCAATAATGACTCGGAAAGGGATTTCACTCATCCAGAATGTGTAACAGCATAGTCCTGGACTTTCTTTATCTGTGGGATAGGACGTCATTCATTAATCATCAATGTCTTTGTACACATTAAATTATTTCATATCAAGCTTCCTTGTGTAAAATTGTACCACATCATTGTTATATTCTGTGTTTTTTAATAAAAAAAAAGTATATATATATAACTTAACTCCTTAGGTCACCTTGTCACTCATTATTTTAGTCTAACACAACATAACACACACACACACACACACACACACACACACACACACACACACACACACACACACACACACACACACACACACACACACCTCGATCACACATACAGTAAGTTATTAATGCTGGTTATGTTCAGCAACCTTGCTGCAGTTTTAGGGAATTCAGCATCATTAGTTGTATTCTCTTAACTACTTACACTACTTCCACAACCCACTAATGTCTGATCAGCAAACACTCTTATGCATGCATCTCCCACCTTTACCTCATATGTCTTACTGCCTGTGGTGAGGTGATGTTAAGGACACTGAATGATTCTGAACCATGCTGATGTCTTACTGCTTAGTGTTAAATCCTCAAGGTTACCATGAAGATGAAGGAATTGGAAGGGTTCGCTATTTTCCACTGTATTTGATGAAAAGTCACAACCATACATACAGTTCACAAACTCACAAACCATATATCCAATATGAAGTATGAGTCAAATGAACAAAAGTAATTCCCAGCATTCAGAGATTTATATAATTTACACCTGCCTTAAGCATATGCGAAGCACATCTAAGCTTTATAGTTCTTTACTTTGTCAGACTATGTTCAATTGTAGCAGTGTGGTATAAAATAAAGATATAAGCTAAAGTAAATAAAGCTCCTAATTACAATGCTAATAAGACACATTTCATGTTAATGCTTTTTGTCATTGTTTTAGCCAAAAGAGGGAATTCGGTGACCATCACGGATTATCCCAAATTTCCTTTAATAAATTATAACGTAATACAATGCAATGATCTTTCATTACAAGACATTAATATAAATGTAATAAAGTAGCACATTACTACTAGTAGACAGTCAGTAAATTCCTCAATATAATGTAAAATCAAATTAAAATATAACATCAAATATTTACTTATTCTGTCTAATGTACATCTATTTTAAATAAATAAATAAATAAATAAAACAAATTAAGGGAATCAAGCCATCACTCTACCTAATGGACTTTGCCACACTGAATAAATCCAAAGAATCACAAATTAAATTGGCCCTTAGAAGATGCAAAGAACCAATCACAGAAAACTACAGCTACGGCTCTTAAATTCACATATACATATTTTCCCAGGGGATTTTTCGACAATTTGTATTTTTACTCGCTCAAAAGCTGTCCCATTTGTTTGCTTTGTTCAGACCAGTGTTGCCAAATCACACCGGCAAAATCCACCTATTCTCTGCTGAAAACGCTCTCACTCTTACTTTAGAATTGTATATGAGATTATATGGCACAAACACACACAATTGCACACGACTTTCAATTTGGAAACACCAATCAGCATACCACATGTTTTTTAGGAGATAACTGGTGCATCTCGAGAAAACCCACAAAGCAGGGGGAGAGCAGGCAATAGTGATAACCCGTAAGCCACCATGTTACCAGATCTTGATTTACCAGATCAAATGTTTTCGCTATAGTTTACTTGAGCCAAATAATGTCAGACTATTTAAGCAAGACTTTATGATTAACCAACATGTTGTTCTGGTCAAATCTGACCAATTTACAAGTTTCATCTCTAAAAACAAGTGCAGTTAATTATGTTTGTCATGAGGTTCCATGACATGACATGATGTGTGTATATATATATATATATATATATATATATATATATATATATATATATATATATATATATATAAATGTTTCGAAAAAATATTTTGGTAAAAAGACATTTGGTAAACATTTTAGTGACACACACAATAGTACAATAGGTTTCATCTTTTTTCATCATCTGTTTGTTATAGTCAAAATATCTATGTCAACTTTTTTTTTTTTCCCTAAAAAAAAATTTTGTGGTATAAGCTGCAGGACATACACAGCAAATACAAGTTCAAAACTTGGAAGGTTTACAAGAGCTGATGTTAATAAAACAGATTAACACATTAAGTGATAATATATGTATTATGGTGGATTTATAATAAAAACTTATTACAGAATAAAATTATCCTTGTCATTAAGATTAATAAACGGGACATTTTTCCTGATGTTCAAATACAGCAAATGATACATTAAAAAGTATATTTTGTAGAAATTTTAAATAAATGAAGGGAGGATTTACGATGTAGGTGTTGAGATTGCGTTAGGTTTGCAACATGGTGGTGATCAATTGCATCCATGTGCTCCTTCACCCACTGATCTTTGGGGTCTGCACACACATGATGACCGTTCTTCATGATAAAACTGGAGATAAGAGAAGATTTACATCAGAATTAACTATAATCCAAACTGTAAATCTAACACTCTCACTCATCCCAACATTACTGACATTTATATATTCATATAATATATTCAGAATACATTTAAAATATTATAAAATTCATTAACCATCAAGTGAGAGGCCTTACTTGCCGCACCGCATGAGACCCAGAAGATATAAGCATATCACCCCTATCATATCTAGTCCTGCCAGAGTCTCTCTCTCTCTCTCTCTTTCTCTGTCTCTCTGCGCATGCGCGGTGCAGCAGGGAAGCGAGTGTGGCGTGTAGAGCGCGCGTTTTCTTTTTTTTGCTATTTTTCGCCATTTATTACATCTTTGGCTAAATCTTTTTTTGTGTGAGTGCCTGTGTGTGTGCATGTGTGTGTGTGTGTGTGCGTGCGCGACTGAGTGTGTGTGTGTGTGTGTGTGTGTGTGTGTGTGTGTGTGTGTGTGTGTGTGTGTGTGTGTGTGTGTGTGTGTGTGTGTGTGTGTGTGTGTGTGTGTGTGTGTTGCTGGAGCATGGCGGCTCAGAACACACAGCGTTTTGAAAGTTTAACTCGCCGGCACGGTGTGCGCGTGGTGTGCGCGGCGAGTTTAGAGGAGTGTGCGTTAGCGGTTGGTGATGTGGTGGGACATGAGAACATCGTCTCTGCTTCCCGCATGAACAGCGCTGTTGTGACGTTTGTAAATAGTGTTGATAAAGCGGCTAAACTTGTACAGAATGGAATCACAGTTAATAACGAGCACATCCTGGTTTCTCCCCTGAGCTCCCCAGCCAAGAAAATAGTTCTGTCCAATATCCCTCCCTACATACCTGACAGTGTCATCGCTACAGAACTGTCCAGATATGGAAGACTGGTCTCCCCTATAAAGAAAATCCCACTGGGCTGTAAATCCCCTCTGATTAAACACCTGGTGTCTTTTAGGAGAGGTGTTTGTTGTTTTTATGATTTTTAAAGAGGGTGTAGAAGAGCTAAATGCTGTTTTTAAATTCAGAGTTGAAAACTTTGACTACAGCATATTCGCCTCCTCAGACACTGACATTAAATGTTTTAAATGTGGTGCAATGGGACACCTGGTCCGTGCTTGTCCCGAAAGACAGAGCGATCCTGGTGCTTCTGAGCGACCGGGTCACGACGCGACCGTGCCGGGCGAGGCCGCTCCCCCCGCGACTACAGCTCGGCCGTCTGCTGAGGGACCCGGTAATGCTGCTGACCCAGAGCCAGAGGAGACCGAACCCCAAGCCCAGCCTGCAGTCCAAGAGTCTACTTGAGTTACATCAACACCAGAAACAACGAGCTCGGCCAAACCAGACCGAGGGGAGCCCAACGTGACCCAGCCGGCACCAGAGAGGGCGAAAACGGCCGATAAGGTCACAGAGGGTTTGGGTGCAGCGCTAGAGCTACCTGGGCTCTCGGCGATGGGTACAAGGGCGAGGAGCCGCCAACTGGAAGCATCAGCCTCCGCACTGTCACAAGGGGACGAGGCGGACATAGAGATGGAAGAGGAGCCCTCCTTCAAAGCACCAAAAAGGAAAAAAGACCGTAAAGGAGGAGGTAAAAAACTCCCCAAAAAAGACCCCGAACCGGAGTCAGACAGCGACGGGTACATTTCAGACTCTGTGCTGCTTCTCACCGCAGAGGAAGAAAGAATGCCAGTCATCTACAGCGAGGAATCTATACATGTTTTTTTAGAGAAGACAAAAAGGGGCTCAAAAATTAAAATAGAAGACCACTTCTCAAGCAAGAGACAGTTCATCCATGACGTCAAATATTACAGAAAACAAAAAGTTTTCACCAAACTTGAAATATTCAGATTAAAGAAATGGATCATCAAAATAAACAAGGAACTCGCTGAAGAGGAATATTTAGAATGATTTTTACTCCGTGCTGGACACTGGTATGTCTTCTTTTATATAAGACTGTCTTTTTATCTATATACCTTTTTATGAGTGAAGTAAATATTGCGAGCTTAAATATAAATGGGGCAAGAACATACAAAAATTATTAAAACAGAAACATGTTGATGTGGCTCTACTTCAAGAGACGCACAGCGACTCCAAGAACGCTGTGGACTGGTCCAAAGAGTGGGATGGGCTCGCGATCCTGAGCCACAATACACCACTGAGTGGTGGAGTCGCACTGCTTGCTGCTCGCAATTTTATACCAAACTCTTATACAGTAGAAGAATTTTTAAATGGGAGGCTTTTAAAAGTGAGAACTTTTTCTGAAAATGAAGTTTTTGTTTTTATTTGTGTGTACACTCCCACCAAGGCAGTAGAGAGGATGATGTTTTTAGACAAACTAAACAGCGTAATTAATGAATGTAACTCTGCTGACATTTTAATTCTGGGTGGGGATTTTAACTGCACAACCGACAACCTGGACAGAAACCATAGAGAACCTCACATGGCCTCCCATAAACTCATGTGGGAGATGATGGAGGCCCAGGACTTCAGTGACATATGGAGAAACTTAAACAAGAAACAAAGACAGTACACCTGGGCCCATTCCATAGAGAACACACTCTCACTGGCTTTCATTTGAAGCTCATGTAGATAATATCACCAGGATAGCTTTCTTTCACCTTAGAAATATTGCCAAGATAAGAAACATATTGTCACTAAATGATGCAGAAAAACTAGTTCATGCTTTTATCACCTCTAGGTTGGACTATTGTAACGCCTTACTGTCTGGTTGTTCAATTAGGTGTATAAACAAGCTTCAGTTAGTACAGAATGCAGCAGCGAGAGTCCTCACTAAAACCAGAAAATACGAGCACATCACCCCTATCTTATCTACACTGCATTGGCTCCCTGTGAAATTTCGCATCGATTTTAAGATACTACTTCTGACATTTAAAGCACTAAATGGTCTCGCGCCGCAGTATTTGAGTGAACTGTTAGTGTCTTACGATCCGCCACGCCTACTTCGATCAAAGAATGCAGGCTGCCTGTCAGTACCACGTATTATTAAAACTACAGCAGGGGGCAGAGCTTTTTTCTTACAAAGCCCCAAAGTTATGGAATAGTCTTCCTATTAATGTTCGGGACTCAGACACAGTCTCAGTGTTTAAGTCTAGGCTAAAAACCCATTTATTTAGCCAAGCATTTTTGTAAATAGATTAACCTTAGGTAAAGGAGCAGATCTGGGGGACTCATAGACGTAGAGTATTCTGGTGAACTGGTATGTTTAGATGCTGTCCTCCCCACTCTCATTGTTCACTCAGGTTTGTTGACGGTGAGGTGATTGGTTGCTTTACATCTCAGTTCCCCCTCATGTTTGTGTTTCCTTCTGGCTCTCCCTTTTAGTTATGCTGTTATAGTTAGTCCTGCCGGAGTCTCTGCTTGCACTTTGCACTAAATATACATTCACCTATACATGCTGACTGTGACCATACCTAACTGCCATCTCTCCTTATTTTCTGTTCTCTCCTTTTCTGCTCTCTCCTCTCTCTCTCTCCCCCTCTTCTTTCCCTCTCTCTGTCTCTCTGTCGAGCTATACATGTCACTCCTGAGTTGCCAGTGATTCAGACCCCTCTGCCCTCTGGAGCCGTCTAACCCGTCCTGGAGTCCTGCTTCTGGTTGGAGATCTCGTCGCATGGATGCCCCGTGTGGTCTGCCTGGATTCGTATGGTGGCTGGGGATGGTTTCCATGAAGACTGTCCTGTCATCGAGTGATGCTCTGGGGACCTGTGACTTCAGTTGTTCGATAACTCAGGACCGGAATTCCCTACAGTCTACCTGAGCCTCCGGGAACAAACTGGACTCATTTTAATTTTAAAACATCTCTTGTTATACTGAACTTCCAGTCTTACATATTATTATGCTGAGCAATTCCTGCTATCCGTTATCACCCAGATGAGGATGGGTTCCCTGTTGAGTCTGGTTCCTCTCAAGGTTTCTTCCTATTACCATCTCAGGGAGTTTTTCCTTGCCACCGTCGCCCTCGGCTTGCTCATCGGGGACAATCTTGTCATTTTGATTCATATACATTGCATAAAAACTTACTTCGTTTTATTGTGTAAAGCTGCTTTGCGACAATGTCAATTGTTAAAAGCGCTATATAAATAAAATTGACTTGACTTGACTTGACTGGCAAGACTCGATCGATTTTATGGTTTTAAACATCAGCTGTCTTATTTTACTAAATGTTTTATTGTCCCATTAGGCATCTCTGATCATAGCATGGTGCAGTGCACTGTCAGTAGGAAAAACCTCAAGCCTAAGAGCGCCTACTGGCATTTTAACACCCTACTTTTAGAAGATGCCAATTTTATTGAGACTTTTACCTTTTTATGGACCAGTCTTAAATCAAAAAAGCAGATTTTAGCTCTCTACAGCAATGGTGGGATCTAGCTAAAGCACAAATAAAAGTCTTTTGTCAACAGTACACACTCAATGTCACAAAAGACATTGTTAGATCAATGAGAGCGCTAGAGACTGAAATAGTGGAACGTCTCGGGTTACTTGGCTGTAACCCTGTTCCCTGATAAAGCGGGAACGAGATGCTGTGTGAAAACGCTATGGGAACATCTCTTTGTTGCCGGTTGTGAAGCCTGTGCATGTCAAAACCGCCGAATACCTTCGGCTTATAACCTCTGCCAGGCATGACGTCACCGAATAAGGTGCACCTGCAGGTTATACACACGTGGACAAAATTGTTGGTACCCTTCGGTCAATGAAAGAAAAACCCACAATGGTCACAGAAATAACTTTAATCTGACAAAAGTAATAATAAATAAGAATTCTATGAATGTTAACCCAATGAAAGTCAGACATTGCTTTTCAACCATGCTTCAACGGAATTATAAAAAAAAATTAACTCATGGAACAGGCCTGGACAAAAATGATGGTACCCCTAACTTAATAGTTTGTTGCACAACCTTTTGAGGCAATCACTGCAATCAAATGATTCCTGTAACTGTCAATGAGACTTCTGCACCTCTCTGCAGGTATTTTGGCCCACTCCTCATGAGCAAGCTGCTCCAGTTGTCTCCGGTTTGAAGGGCGCCTTTTCCAAACGGCATGTTTCAGCTCCTTCCAAAGATGCTCAATAGGATTGAGGTCAGGGCTCATAGAAGGCAACTTTAGAATAGTCCAATGTTTTCCTCTTAGCCATTCTTGGGTGTTTTTAGCTATGTGTTTTGGGTCATTGTCCTGTTGCAAGACCCATGACCTGCGACTGAGACCCAGCTTTCTGACACTGGCCAGCACATTTCTCTCTAGAATCCCTTGATAGTCTTGAGATTTCATTGTACCCTGCACAGATTCAAGACACCCTGTGCCAGATGCAGCAAAGCAGCCCTAGAACATAACAGAGCCTCCCCCATGTTTCACAGTAGGGACAGTGTTCTTTTCTTCATATGCTTCATTTTTCCGTCTATGAACATAGAGCTGATGTGCCTTGGCAAAAAGTTCCAGTTTTGTCTCATCTGTCCATAGGACATTCTCCCAGAAGCTTTGTGGCTTGTCAACATGTAGTTTGGCATATTCCCGTCTGGCTTTTTTATGATTTGTTTTCAACAATGGTGTCCTCCTTGGTCGTCTCCCATGTAGTCCACTTTGGCTCAAACAACGACGGATGGTGCAATCTGACACTGATGTTCCTTGAGCATGAAGTTCACCTTGGATCTCTTTAGAAGTCTTTCTGGGCTCTTTTGTTACCATTCAGATTATCCGTCTCTTTGATTTGTCATCAATTTTCCTCCTGCGGCCACGTCCAGGGAGGTTGGCTACAGTCCCATGGATCTTAAATTTCTGAATAATATGTGCAACTGTAGTCACAGGAACATCTAGCTGCTTGGAAATGGTCTTATAGCCTTTACCTTTAACATGCTTGTCTATAATTTTCTTTAGAATCTCCTGAGACAACTCTTTCCTTCGCTTCCTCTGGTCCATGTTGAGTGTAGTACATACCATGTCACCAAACAACACAGTGACTACCTGGAGCCCTATATATAGGCCCACTGACTGATTACAAGATTGTAGACACCTGTGATGCTAATTAGTGGACACACCTTGAATTAACATGTCCCTTTGGTCACATTATTTCCAGTATTTTCTAGGGGTACCATCATTTTTGTCCAGGCCTGTTCCATGAGTTTATTTTTTTAAATAATTCTGTTGAAGCATGGTTGAAAAGCAATGTCTGACTTTCATTGGTTAACATTCATAGAATTTTTTTTAATTATTACTTTTGTCAGATTAAAGTTATTTATGTGACCATTGTGAGTTTTTCTTTCACTGACCGAAGGGTACCAACAATTTTGTCCACGTGTGTAAATAGGAGTGAACCGGAAACATCCTCAGGTCAATTTTGTCTGAAGGACGTCCAGGCACGCCAGCAGTGCGGCATCGGAACGCAGCATCTCGTTCCCGCTTTATCAGGGAACAGGGTTACAGTCAAGTAAACCAGGAATGCTCAGCGGCTCGCGGTTTCTCTTTAAAGAAAGCGAGCTGCGCGCGAAGCAACTTAATAGGGAGTAGATCACAGTACTCACAGTCTCCCTGAAGCCCGAGGCGAGCGTGTTCTTCCCCCAAGCACTCGAGACAAAATTCATGAAGATTGCCCTCCGAAAGAGATCTATCGCACGGAGGCACGCATCTCTTAAGCAACTCCGCCATATCGGTGAGTTAATGCTGTTATTTTCCTTTTTATTTTCGCTTTCGTTATGGCTTGCACATGCACACGCAAACACAAAGCAGTCCTGAAGACAAAAAGATCTGAGGATGTTTCCGGTTCACTCCTATTTATAACCTGGGGTGCTGGTCCGCTCACGGTTTAAACACGCAACAGAAATGGATGCTCCTTCTAAGTTCTTTTTTGGTCTGGAACAAAAAAATGGACAGAAAAGAATCATACATGCTGTGCGATCAGTGTCAGGGGATCTCGTATCAGAGCCCACTGAGATACGCAAGCAGACACACGGCTTCTACTCAAAGCTGTACAAAGCAATGGAGGAAACCTTCTTAAAAAACCTGCCCAAGCTGTCAGAACAAGCTGCCACTGACATGGCAGCAGAACTGACACTGGCAGAGATTCAGAAGGCTCTCCAAGGCCTGAAGAACGGGCGGGCGCCAGGTATAGACGATCTCCCTGTAGAGTTCTATAAAACTTTTTGGTCAATAATAGGACAGGATGTTCTAGAGGTGTTGCAGGACAGGAAAGCTCCCGGTGAGCTGCAGGAGGGCTGTCCTGACCTTACTGCCAAAAAAGGGAGACCTGACGCACCTGGGGAACTGGCGCCCGGTATCACTGCTGTGCACTGACTACAAACTACTCTCAAAAGCATTAGCCTCAAGACTGACAAAGGTACTGGAGCAGGTCATTAATCACGACCAGACGTACTGTGTGCCTGGTAGGTCCATCTTTGATAATATACACTTAATACGTGATATTTTGGATGTCTCTAGACTCCTGGATCTAAATACCGGTCTCATTTTGTTGGACCAGGAAAAAGCTTTCGACCGGGTTGAACACAAATACTTGTGGAAGGTGCTGGAAAGCTTCGGGTTCAACCCAGGATTCACCACAATGATCAAGACATTGTACAGTGACATTGAGAGTGTACTGAAGGTTAATGGTGGTTTATGTGTCCCTTTTAAAGTACACAGAGGTATTAGACAAGGCTGCTCTCTGTCAGGCATGCTATATTCTTTAGCAATCGAACCTCTTTTATGTAAACTAAGAGAGCAACTTTCTGGTTTTAATATACCTCATTTTAATATTTTAACCTGTCTTTCAGCTTATGCCGATGATCTAGCTGTAATGGTGAACACACAGACAGATGTGAATCTTTTAACTGATGTTTTAGAAGATTTTAAGGTTTTATCATCTGCTAAAATCAACTGGACTAAAAGTGAAGCCATTTTAGTGGGAGAATGGGGAGACGACCGGCCCACACTACCAGGGGGTTTAATGTGGAAAAAGACTGGTTTTAAATACTTGGGTGTCTACCTGGGCAGTGCTGAGTTTTTAAACAAAAACTGGGAGGGTATCATTGAAAGCATAAAAGGCAGACTAAGCAGATGGAAGTGGTTGGTCCTAAAAATGTCTTACAGAGGACGAGTGCTGGTCATCAACAACCTAGCAGCATCGTCCCTGTGGCACAAACTGGCATGTATGGACCCACCACCAAACCTGCTAGCAAGCAAACAGGCCCTACTGGTGGACTTCTTCTGGGACAAACTGCAAAGGCTACCACAAAGTTTTCTTCACCTGCCCAAAGAGGAAGGAGGACAGGGCCTGGTGCAGCTAGCCAGCAGAACAGCAGCCTTCCGTCTGCAATTCATCCAGAGACTTCTCACCGGAGCGAGTGATGAAAGATGGAGAGCGGCAGCCTACACACTCCTATGCACGGTGGGAGGACTTGGATTGAACAGAACTCTGTTTTTAATGGACTCCACAGCACTGGACACCACTGGATTACCAGTATTTTATCAAAGACTTTTTAAAATCTGGACCTTTTTTAAAAAACAAAACAAAGGAAACAGAACGTTACACTGGCTGCTGGAGGAGCCCCTAGTCTGTGGAGGCCAGCTGGACATTTCTAGTCCAACCACCCCAGCACTATCCAAGACCCTGATCTCCGCAGGGATCGTGACACTCCGGCAGCTTGTGAACATCACCGGACCAGACCTGTCTCGAGCAGAGGACTTGGCAGCACATATGGGACTTCGGTCTCAACGGGTCGCCAACCAGCTCCTACATCGCTGGAGAACCGCCCTAACGTCGGAGGAACGTGTTCAGCTGATGGAACACGCAAGTGACGAGACCAATCCTACAGAAGAGGAATGTTTTCCACAGCTGACGATAACTCCGGACCTAGAGGGTTATGGCGGCCCCCTCCTGGAGCTCAAGGGTGAGGAAGACATGAACTTTGAGACAGTGTCTGGTAAGGTTTTATACAAAGCTTGTGTAAAGGTCTTAAACAAGAAAAAACTGAATGGGAGGGTAGACACCCCATGGCGCACTGAACTGGGTTTTAATAATGATTTTAAACCAGAGTGGAGGGCACTGTACAAACCACCATTAACCAAAAAGTCTGCTGACCTCCAGTGGAGGATTTTACATGGAATTGTCTCTGTGAACTCTTTTGTCTCCATTTCCAATCCTGAAATCACACAGGAATGCCCCTTCTGTTCACAGAGAGAAACTGTTTTCCATGCTTTTATACATTGCTCCAGGTTGTCACCTTTGTTTAACCTTTTAAAACACATCTTTTTATCACTGAATGTCGATTTTACTCATCAGCTTTTTATTCTTGGTTTTAAATACATCCGGAGAAACAGATTCAAATGCCAGCTTATTAATTTTACCATTGGTCAAGCCAAGATGGCAATTTATACAAGCAGAAAAAATAAGCTGCCACAAAGCACAGACTGCGACCCCAAAAAGATCTTCTCCAGACTTGTCAAATCAAGAATTTTAATAGATTTTAATTTTTACAAGAGTATGAAAGACATAAATATGTTTAAAACTATATGGTGCTGTGAGGAGACCTTGTGCTCGGTAGAAGATGACGAAATCATCTTTACCGCATATTTTAACTGAAAAAAAATATATAACTATATAGCACAATAACTATATATGTTTGTAAAGAAGGACTATAATGTCTTAAAATGTCTTATCTATTTATTTATTTATTTATTTATCTATTTTTTACCAATTATTTATAGACCCAATCCTTATGCCGTTTATAAAACAAAATTTATAAATTGTAAAAGTCTCTCCTCTCTCTCTCTCTCTCTCTCTCTCTCTCTCTCTCTCTCTCTGTCGAGCTACACATGTCGTTCTTGAGCTGCCAGTGATTCAGAACCCCCTCTGTCTTCTAATTATATTATATTAATAGAAAATCATGATTCTGTAAAGCTGCTCAGTGACAATGATCATTGTTAAAAGTGATATATAAATAAAACTGAGTTGAATCAAATTTAATGATATTCTATTAAATTGATATGATATTTAATGTAACCATAAAATAATGAATGATATGCGGGGAAATGTATATTAATATTGTTAAGCATTACATTAACATGATATAGATAAAATGATTACATAAAATAATATTTAAAAAATGAAACTTACTGGATTCCAGCATTTGAACAGTTAGAATGAGTTATTTTATAAGCATGAATGTCTTGTACATTGATTTTATTCCTCTGGAAAAAGAAACAGCATGGTTCTGGTCTTTCTCTGTCTATAGGGGTAAAACAAATAATAATCAGTCATGGCTTAATAAACATGAAATTATTTCATATCAGGTAAGACATAACCAAGATTGCATGGTTAAAAAATGTGATAAAAAAGGAGTAATATTTATGAAAAAGTTTCATTCCTCCTGTCGAAATAGAGCAAATAGATTATGTAATCATTTTATATTAAAGGAAGAAGGATTTGACCGTGTGGTTTAGGTTTCGTCAGCCTGTCAAGAAGGTGCTGATCAATTTCATCCATGTGGTCCTTCACCCACTGAACCCTGGAGTCTGCACATAGACGATTACCGTTCTTCAGAATGAAACTGCAGATGAGAGATTTACATCAGAAAAAAACAAAAACTCTCTGTAAAACACTCTCACAAAACATTATAGAGCCTTATCGTACATTTTGAAAGATATTTAAAAAGATATTATTTTAAATTCATGTATTAGTTTATATAACCATAACATAACGATTGATATGGACAAAAAGTCATTTAATCAAATTTAATAATTGTAATAATATTAAAAAAAACAGTGAAAAACTTACTGGATTCCAGCATTTTGACAGTCAGAATGAGTTTTTCTATAAACATCAATGTCTTGTACATTGATTTCAATCCTTTGGAATTTTAAACAGCATGATTTTGGTCTTGCTGCACCTGTTGGATGGAAATAATTAAACATGAAAAAACCATGCCAGTTAAGACAGGCTGTACAGTATTTCAGTTGTTTCACATCACTGTAAAATTCTGTTTAACGTTCTGATGCACTTTAATAAAAAAATAAGGCGTTACAGGAAACCATTCTACTTAATTTATTATTAGGGTCAAAGCACTATAAGGTGCGCAGGACCCTCTTGTTTTCCTAAGGATTTTTTTTCCACGCTTTTGGACTTTTCGGGGGTCTTAACATGCTCAAAAACTCATGAAACTTGGCAGACAGGTTGGAAACTGCTGCCATCAGGATGCCTGAGAGTCTCATGGTCCGGGGGCCCCCAGGGGCCCCCAAACAAGATTTTGCTGCCTAGCTCATACACACTTTCACGTAGGCACACGAAACTCGGTAGACATTTAGAGCTCATCGAGCCGAACAACTTTCGCGCTGCATGTCCTGGGCTAAACTCACCAGGAGGCTGGTTATTTTGGGTCGTTTGCAAAAATGCATCCGATGGATTTTGATATACTCCTCCTAGGGAAATTATACAATCGCTACCAAACTGGGCCAAAGAGATGTAAAGACATTGAGGATGCAAAATTGCAGAGGGATTTTTGATATCTCAAACGGGTCAGTCGTGATAATGTCTTAAACGTACGCCGAAAAATGATTAATAACTTTCTGTATGGTATTATATTGAGTGACATTATATTCAGTGACACCTTCTGTGACATCACGTTCAGTGACATCACATTCAGAAATATCATAGTGTGAGGTTTTTCTTCCAGCACCTGCGGCATATTGTACACACATACACATCACAAACGTTAACACACACACACACACACACACACACACACACACACACACACACACACACACACACACATCACTAATGTTAATACACACAGACTCACACAACATACACACAAACAAGCACAAACACATTTACTCGTCACACACCTCTCTCCCTCACTCTCACACACACTAACCCTAACACACGAACACGCTCACACACACACACACGCATGCATGCATGCACACAAACACACTCACACATCACACACATGCACACATACATACACCCATATTACAAATGTTTACACTCATGCACACAAACACCTCTCACAACGCACACACACCTCTCTCACACACACACACCATACACACACACACACACACACACACACACACACACACACACACACACACACATTAGCCCTGTATAGTGTGTGATGTGTGCAGGTTGTGAGGTGCAACCGAGTGGCGATGGCTTTTTCGAGGTCTTAACACACTCGAATAGCACAGGTTGTGCTTTAGATGACCCCAAATTACAATACAAGCCTTTAGATGACCCCAAAGATAAAAGTCTAAGGGGGTCAGATCGGGAGACCTTGGGGGCCATTCAACTGGTCTGACACTAACCCACATTGGATAGATCCCTCCAAGACTGTTGGAACAAAAAAAGTGATGGTATGGTGTGGTATATGGGGTACAAAGGTAGTGGGGCCATTCTTCATCAATGGAAACCTCAAGGCCACTGGATATTTGAAATTGCTACATGATGATGTGTTTCCCTCTTTATGCACTGAAGCTGGCACGTTCCCTGAGTTTTTCCAGCAAGATGGTGCACCACCACTTTATGGGTGTCAGGTCCGAGCATTCCTAGATGAACAGTTTCCTGAAAAGTGGATTGGTCTTCGTGGGCCAGTTGAATGGCCCCCAAGGTCTCCCGATCTGACCCCCTTAGACTTTTATCTTTGGGGTCATCTGAAGGCAATTGTCTATGGTGTGAAGATACGAGATGTGCAGCACCTGAAACTACGGATACTGGAAGCCTGTGCTG
The DNA here is from genome assembly GCA_030347435.1 of Clarias fuscus. NCBI lineage: Eukaryota > Metazoa > Chordata > Actinopteri > Siluriformes > Clariidae > Clarias > Clarias fuscus. The sequence goes on from CM059205.1 coordinate 41,067,817, forward strand.
GCATTTCTCCTGCGGTGTTGCTGTCAGTGTGTGAAGAGTGGGAGAAGAGGGTTGCATTGACAATCCATCACAATGGGCAGCACATTGAACACATTTTATAAGTGGTCAGAAACTTGTAAATAACTCATGAAAGAACTCATTAAAACCAAGCACACCATTGTTTTTCTTGTGAAATTCCCAATACGTTTGATGTGTCACATGACCCTCTTCCTATTGAAAAAACAAAAGTTGGATCCAAGATGGCCGACTTCCAAATAGCCACCATGATCACCACCCATCTTGAAAAGTTTGCCCCCTCACATATACTAATGTGCCACAAACAGGACGTTAATATCACCAACCATTCCCATTTTATTAAGGTGTATACATATAAATGGCCCACCCTGTGTGTGTGTATATATATATATATATATATATATATATATATATAGTACTAATTTCATATTAATAGGAGGATTTAACCGTCTGGTGTCAGGCTTGCATAAAGACGCTGGTCAATTGTATCCATGTACTTCTTCACCCACTGAACTCTGGGGTCTGCACAGTATAGACGGCCGTTCTTCAGGGTAAAACTGCCAATGAGAGAAGATATACATCAGAATTAAACTATTATTCAAACTGTAAACCTAAGTATCTCAATTAAGGTATATTTCAAATGCTATGAAGTAATTTACATTTATAGTCTATTGCTTTTTAAGAATAGTTTATTGTATATAACCAAAAACAGTGACTGATAGTGAACATTTCTTTTATTTACTCAATTAAAATAAAAAAAGAAATAAAAAACTTACATGATTCCAGGTTTTGTACACACACGATTAGTTTCTCTATATTCCATAATGTGACGTAGAGGGATTTTATTTCTCTGGAATGTGAAACAGCATATTCCTGGTGCATGTGAACCTGTGTAAAAAATGCATTAATGAATCATCATGGTTTGTAAAAATTAAATGATATCTAATAAGAGATACTGCATGATCTGTATATAAATTAAACCACATTAATAAACCATTAATAAACACATACATAACCATTTTCATTAATAAAATAGGTTTGTGAATGTTGTAACAGTTGTAACACACACACACACACACACACACACACACACACACACACACACACACACACACACACACACACACACACTTCTGATGTAACTGACCCGCCCCCCCCCCCCCACACACACACACAGAGTAGTGACACCAGTCTAGTTTAACTAGTGTTTAAGTCATTGCATATTAACTGATTTAAATGTATCATAAATGCAGATAATAATAATAATAATAATAATAATAATAATAATAATAATAATAATAATAAAGTTTTGCCCGTTGCTTGAACACATTTTGCACAATTTGGCTCATCATGACAAAACTCTACACACAAACAAATAACACACAACACTGGGAAATAAACCATTCACATTTATGTAAAAATAAAACTCTGCTATGAAAACCTAACAACCCTTTGTCAAAATGTCACTCTAATGACAAAATGATACCCATTTGCATCATATGAATACACTTTCAAATCAGCAGCAACACACTAATCTACTTTATATAAAACACTGCAGGCTTTTGTTTCCTCTGTTTTATTTTCCATGGAAGGCACGTTTTCACAACACCCAAAAAATGAAATAATAAATACTGTACATTACAGTCGTGTACTTTACAGTAAACTCTGTTACAGCAAAAATAAATGAAACAATACACTACAGTAAACATAGAAAAACACAATTGTGGACTTATGGATCCTGTCGTCTGTTGGGGTCTGGCCACAGGATCTCATCAACATCACAAGCAATGTCCTGTCGTCTGGCAATAAAATGAAGTCAGCTGATGACCTGAATGTACTGAATCACCAGTACTGTACATCACATCTATGGAGGTTTTCTTTCTTCATGACACAGTAATATTTTAGGATTGTGAAAGAGTGGTTCGGGGAGCTTCGACAAGCAATGACTTCTCTTGCTAAGCATCGGGGAAAATATCCCCTTGTGTGCCGAATCCATCCTTGGATTGACCTTACGTCAGTGTCTCTGCAGGCCTTTTCTATTGCCTGCAGAAGAGACATGTGGGCATATGGTTGGCGGTCATACACGTGCCATATCCAAGTGGAAAAAAAATTCTTCGATAGGGTTGAGAAATGGCGAGTAAGGGGGCAAATACAAAACTTCAAATAGATCATGGTTTGTGAACCAGTTCTGGACGATAGCAGCCCGATGGAAACTGACATTGTCCCACACAACAACAAACCTGGGCTGCTCTGGTCTGTCCTATACAACTGTATCATGAAGTGCATCTAGAACTGTGATTATGTTTTGCACATTATATGGACCCAGTTTAGAATGATGGTGTAGTAGCTCTCGGATGCTTATGGCGGGACACAATGTGATATTTCCCCCACGCTTCCTCGGGACATGCAAAATTGCCCTTTGGCCAACTACTGTATATTACGTCCCTGTCGACTATTTTGGCTAAGGTTGAATCCATCCTCGTCAATGTAAATAAATTCATGAGGCTGGGAAGCTCCATCCAAAGTGATATTTCCCCCACGCTGCCCCAGGCCATGCAAAATTGCCCTTTGGCCAACTATATTACTGATCCAATTGATCCAATGGTACATATTCAGCTGTTACTGGACTCCACCCATTCACTTTTGTAAATATAAAGGACTGTTACACTTACCTGTACATATTCATGTCTTTGACCCTGACACTGTTCCTCTCACATGGAACCCTGTACAGTTGCTTCATGGTCATGTTGTGCTTTACCAAGATGCGTCTGATAGTGGTAATGCTTACTCTATTTATGTTGTTGAATACCTGCCTATCTTCAAGTATTTGTTGCTGTATCTGGTGGAGACAGTTTGCATTGTTTGCTCTGACTAGATCCACAATGGCACAAAGTTCCTGCTGTTGGGTGAACAGGCATTGGCGCCACCCCCAGTAGGTCTTCTAGCCATTCTGTAGAAAAATGCAATCCCAAATTGTTTTTGGTTTGCTTCTTTTTTACAGTACTGTATACACTGTACACAGTATACATGTATACCATACACAGTACTGAAACGTCTCAACACGTTATCGCCGTATGTTTCACAAAACTACTGAGCAATAAGCCATCCTGAAACGGCTTAGATTAGGATGGACTCTCTGCCCAGCTTCCCTCATAGTCAGGCCATGGTTGATGACATGATCCACCAAAGTTGCTCTGATGTCTTCAGAAATAATGGTCGTTGTATGACCTCTTCGATCATGTCCTCCTCTCTCTCTCTGTCGTCCTCTAACTCTACCTCTGCCTCCGGCTCTCCCTGCTTCCATGCTTGCAAAGTTCTCAAAATGGCTTCAGTGAGGTCTTTTTGTAGCTGGCTGATTGGTGTTCCAATTTGAAAGTAAGTATGTTCAGGTGTGCGTCTAAGTATTTTCAATTGCACAATGTGTTTTGTATTTGTAAGTGTCTTATGCATGAAATAGTGTGTAGTGTGCAGGAGCACACTTTTTTTGTTGAAAGGAGCGAGTGTCTTGCAGAATTGCCACTAAAATGCTAAGCAGCACTTTTGTTTAAGCTATGGTTACACTTTGTTTAGGGTAAATAACAACAACTTTGATTTAAGCATGTGTCTATAGTGTTAAAGCAATGGGTAAAAACTGTAATAATATGTACAAAGTATTACTATTTGTAATGTTAAAAATATAAATTATTTTAAGGTGATACTGCAACCTTTATCTTACTCTGTGCCATTGTGTAGGACTGAAGGCTGGCAAAAACCATCAGAACCATCAGGAGAGAACGAGAGGACATGACTGCTGCTGCTACTGCTGCTGCTACTGCTGCTGCTACTGCTGCTGCTGCTGCTGATGATGATGATGATGTGAACAGAGTGATATTAACACATCACTTCAGCACTGGTACTAAAAACTGGCAGAAGATCAGATTGTTTAACACTCAAACACACTTACAATTGCATTAAATAAATAAATATATAAATAAACTAATATAAAGTGCCTCAAAGTAAACGGGAGATCAAACACAACTGCACATCACACACAATGCACAGTGACAATGATATTTTTAAATAATTAACATGGCCTGTACTTCTTTATTCCTCTGCATTGAGGAGGTGATGATTATCTAAAAGCCAAACATCTGACCTCAATAAGGACATGCAGTCAAAGTAGGATTTACAACAAACGTGATCTCAAAATGTTACATCTGGAGATTGTACAGAATTTAATGTAGCATCTCGCTGTGTAGGAGAAATCCTAGATATTAAAAATAAATTCAAAGACTAATTATAACAAATTGTGGGTGGTTTGTAGACTTTATAGTTTGTTTGTGCTTTTTTGTAATAGAGTGCAAAAAATATTACATAGTACACTCTAATAGATACTAAATCCGCAGGCAAATCCCCCCTGCGCACCAAATAGTAGACTCTAATAGTGTCATGTAGGTGAGGTTGAGGCATATACGCAGAGGTCTCGATGTTTTCAAGAGAATGATGTTTATTTAAACACAAATAACAAAAGTAAAACAAAGAGGTAAATTAATGATGATGATTAAAAATCAAACCAAAACACGAATCACTACAGGGAAAACATGAACTAAACTTTACTGGTATTTACAACGGTTAAATCAACAGATGCAAGACAACGTAAAGGAACTAAAACAAGCTATTGATAAAGAAACTAATGACCAACTCGGTTCAGGTGAGCGCCCACGTCACCTGTCACCTGTCACCTGAAGATGCAAACAGGGAAAAGTCAAACTAAACAGAACTACTAACACAAAGTCTCAGGTCACATGGCGCCCTCTAGGGGTTATCCCTGACAAATACTGTAGGATGCGTAAGTTTGGACAGCCTTGTTAATCTTCATGATTTTCCTGTATAAATCATTAGTTGTTACAATAAAAAAATTCAGTTAAATATTTCATATAGAAGACACATACAGTGATATTTGAGATGTGAAACAAACGTTATAGGATTTACAGAAAGTGTGCAATAATTGTTTAAACAAAATTAGGCAGGTGCATACATTTGGGCACTGTTGTCATTTTATTGATTCCAAAACCTTTAGAACTAATTATTAGAACTCAAATTGACTTGGTAAGCTCAGTGACCCCTGACTTACATACACAGGTGAATCCAATTATGAGAAAAAGTTTTTAAGGGGGGCAATTGTAAGTTTCCCTCCTCTTTGAATATTCCCTGAAGAGTAGCAACATGGGGGTCTCAAAACAACTCTCAAATGAGCTGAAAACAAAGATAGTTCGCCATCATGGTTTAGGGGAAGGATACAGAAAGCTGTCTCAGAGATTTCAGCTGTCTGTTTCCACAGTTAGGAACATATTGAGGAAATGGAAGAGCACAGGCACAGTTCAAGTTAAGGCTCGAAGTGACAGACCAAGAAAAATCTCAGATAAACAGAAGCGACGACTGGTGAGAACAGTCAGAGTCAACCCACAGACCAGCACCAAAGACCTACAACATCATCTCGCTGCAGACGGAGTCACTGTGCATCGTTCAACTATTCGGCGCACTTTACACATGGAGATGCTGTATGCGAGAGTGATGCAGAGGAAGCCTTTTCTCCGCCCACAGCACAAACAGAGACGCGTGAGGTATGCTAAAGCACATCTGGACAAGCCAGCTTCATTTGATGACTGATGAAACTAAAATTGAGTTATTTGGACATAACAAGGGGCGTTATGCATGGAGGAAAAAGAACACAGCATTTCAAGAAAAACACCTGCTACCTACAGTAAAATATGGTGGTGGTTCCATCATGCTGTGGGGCTGTGTGGCCAGTGCAGGGACTGGGAATCTTGTCAAAGTTGAGGGACGCATGGATTCCCCTCAATATCAGCAGATTCTGGAGACCAATGTCCAGGGTACAGTGACAAAGCTGAAGCTGTTTAGAGGCTGTTATTTCTGCGAGAGGATCTACTAAATATTGAGTTCATTTCTTTTTTGTGGTGCCCAAATTTATGCACCTGCCTAATTTTGTTTAAACAATTATTGCACACTTTCTGTAAATCCTATAAACTTTGTTTCACTTCTCAAATATCACTGTATGTGTCTTCTATATGATATATTTAACTGAATTTTTTTATTGTAACAACTAACGATTTATACAGGAAAATCATGAAGATTAACAAGGCTGTCCAAACTTACACATCCCACTGTAGATACTAAATGACATAGAAGCTCCGAAGCTTGTATCGAGCAGAAGGGGGCGTTCCAAATAAAACCTCGCTTCGGGGAGTCACGTGACCAATGAGTCACGTGACCAATGACAAACAAAGCCTCGCATTTGCCGGAATCACGTGACCAACTTACTCAGCACTTAAATAAAGGCTTGTGCACTCTTCAGTTAATTTTCAAAGATTCAGGGATGTTGATTATATACATAAACATTTCCTTGAACTGTGCAGGTGCATGTATATTGATTGTACATACTATTTCTGCTGCTTGTGATGTTACGATATAGTTGCTACACACAATTTTTCCACTAGGTGGCCCTTGAATGAAGCGTCATGAAATGAACCTTTTGGTAAAACTATTGGCTGTGAAGCCTCGACACCTAAATGAGGCTTCATCTGGTCATCGCTAATGATTGAATCCCATAGTATGCTCTAACAGATACAAAAACAACGCCCAAATTCCACGCTGAGCACTAAACAATTAAATAGTACGATATGATATGTACTGAATCAATGACTAAATCCCACCCTGCAGACTAAACTACTAAATAGTACGCTTTAATAGATACTAAATCCATGGCTCTGGTCGGAAGAATCCTGGTTCAAAGACCCCCAGCTACCCCTCCATTGGGCCCTTGGGTCACTGTTGGGCCCTTAAGCAAGGCTCTTAACTGATCAACTGCTCAGTTGTATATTGTATGTAAGTCGTTCTGGTTAAGGGTGTCTGTCAAATACCTAAAGGTGAACTAGTACTAAGTAGTATGATCTAATAGATACTAAATCCGTGACTAAATCCCATCATGTGCACTAAACTACCAAATAATATGATCTAATAGATATTAAATCCTATCCTGTTAAATCCTACTCTAAAAAAATACTTTTTTTCAGTGATGTTAATTACAGAAGTGAGCAGCAGGTTCATAGCTTCTCTATTCAAATGTATCTTAAACATGTCTATCCAGGTCTCTGTTAATAGATGCAGATCTGAGCAGCTCTTGTCAAGTCTTAACAACGTATGGTGTAACTGGTACTGGTAGGTTTTCATGACAGGTCATTAACAGCACCTGATTGTTCAACATGACTTTGGCATGGTTCATATAAGAATCCTCTGTGATTTATAAGTACATTTTAACATTTTGTGGGTAATGTGATTTACGTTTGCAGGTGACTTACGACATGTAATGTTACAGAGTCGAGTTACCAAAAACCATCCAGAATTTAAAATCAGGACAGCTCGGCAAGCTCTAGGAAAAAGTTTGGAAAGCCCATAAGATGCAGTTCAACGACACACAGTGAGGTATAACAGTGAGTTATAATCACCACGACATGTCCAAAAAAGACGATATGTATTGGCCCACGTATAAATCTTGACATTCGTCTAAGCGCATAACATTAGGACTCAAATTGATTGAAAGACTGTACTGTCCCTTTAAGAACTGATTTTTTTTTTTTTTACTGTGATGTTAAAAAAACAGCATTACATAACTCACAGTGATGAAGAGTAGCAGCAGCTTGTTGAGCTAGTGGAACATTTACAGTGTGCTATACACGTTATACACAACTACAATCAGGAACTAAGAACAAAAACTCATCATCTGAATAACCTCAAAATATTTATACAGTATAACTCTCACTGCCTGAGCACTAAACGGATGAAAACAATGAGAGGGATAAACAGACTTACTGTACAGACTCCACCAAACTGCTGCTCGTACTGGTTGCCTCCTTCTGCTTCCCCTTCCTCTTTCTTCTTCTTCTTCTTCTTCTTCTTCTTCTTTTATGGCAGGTCTCCAACCAGTTTTCAGTGCATTACCACCGCCTACTTAACTGGAGAGTGAATCCCAACACCTACTGATTACTGTGTCTTTAAAAAGTCAACCACATGTATAATATTAATGTTTTACACTCATACTATATCTATCCAAACATTGACTGTGAATATTGTATTTACTTCATATGCTGACTTCATTACACTGAATATGAATATCACTACATCTCCAGCAATATTATCAATTCTACAGTATTCTTCCTAATAATGGTATATCCTCATCAAATAAACGGTCACTGTGGTTTTAACCATGTTTCCTGTATGAATGTAATATTTTTTTTTCTTACTTCTTGACTATTACCAATAAGACTTCTTGGAAATTCATGATCATTTGCAATAAGTCAGATTGCACTCTTATGACTGCATGGCCACGTCCATCTCTACCTCTATCATCCAGTTTGCTGATCACACTGATCTCTGTTAATGATAAGAAGGCCTATTTGGAAAATAACTAAGAGCTTGGAGGATTGGTGCCAGAAGAAGAAGGTCCTCATGTTCATTAGCAACATGAAGGAGTTGATACAGAGACAATAAAGAGTGAGCAAAACAGATGGGTGAGAGAGAGGAGAAGTTCACTCACATGTTTAGGAGGCTCCAGTATCAGTTTCTAAAAAAGTTCATTCAGTTCTTTGTGCAGGACGCTCAAGTGTTTCTACTCCAACTTTAACACACCATGTCTTCATGTAGCTGGATCTCACAGGAGCATCATCATGCCGACTCAGGGTTTGGGGCCTCTTTTCTCCATTGAAGGGGAGCTCTAATGCTATGGCATACAGAAACATTCTGTACAATTATGTAATAACCAAACTTTGTGGGAAGAATTTAGAGAAGAAGTCGACATGGTTGAGACAGTCAGGGGTGCACAAATGTTTGGCAATATTGTTACAGATGTGTAAGATCTCATGCAAAGGACTGTTTAAGATGAAGTTGTTTCACATTAGATTAGATTCAACTATATTGTAAATGTGCAAAGTACATGTACAGAGCCAATAAAATGGTATTAGCATCTAACTAGAAGTGCATAAGTGGCTTATTTACAATAAATAACAATTTGTTATGATAAACAGAAGATGCAGTAGGTAATGTTATGGTATATGTAGTAATGTGCAGCATAACTGTGCTACATTGTGCAGTGAAGGTGCTATAATAAACAGAAGGTGCAGTAGGTAAATAGATGATTTTATCTATTGTAACGGGTTCGTCCCCTATGTGCACGGGCGGCACCATGAGGCACGGAGATCTTACATGAAAAAGGGTAATTTATTAAGGACAAATAGGGGAGGAAAGAGGTTAAAGGAGGGAGAATGGAAAGAAGGGGAAACAAATGTTGAGCCCACGCAGGTCAGTTTGGCAGTGTCCCGCTCAGGATGGTGAGTAGCGTGGACCCGCGTGGACAGCAGCTCGCGCTGATTCTGCTCCTGTGGCTGGGCGGCTTTCCACAGAACCTTGCGGCCTTTTCCTCTGCGGCGGCAGGGTCACCATGATCCGGCTCCTTTGTGGGTATTCACCCCCCCCCCCCCCCCCTCCCCACCCCGTGTGTTTTATAGTGCGTGGAGAAGCCCGCGATCATTAGTGACGATAGCTAGCTCACCATCCGTGCCTAATTTCGCGGCCCTGCTCCTTCGCGCACCATCAGAAGGAGAGGCCGCCTAACTAGTGAGCCTTGGAGTGAGTGAGAAACGACATTGATTTGGGTGCACGACCATCACAGGCGCATGCCGTGACACTATATACAGTGTCAGCCAAAAAATTTTGTTCACACTGTGTATACAGGCTGCATCTCACCCTTTACAGACAGCATTTCTTATAAATGTCATGAAAGGTGGATAACTAGGAGACAATGATCCACTGGATGGTTCTGACCACCCTCTGAAGGGATTTATGGTTCTGAGCAGTGCAATTACTGTACCACACTGAGATGTAGTTTGTAAGAATGCTCTCAATGGCACGGCAGTAATAGTTCTCCTGGAGTACAGATGGGACATTTTGGGCATTTTCTCACTGGGGTCCGAGAACCATTTCTGAGTACACTTGACCCTGGGACAGTGGCGGACTGGCCATCTGGAGCATCGGGAGTTTTCCTGGTGGGCCACTGGACAATGTGGGCTGGCCCAGTCAGTATGGAAATATATTAAAAACTGACGGAAACAAGAAAAACAGAAATAATATTGCATCTCTTTTTTATGCAGATGGATGAGTGCGCACGGATGCCGCTGACAAAGTGTGTGTGTGTGTGTGCGCAAATGTTTTTGATACATGTTCTACTTCCCCTTCTAAATTACAGATGGAGAGATATTGAGTCTTTCTCGATACAACAAATTTCTCTGAGCAAATAATTCATAATATTTTTTATAGATGAAAAGGGGCAGAAAGAAAAGGTGAAGTTGAAAAGTTATGCAAAAAGATGAAAAAAGCTTTAGAGGTAGATGTTGTGAAATACTTCAAATTAACAGATTATAAGGCGTGAAGGAAAGTTACAGTTCCGCAGGCTCTGACAGCTCTAACATTACGGTCAGGGATAGCGAGGTTGGATTCAACAGCAGTGTCAGTGATGATGAACCAGTGCCTGCTTACAGTAGCATGACCAACATAATGATTCATGCGTTCCTGAGCACGGAAGGCGCGACATGTGCCCACACTGGTGCACAAAAGAGAAAATGACATAATCACTGTTTGACTCCGTACTCAAACAAACGTCGCTGCTAAAGAATAGATGTGTTGCAATCGGCCTGAAGTATACTTTGCAGGGTGTTCAGCCACGTTAAGTGTGATTCCAAACCGCCGGGCGTGAAACTGTTCAGTTCCAATGGAATTGTAAGAGTGTGGGGAATGAGTGAACATCAGGTCTTCACTTCACTGGTAAAGGGAATGAAAAATGTCCCATAAGTCATTGCGTCTCACTGGAGCATTAAAAAAAAAAAGTTAATTATCATTATTATTGAGGATGACATCTTATTAAAAGGTCACAAAAATATAAATTTCAATTTGATCAAGTAATCCTGAGTATTATATAGGCTAGTAATCTAAAAAAAAATAAATACATCTTCATACATCTACTTTAATCAATTATTATTATTAATCAATAATTTATTCATCATATTAACTCATACACGTTTAAATAGAATATGTTTTATAATGGTATTAGTTTTTGTTTCAATAAATATTCAATATGTAATGGCCGTCGTGTGAAATTTTTAACAGCGGCGGCGACAGGTATCCAAGGTGCTTATGTTACCATGGTAACGCACGGAGGAAGTGACGTCGGCGCTGGTGACTTCGCAGGCTGTTCTGGATGATGTGCTAATCTATCACAGTGCTAACACTGCTGCCTCTATTTCTGTTTTTGTTACTACTACTACTAATAATAATAATAATTAGTAGTAGTAGCATTAAAAACAAGCATAAGCCCACTATTGAACTTGTCATTTTATTTTCAAATTATTTTCATCAGTCTTCATTAAAACAACCTTTTTAACAATGTAACCAACAATGCTGCCTTTGAAAATGTAAAAAAAAAAAAAAAAAAAACTTGAGAAAACTGAAACAAATCCATAATGTGTAATTAAAATCATGCTTAAATTAAATTAAAATCATGCTTTTTGTTAAGTTAGTTTGAGCTCAACTAAGGATGACGCTGGTCAATTTTATTCTTGTATTCCTTCACCCACTCAACTCGAGGGTCAGCACACACTCGCTTATCTTTCTTCAGGTGAAAACTGCAAATGAGAGATTTACATCAGATTAAAATGATAAACTTAACTATAACTATAACATTCTCACACATCACACAAGTTTGAAATCCTATTGGGAATTTACAACTGCTCTATATAATAAAAAAATTATAATAATATTTAATATAATTTTACCATGATTGATATGGGGGATTTTCTTTTCTTTTTTTTTTTTCATGAAAATGCAACAAGGGGTTGGAGAAAACTTACACAATTCCAGGTTTTGTACAGTCACGCCGAGTTTCTTTATATTTATCAATGAGATGTAGAGGGATTTTATTCTTCCTGTAACTGAAACAGCACATGTCTGGTCCATTTGCATCTGTGAAAAAAATCATTAGTCTTGACTGCAAACATGAAATGATTTTATATCAGGTAAGAAATACAGCTTGATGTATATTTAAATTATACCACTTTACTCTTATATTCTGATGCGGTGTTCTTTTATAAAATAAAATAGAAATGCTTTTCTAATGTGTTGTTAGATTCCCATTTGCAGCATTTGGCAGACGCCCTTAACCAGAATGACTTACATTAGGGCTTTAAATATGTGAAAATATACTTATACTTGGCCACTAGTTTACTGACGTAAGAGTAACATTAGTGAAACACTGTTGGTAAAAGCGTTAACGCAAATACCCAAGAAACAAATAAATACATTGTATTAATAAAGCTTTAAGTTTAAATATAAAGTTAATGATGGCAGTAAATAATGACGCCAAACAAATTAATTCCCACAGATAAAATATGAATATAAAACAAACATCATATCAAAATACATTTTGTACTAATTTTATATATAGAAAGAGGATTTAACTGTTTCTGGGCCAGTTTTCAAGAAGACTCTTGCCAATTTTATCCATGTGCTCCTTCACCCACTGAACTCCAGGGTCTGCACAGTAATGATGACCACGCTTCATGATAAAACTGAAGAAAAGAGATTAGAATAAAACTATAAGCCAAACAGTAAATCTAATCTACTATTTTTGTAATTATTATAAAAACTAAAAAATATAAAAAAAATATAAAAAATAAAATAGTATTTCATTTACATCAAATACTATCAAAATAATTCTCAATTATAGTCTGTTGATTTTTAATAATATTTTATATAACCATCAAAGAATGATTGACATTTTTCATTTAAGATAAATAAACAAACAAACAAACAAACAAACAAACAAACTTACATGATTCCAGGTGTTGTACAGTCCTGTCCCGTCTCTCTATATTCTGTAATGAGACCTAGAGGGAGTTCATATTCCAGGAACGTGAAACAGCACGTTTTTCCATCTGTGTAAAGCATTCATCAATTAATCATCATGATTTGTAAAGACTAGATGATATCTGAGACACTACATGATGTACATATAAATTGAACCACATTAAACTCTGATGTGATGTTTTTCAATATAATTATTTTGTAAATGTTGTAAAAGAAAAACGCCCAGCTCCAGAGCTAGTGTTTTTATCAGAACTGTAACTGAGCTCCTTACACCACCCTGTAAAAGTGATATACTTTTATAATGTAAACTCCATTGATTTGTTCCACAACCCAAAAATATTCATATACAGTTTATAAAATAGTCTGTGTAGTTATTGAGACCAGAGAAAGGGGGGGTGGCATGCTACTGCATAGGAAGACTTACACACACACACACACACACACACTGACACAAATACACATACAAGCACACAAACAAACCCTGACCCTACTGCAACAAAACACACACAAACCCACACACAAACCCACTTACAATTTTCGGCAATCTGATGGTATCTTAATAAATTTAATATCATTATACTCTAGTTGAGCAGTAGTGAGTAGTGGCACCAGTCTATTTTATCTTTCTACTACAAGTCAGTTATCTTAGTAATGTGTTTAAGTCAGTGCATGTTAACTGATTTAAATCAATGATCAGAAATACAGATAATAATAATAATAATAATAATAATAATAATAATAATAATATGTACAAAGTATTACTATTTGAAAATACAGAAAATTTTACTGTGATACTATAAACTTTATCTTACTCTCGGCCGATGTGTAGGACTTTAGGAAGGTGAGAACCAGCGGAACCATCAGGAGACAATGAGAGGACATGACTGCTGCTGCTGCTGCTGATGATGATGATGATGCTGATGATGATGATGTGAACAGAGTGATATTATCAAATTGCACTGGTTTTATAAACTGATAAGAGGAGGAAGATGGTGTGGTGTAAATGAGAGGCAGTGTGTAAAATGATTTACTTTGACTCGAATAGAGATCTAAAAAAAAGTACTGAAGAAATAGACATGTCTTAAGTCATCAATTGAAGACTGCCAAAGACTCAACTGTACAGACTAGAGGAACTTCTAGGAAAAGTTTGTTTCACCATCTAGGTGGCAGAACAAAAAAGAGTCTGGATGAATTTCTTCCTTGATCTCTGAGAGATGGTGGGACCACCCAAGCAGTGCCGGAGAATCAAAGGGAACGTGGTGCGGTGCCTGGTGTGATTAAAGTTATGTGGGTGCTGGGCCATGTTTAGCTTTGAAGACGAGCATCACTTTTTTTAATTTGATGCAGCAGCTACAGGAAGCCACTGCACGGAGCAGAGAAGTCAGGTGTCAGGGGTAACCCCTAGAGGGCGCCCAGAGACTTTGTGTTTTGTAGTTCCTTTCTGTTTGACTTCATTTCCCATTATGCACCTCGGTCAGGTGACGGGGGCGCTCACCTGAACCGAGTTGCTCATTAGTTTTATTATAAATAGTTTGTTTCAGTTCTGGTTTGTGTCTTGCATCTGTTGATTTAACGTGATAAATGTCCGTCCAGTTTAGTTCGTGGTTTTCCCGTTGATTATACGTGTTTTGCTTTGTTTTTATTATTAAAGTATATTTGTTTATTTGATTTTCCCTGTTTTCTTATAATAAAAACATCGTTTCCTTAAACACCTGGAGCTCTGGAGTTATGCCTCGCACCCCAGTTCATGACATCAGGGGGTGTGGGAGAACTTGGGAAGGTTAAAAATTAAATGTTTTCAACCTGTTTTGGATCAGCTGCAGTGGGCAAAGGCAGACCTTTAATATGCTCTAATAGAATTTAAATACACGACTATCCACCCCCCCCCCCCCCCCTCCGCACACTAACCTAGTAAATAGTAAATAGTATGCTCTAATAAATACTAAATTCATGACTAAATCCCTGTGCAGTAAACAAATAAATAATAACTAATAGTATAAATAATAATAATAAATAGTATGCCCTTATACATAGTATGCCCTTATACATACTTCACAGTGTACAGAAGTGAGCAGCAGGTTCATAGCTTCACTATTCTAAAACATGTCCAGGTCTCACACTACAAGCACTACATTTATCTCTGTTAAATGATTAGATGTTAGATGAGACATCAGAGCAACTCTTGTAAGCCATAACAATGTGAGGCGTAACAGATACTATGTAAGAGCTGGTAGGTACTCATGACAGAGCAGTAACAGTACCTGATGTTTCAACATGAGTTTGGCAAGGTGCACAAGCTCTAGGAAAATATTCAGGAAAGCCCCCAAGGTGCAGGTCAATTGCTTAGTTATAAACACCACAGCATGTAGATGAAAACTAATTTGTATTGAAACACTTATAAACCACGCCACTCATTTAAGCGCATGACATTAGGAATCACCTTGATTGAAAGATTGTACTGTGCTTTTAAGAGCTTAAGAATTTCTTACTGTGACATAAAAAAAAACAGAGTTACATAACTCACAGGAATGACAGCAGCATGTTTAGCAGAACAGTAAAAGTGGGTTATAAACTTTATACAGAACACCTACTGTTTCACAGAGGCATGTAAAACAATGAAGGAACAGAGTCCACCAAACTGCTGCTCGTACTGGTTGCCTCCTTCTGCTTCCCCTTCCTCTTTTTCTTTCTTTTTCTTCTTCTTCTTTTATGGCAGGTCTCCAACCAGTGTTCAGTTCATTGCCACCACCTACTAAACTGTAGAGTGAATCCCAACACTTACTGTGTTTACTGTGTCTTTACTAAATCTATTACATGTATAAAATTAATGTTTCACACTCATGCTATATCTACCCAAACCTTGAATGTTATTGGTTCACATTCACTTCATATGCTGCCTTTATTACACTGATTGCTTATGCATATACAGATGAACCTCGGTTTCCGAGTGTTCCACAAGACCAGCAAAGATTTTGAATATATTTTGACTTGGAAAAAGAACAAGTCTTGGTTTACAAGTACCAAGTATCATGTAGCACGCATGCGCTTCTTGTTTTGACGCCAAGCAACACATGATCACAACTGAGCTAATGGTTTTTCTCTCTCTTGCACTGTGGAATTGTGTGTAATCATGTCCCCTGCTTGGTCTTAGTGCTCATCTCTCACTGGTATAATCAATACCCGTGCACTAATGTACTGTTTACTATAACACTGTGACCACGTGTGTGTGCAAAAAACATATTTTATTTTGTGTTTGTATGTGTGTGTGTGTGTGTGTGTGTGTGTGTACAGCGCACGTGTACTGTTTATTATAACAAACATCTGTGCGCGCGTGTAAAGAAAAAAAGTCTCATTAGAGAGATTAAAGATCCATTCTCTCTCTCTCTCTGTATCAGCCTGCAGCACGCATCAGTTGACACCGTGCACTTTAATTTTTGACTGTGTATGTGTTTCGGGGGAGCGGCCAATTACACATGTAGCCCATGGACTAATACCATTAGGCATTAAATATCACCTGTTAAGTAAGTTCAGGAAAATGTGTGCTTTTGTCTGGTAAAATGGTTATACAGGTGTTCAGTTTTTTTTATTTTGTTGCTTGGGTCTATGGGGGTAATATATTAATGTGTGCTCTATAGTTTGGTTGCAGTGTGCTGTGTGCCATGTGCTGTGTGCTTAGAACAACCAATGTTTTTCATTTCTTCGCTGTGATTGGAAGATGCAGTGTCTTGACAATATTGCTGTAGTGTGATTGGATGTGGGGCGGGACTAGAAAAAAAGGCGACGAGAGAGAGCAAGCGGGAGCTGGAGGCAGGAGAGGGAAGAGAAAAAAGAAAAAAGAGCAACCAAGCTGACGGAGAGAGACATTACAAAGGAAAGTGCCGTTTTACGGTTTAAAATTGTGCTACTTACTCCGGTTGTTGTACCCGCTACAGCTAAATGGACTGCAGTATAATAATAAGCCGTTTTAACGAATGTTGACTCCAGAAAGTTGGCGTTGTTTGAATAGTTCTACAGGCTAACTAACCAGTTAGCCTAGACAAAGACTCTTCAAGATTCCCCAGATAGCGCTCCAGGTGACCAGGAGAAAGCCTGGCAGTTCCTCTGGCGACGAGGGAGAAGGGCACGTTGCACCTTAATGGACGGACCGACTCCTGTTGCTCATCGCAGTCAGCTGTGAGCCAACCTGCAGACAGCCGCTAAACCGTCCTTGTGGAGGTGTGTCGTTTGGACACGAATATTACACTGACTCTGCTTGCCTGTGAGTACTCCAGCCTTTTAGTTTTGCTCATTAGAGTGAAGGGGCTTTAAAGTTTTTGGCCACCACGTTCCCGAGCGTCGACCAGGCCTGCAACAGGGGGTTAGCTGTAATTTTAGTTATTTATTTTTCAGGTCACCGGCGTGCGTGCGTGCGTGCGTGTGTGTGTGTGTGTGTGTGTGTGTGTGTGTGTGTGGGGCCCACAAAAAAGTTAAAGTTGTTCTAACAAAGTTACTTTGGTCACTGTATATTGAATATTGAAAACAGATGTACAAGTTAAAGGAGCATATTCAAATGTTAAACACTGTATCAGTATATTTGTGTTGAGGTATTGAGAGACTGCCATATTCTGAATTGTTTAGTTTTGCAATATATAATTGGGAAAGTAATGGATTTGGCTTAATCGAAGTACTGTCATTTATTTTAATTTAATTTGTTTATCTATTTATTTATTTCGTCATTTAATAAATTTGGCAGCGAATTGGGGACATAATTGTTCTTGTGATTTGTTTAATAAGTTGGATTAGGTGGCACAGTAGACAACAGAAGAAGGCGCTACACACACACACACACACACACACACACTTTATATCTCCACCTCCCGCCGTGGTTGACACCGGAGCCGGGGAACCCATGCAATTAGGACGCACCTCCTTGCCCGCTGCAGAGAGAGAACGACGTTTCAGAGGAGGGCTCTGTGCATATTGTGGGTCAGCGTTGCATTACAGAGCTATCTGCCTTCTTCGCCCGGGAAGACGCTCATGCCCGGTGAGTAAGGAGAGCGACTCACCGGGTTCCCTCCACCTCTCTGCCACCACTACCAACATTTCCCGTCTCACGGTGCAAGTACACCTCCAGTTTGGCCACAAACGGGTCAGAAGTACGGCGTTCATTGACTCCGGTGCCGCTGGCAACTTCATTGACTCTTCCTATGCCAAAGAACTGGGAGTGGAACTCGAGGCGTTATCCCAGCCCGTTTGGATTACATCTGTCGACAGTCGGCCCCTTTCATCCAGCCCTATCATCACCCAGACCCAACCAATCACGTTAATCATCGACCAGCACCAAGGCCCCCGAAGTCGACATCAACCCCATCCCCGTCACCTACCAAGACCTGGCTGATGTGTTCTGCAAGAGACGGGCCACTCACCTTCCTCCTCATCGCTCCTACGACCTGCCGATTGACCTTCAGCCGGGCTCTGTTCCTCCCCGCGGCCATCTCTACTTGCTCTCTGCCACCGAGACGCAGGCCATGGAGAAGTATGTCACCGACGCCCTCCGCAACGGCACCATCCGGCCCTCCTCCTCACCTGCCACCGCGGGGTTCTTCTTTGTCAAGAAAAAAGGTAACGACCTACGCCCATGTGTCGACTATCGGGGGCTCAACAATATCACCATCAAAAATTGTCACCCATTGCCTCTTACCAACTCTGCCCTGGACGCCCTCTCTGGCGCCACCATTTTCACAAAGTTGGACCTACGGAGCGCCTACAACTTGGTGCGCATCAGAGAGGGCGATGAGTGGAAGACCGCTTTCATCACCCCAAGAGGACACTATGAAAGCCTGGTCATACCTTTCGGACTCAGTAATGCCCCCGCCGCCTTTCAGCAGTTTATTAACGACGTCCTCCAAGATATGTTAGGCCGGTGGGTTTTTGTCTACTTAGACAACATTCTCATATACTCCCGTACCATTGATGAACATGTCCAACACGTCAGGGCAGTCCTCAAGAGACTGCTCGCCCATCAACTGTATTGTAAGTTGGGGAAGTGCAAGTTGGGGAAGTGCGCCTTTCACAAGCGCTCCACCACGTTCCTGGGTTTCGTCATCTCGCCTCAGGGTATGGCCATGGATCCGCAGAAACTGGAAGTTGTGCGTCATTGGCCCCTACCCAAGACCCTCAAGCAACTTCAACGGTTTCTCGGGTTTGCGAACTTCTACCGTCGCTTTATCCGGGGCTACAGTACAGTTGCAGCACCTTTAACCGCCCTGACACGACCATCATCTCACCCCTTCATCCTCAACTCTACCGCTATCTCCGCCTTTCAGGAACTGTGTCAGCGCTTCACCACCGCAGCAATCCTCCTCCATCCAGATGCAAGTAAGCCATTCGTTGTGGAAGTGGATGCTTCGGATGTGGGCGCCGGAGCCGTTCTCTCCCAACGAGGTCCAGACCAGAAGCTACATCCTTGTAGTTTCTTCTCCAGGAAATTTAACCCCACTCAGCAGCGATACGGGGTAGGGGACCGCGAGCTGCTGGCCATAAAGTGGGCCCTGGAGGAATGGCGACACTGGCTCCAGGGCACCAGAGAGCCGTTCATCATCTGGACCGACCATCAAAACCTAATCACCATCCGGAATCTAAGAGAGCTCAACCCAAGACAGGCGCGGTGGGCTCTTTTCTTCGAGCACTACAATTTCCATCTGTCGTACCGCCCGGGGTCCAAGAACACCAAAGCCGACGCCCTCTCTCGACAATACGAAGAGGACATTCCCTGGGCCGACCCCGTGCCTGTCCTTCCACCATCCAAGATAATTGCACCTCTCCGCTGGGATTTGGAGACAAGGGTTCGGCAGGCACAAGCTGCGGAGATGGAACCGGCAGGTGTGCCGCCTGGACGACGTCGTGACGTCAGAACGGAGGTCCTTCAATGGAGCCACTCATCCCCCTTCTCTGGACACCCCGGCACCAAACGCACCCTCCAATTCATCCAGCATACCTACTGGTGGCCGTCCATGGCAAAGGACACCGAGGAATTCGTCCAGGCATGCCCAGTGTGTGCCAGGGCTAAAGACACTAACCAGCCAACACCGGGGGAACTTCAACCACTCCCGGTTCCCCGTCGGCCCTGGACACACATTGCCGTTGACTTCATCACGGGCCTGCCGGTCTCCGAAGTGAAGGATACCATCATGACCACCGTCGACTGATTCTCCAAAGCTGTGCACTTGGTGGCCCTGGCCGGTCTCCCGTCAGCTAAAACCACAGCCGAGCTGATATTAGAGAATGTAGTCTGCTTGCATGGGTTCCCAAAGGACATAGTCTCGGACAGAGGGCCCCAGTTCACTGCTCGATTCTGGAAGGCCTTCTGCCGTCTGATCAACTCCACCTGTAGTCTCTCATCCGGATACCACCGGGAACGGGCCAGCCAACAACTGGAGCACTATCTGAGATGCTTCGCCGCCGATCGTCAGCGCTCCTGGGCCCGCTACCTCATCTGGGCTAAACTCTCCCACAATCTCCACGTTTCGTCCGCCACCGAGTTGAGTCCATTTGAGGTATGCCACGGTTTCCAACCTTTGATGTTCAACCACCAAGAACCTATAGGTTGATGTGCCGTCGGCCCAACGGTTGGTCCGTAGGTGTCGGCGGCTGTGGGACCAAGCAAGAGCAGCCATCCATCGTGCCAACACTCGCTACACCACTCAACATCGCCATCGACACCCTCCGGGACGGTTGTACAATGTAGGTGGCAAGGTCTGGCTATCAACAAAGAATCTGCATCTTCAAACAGAATCCCATAAACTTTCACCCAGGTTCATTGGCCCTTACCGTGTCACCCTCCGGATCAACCCTGTCACCTACCGGCTCCAGCTGCCTGCGGTTCTCCGAACCCACCCGGTATTCCACACCTCTCAGCTGAAACCATTTATCACTTCACCTATGGTACGTGGATAAATCGCGTGGTTATCCTGCCTGCTTGCGCTGCTTCCGCGTTTGGGTTTATCCTCCATGCTACACGGGCAAACTGCTAGTCTTCTGATTCACCTCCGGTTGCATTGAGACAAGAGCCAGAGAACATTAAAGAGTGAGAAAAACACATGGGTGAGGGAAAGGAGTTAGTTCACTTAGATGTTCAGCAGGCTCAGTTTCGTTTCAGTTGTTACCAAAGTTCACCACAATTAAGTTTGTGCAGGACACTCATTTTTCTACTCCAAATTTAACACACCATGTCTTCATGTAGCTGGCTTTGTGGATCCCACAGGAGCATCATCATGCTGTATAAGAGTTAGGGCCTCTTAATTCCACTGAAGGGGATCTCTAATGCTACGGCATGCAGAAACATTCTGGACAATTACATAATAACCAAATTTTGTGGGAAGAGTTTAGAGAAGAAGTCCATATGATTGAGACACTCAGGGGTGCACAAACATTTAGCCATAGCATTACAGATGTGTAAGATTTGATGCGAAGGATTATTGAACCTGAAGTTGTTTTAGATTAGATTGCATTAGATTGAATTAGATTAGAATACATTCAGCTAAATTTCTATTGTGCAAAGACACAATGAAATGGAATTAGCATCAAACCAGAAGTGCGTAAGTGGGTTATTTACAATAAATAACAATTGGTTATAATAAACAGAAGATGCAGTATGTAATGTTATAGAACGTATAGTAATGTGCAGCATAACTGTGCTACATTGGGCAGTGAAGTTGCTATAATAAGCAGAAGGTGCATTAGGAAAAGATGTGATTTACCTACACACGTGGACAAAATTGTTGGTACCCTTCGGTCAATGAAAGAAAAACTCACAATGGTCACAGAAATAACTTTAATCTGACAAAAGTAATAATACATAAGAATTCTATGAATGTTAACCAATGAAAGTCAGACATTGCTTTTCAACCATGCTTCAACGGAATTATAAAAAAAATGAAAACTCAAAAACTCATGGAACAGGCCTGGACAAAAATGATGGTACCCCTAACTGAATAGTTTGTTGCACAACCTTTTGAGGCAATCACTGCAATCAAACTATTTCTGTAACTGTCAATGAGACTTCTGCACCTCTCTGCGGGTATTTTGGCCCACTCCTCATGAGCAAGCTGCTCCAGTTGTTTCCGGTTTGAAGGGTGCCTTTTCCAGACAGCATGTTTCAGCTCCTTCCAAAGATGCTCAATAGGATTGAGGTCAGGGCTCATAGAAGGCCACTTTAGAATAGTCCAATGTTTTCCTCTTAGCCATTCTTGGGTGTTTTTAGCTGTGTTTTGGGTCATTGTCCTGTTGCAAGACCCATGACCTGTGACTGAGACCCAGCTTTCTGACACTGGCCAGCACATTTCTCTCTAGAATCCCTTGAGTGTTCAGTGTTCTTTTCTTGATATGCTTAATTTTTCCATCTGTGAACATAGAGCTGATGTGCCTTGGCAAAAAGTTCAATTTTTGTCTCATCTGTCCATAGGACATTCTCCCAGAAGCTTTGTGGCTTGTCAACATGTAGTTTGGCATATTCCCGTCTGGCTTTTTTATGATTTGTTTTCAACAATGGTGTCCTCCTTGGTCGTCTCCCATGGCTCAAACAACGACCGATGGTGCGATCCGACACTGATGTTCCTTGAGCATGAAGTTCACCTTGGATCTCTTTAGAAATCTTTCTGGGCTCTTTTGTTACCATTCGGATTATCCGTCTGTTTGATTTGTCATCATTTTTACTCCTGCGGCCACGTCCAGGGAGGTTGGCTTCAGTCCCATGGATCTTAAATTTCTGAATAATATGTGCAACTGTAGTCACAGGAACATCTAGCTGCTTGGAAATGGTCTTATAGCCTTTACCTTTAACATGCTTGTCTATAATTTTCTTTCGAATCTCCTGAGACAACTCTTTCCTTCGCTTTCTCTGGTCCATGTTGAGTGTGATACACACCATGTCACCAAACAACACAGTGACTACCTGGAGCCCTATATATAGGCCCACTGACTGATTACAAGATTGTAGACACCTATGATGCTAATTAGTGGACACACCTTGAATTAACATGTCCCTTTGGTCACATTATTTTCAGTATTTTCTAGGGGTACCATCATTTTTGTCCAGGCCTGTTCCATGAGTTTATTTTTTTAAATAATTCTGTTGAAGCATGGTTGAAAAGCAATGTCTGACTTTCATTGGTTAACATTCATAGAATATTTTTTAGTTATTACTTTTGTCAGATTAAAGTTATTTATGTGACCATTGTGAGTTTTTCTTTCATTGACCGAAGGGTACCAACAATTTTGTCCACGTGTGTATATAAGATGTCATCCAAAAAAGATTATACACACTGTGTATATAGGCTGACTCTGTATATATTTTTTTTTCCAGATTGAAGGCTCTGAGGCACCTGTAGCACCTGCTTGATGAAAGGAGAGTGAACAGTCCATTTTGACTTTATGGTCCTGAGCACTGTACCACACTGAGATGTAGTTTGTAAGAATGCTCTCAATGGCACAGCAGTGATAGTTCTCCTGGAGCACAGCTGGGACTTTCTGGGCGTTTTCCCAGTGGAGTCCGGGAACCATTTCCGACCACACTTGGCCCTGAGATAGTGGCGGACTGGCCATCTGGAGCACCAGGAGTTTTCCTGTCACACAAATGTATTCCATTATGTTCTCAAACACGCTCCCTAACACTTCTAATTTACAGATGGAGATATTGATCCTTTCTCAATACAGCAACTTCCTCTGAGCAAATAATTAATATTAATTTCCATGGATGAAAAGGGGGAGAAGGAAAAGGCAGATCTGAAAAATTTTAGAGGTAGATGTAAACTCCAATGAGTTTACAGAACGCCCCCCAAAACCGGCTAGCAAACTGCGGGCCCCGGTCAGAGACCAGGTCGGTTGGGAGGCCTTGCACTCGGGCCACCTGTTGGAGGACTAACTGCACTGTCTCCTTGGCTGATGGAAGTTTTGGCAAAGGAATACACTTGCAGGTTTTAGAGAACTGATCTACCACTACCAAATTGGCCGTGTTCCCCTTGGATGAGGGCAGACCCGTAACAAAGTCCAAGGAGAGATGGGACTACATGTGTGATGGTATGGGTAATGGTTGCAGCCGTCCGGCGGGCTGTGTACGTGGTTCTTTGTTCTGCGCACAGGTTGGACAGGCCGCCACATAAGCCCGAACATCTCTCTCCATGCCGGGCCACCACAGGCGCCGGCGAAGAAACTCAAGGGTTCTAGTTGCGCCTGGGTGTGCCGTAAACGGGGACATGTGACCCCATGCGAGAGCTTGGGAGCGGAGACTGGCAGGAACATGTAACTTTCCGGAGGGTCCTCCTCCCGGATCTGGTTCCTGTCGCTGTGCTTGCCTTATTTGTTGTTCAATGGCCCAGCGTACGGGGGCAAGGATGCGGGGCGCTGGGATAATGCTCTCGGTTTCGGGCTTCTCTAACGGGGGGTCCCATTGACGCAAGAGGGCGTCCGGCTTGAGGTTTTTTGAGCCCAGACGGAACGAGAGCACATAGTCAAACCGGGAGAAGAAGAGGGACCATCTGGCTTGTCGGAGGTTTAAGCGTTTGGCCGACCGGATATATTCTAAGTTCTTGTGGTCGGTCCAAATCAATATTTGCTGTTTGGCCCCCTCCAGCCAGTGTCTCCACTCTTCTAGAGCCAGCTTTATGGCAAGGAGTTCCCGATCTCCAATGCCATAATTTCTCTCTGCCGGTGTCAGGCGGTGTGAGAAGTAAGCGCAGGGATGTAGTTTCTGGTCCTCCCCAGAACCGCGCCCACCCCCACATCAGATGCATCTACCTCCACTATAAACTGGGTCTCTGGATATGGCATCCGCAAGACTGGAGCTGTGGTGAGCTTTATTTTTATAGCCTGGAAAGCCCCTTGAGCCTCCTCCGTCCATTTAAATCGCCCTGGGTTCCTCTTTGTGAGGACGCTAAGTGGGGCCGCCAAGGTGCTAAAATTGCGGATGAACCGCCGAAAGAAATTGGCGAACCCCAGGAAGCGCTGAACTGCGATGCGATGTGGGACGGGGCCAACTGGCCACAGCCCTTATTTTGGCCGGATCCATTTGAAGGTGACCCTGGGATACCACGAAACCCAAGAAGCAAGTGGAGGTTGTGTGGAACTGTGACTTCTCTAGCTTAACGTATAGATGGTTCTGCTGGAGAAGTTGCAGCACCCGGCGCACGTGGGTGACATGCTCTGGCATGGAGGCACTAAAAATTTAAATGTCGTCCAAGTAGACAAAGGCGTAGAGGCCGGAGCACCTCATTAATGAACCTCTGAAAGACGGCTGGCGCATAAGTCAGACCGAAGGGCATCACCTTGTATTCATAGTGCCCTGACGGTGTAATAAACGCGGTCTTCCACTCGTCC
Source organism: Clarias fuscus (assembly GCA_030347435.1). Classification (NCBI taxonomy): domain Eukaryota; kingdom Metazoa; phylum Chordata; class Actinopteri; order Siluriformes; family Clariidae; genus Clarias; species Clarias fuscus. The sequence continues at coordinate 41,093,152 of CM059205.1, forward strand.
CCTGCCCTGATGCGGATCAAATTGTAAGCACTGCGTAAATCTAGCTTTGTGAACAATTTTGCCTTTTGCAAGCACTCAAAGGCGGAATTCATCAGAGGGAGGGGATAGCGGTGTTTCAGTGTCATCGCGTTCACCCCCCGATAATCTATGCAGGGGCGGAGGCCCCCATCCTTCTTCTTTACAAAGAAGAACCCGGCCCCTGCGGGGGATGTAGACGGACGAATGAATCCAAGGGACAATGCGTCCTGGATGTACTCCTCCATGGCTAATTGCTCGAGAGGAGACAAGGAGTAGAGTTTTCCGCTTGGTGGAGTCGAACCTGGAAGCAGGTTGATTGCGCAGTCGAAAGATTGATGGGGAGGAAGCTTTTGGGCCCCTGACTTGGAAAATACTTCCGCCAGGTCCCAGTAATCTTTGGGAACTGCCGAGAGGTCGACCTGATAGGGTGACTGCGTGTCTAGGGTTCTGATCCCTTTTAAGCAGCTCTGTGCTCAGCGGGTGCCCCAAACTGAGGCAGAACAGGTTAACCAATCAATACGGGGGTTGTGTTCCTGTAACCAAGGAAACCCCAGTACCACCTGGAGCTCAGGCACTCGGGTAATGAGGAAGGTAATCCGCTCTGCATGTTGTCCAATACGCAATATTAGAGGGTCTGTCTCATGTATGATCGGCCCGGATTCAAATTACTGACCATCCAGGGCCGCCACTGAAATGGGCGCAGAAAGTGGGTGAAATGGCACAGCCAGTCGCCGCACCAGCTCTACATCTATGAGGTTCCCTGCTGCTCCCGAGTCAACAAATGCTTTTAGATGGGTAGTGGCGGCCTCCTCCCAGGTGATGTCAATGGGGAGGAAAGTTAATGATCTAGTTCTTTCTGCCATATACCACCATTTCCATACAGTTTATAATAGAACCCTGAACCATTCTCTTGCTGTTCGGCCGACACTAGACTGGGACGTGACGCCATATTTAAGACAACAGCTTTATTATGCAAAGGTGTTCCTTCAGTTAAAAACAACTAGTTTGAGATTTATATCTGCTCATCTCTTTTGAACTATGCTAGAATGCCTCATCATGGTGCGATGCATTTTGCGATGATCCCTAAATCATTCGCCGTGTCGTAGGGAATAATGGGGTTTATGCTTTAAAAAATGTATATGTTAAAACCTTAATCGAGAAAAAAAGCGGGTGTAGCTTAAAGACTATGTAGATAGGAAATATATGCATATGTTTGTATCTTATTTGCAGGTTTATTTAGGCAGCTATTGAAGCCGCAAATGCAAATTAACTTCCCCGCGGTGCACTGAGCAATGCCACGCAGAGTTAAACAAACTGCAGCTCGAGCAGCACACAGCGCACAGTGCGATACTGAAGTAAGGAAAAAAAAATACTGTACAATTGTGTACTAACAAACTTCGTGGGAAGAGTTTAAAGATATAGGGGTGTGACAGACAGGGATGCACAAACTTTTGGCCAAAAAATTGCATATGTTTAAAAGTTGATGCCAAGGACTATTGAAGCTGAACCTGTTTATCGGCTCATGGTGGCATGATATATGTTTATATTGGATACTGATTTAGTTGACCTTGGTCTGTTTTTTAGTGACAGTCATACAATATTTGTCTTCCTGCAAGAGTAATAATAATAATAATAATAATAACAATAATAATAATAATAATATTAATAGACAGCAGGTGGCGAAAGAACACAAGAACATTTGCTGCTGTAACTGTCAAGAGTCTAGCGTGTCAAGTTTTTTTGTTTGTGTGTGTGTGTGTGTGTGTGTGTGTGTGTGTGTTTTAACTTTAATCATTTAACAAACTCAGTGAGAGCTATAAGGGTTAATAATAGGTTTTTTAATTTATTTAGTTATTTATTTATTTACTTAGGTACTTTTTAATTTTACAAAGGAACTAAATAAGCACCTGGGTGCATTTAAGCATTTAGCTGATTAATAATCAAGTGTCTGACCATGTTTCATTATAACAGACTCTAGACTGCTGACTTTGAACAATATGCACACCATTACCAGTAAAATTGTGGTGTAATAATATTAAATAAATGAGTCTTCTTATTATGTTTTTTTTATATATAATTTATAGATTTAATGATATTGTACTTGTGTAGAATGAGAATCTAAAAATAATAAAATCATATAAGGGAGTATAATGAAACTATAATGTCAAAAATAACACTGAAGCTTTTGACAGGTTTAAAGTTAAGAGCATTTAAAAATGTTGAGCTGTGTGAATTTGTACAATGAAGTAGTACTTGGTCTCCTTCTGTTCTCCCGCTATACTCGGTCTGTTGGTAAGGTCATATCATCGCATGGCTTTTCATACCATTGTTATGCAGATGACACATAATTTATCCTCTCCTTTCCTCCCTCAGACACTCAAGACTTTGTTATTTCCCAGGACAACATTCAGATCATTCCTTCAGTCAATGCCCATAATCTTGGGGTAACTGTGGACAATTATCTGTCATTTTTCCCAGACATCTCTAACCTTACTCTCTCTTGTAGATTTCTTCTTTACAACATCAGAAGAATCCACCCATTTCTTTCTTCACAGGCTACTCAGGTGCTTGTTCAGTCCCTTGTTATTTCAAGACTGGACTACTGCAACTCACTCCTGGCTGGTCTGCCTCTGTTCACCACTCATCCTCAGCAGCTGATCCAGAATGCGGCAGCATGTCTTGTTCTTCCACACCACCACACTTCTCCGCTCACTGCACTGGCTTCCTTTAGCTGCCGCATCAAATTCAAAACCCTGATAATCGGCTAGAAAACCTAAAAATGGCCCAGCACCCACTTACCTTTCTGCTCTAATCACACCACGCATGGCACCAGGTTCCCTCCGATCCTCCAGTACTGCTCGCCTCATCCCACCATCTCTCAGGGATCGAGAAAGACATTCATCCAGACTGTCCTTTTCTTTTCTGGCACTTAGGTGGTGGAATGAACTTCCTCTAAATGTCAGTATACAGCAGAGTCTTTGACGATCTTTGAACAATGACTGAAGACATATTTGTTTCTCCAGTACTTGGACTGATCCCCCCCCCCCCCATATAAAAGAAAAATCTCCTTCCCAACTGTGTTTGAATGATAGCACTCTGTGTAAGAGTCTCTTAAATGACAGAAACGTCTAAGCACTTTTTGTAAGTTGCTCTGGATAAGAGCATCTGCCAAATGCCTACATGTAAAATTAAGCATACCATAACATGTTAGGGTTCATATTGTAAATACACAGAAATAATGAGAATGTGATGGTCTGTATTGACCAGATACTGTTACTTATTCTTTTTGATACTGCTTGTCTTGTGTATGGTCACAGGGGAGACAAGTCCAGTTTAGGGTGATGTGCTAATCCATCACAGTGCTAACACTTCTGCTTCTATTTCTGTTATTAGAGTTATTATTATTATTATTAGTAGTAGTAGTAGTAGTAGTAGTAGTAGTTTTGTAGTAGTAGCATTAAAACATAAGCACAATATTTAACTTATCATTTTATTTTCAAATTATTTTCAATAATTTTCATTAAAACAACTTTTTAAACAATGTAACCAGCAATGCTGGCTTTCAAAATGTAAAAAAAAAAAATGCTTAAAATATATAAGATAAAACATCTATAAGCCAAAACTTCTATGAGCTGAATGATGGTAAAGGTATCAAGCAAGAATTTATGGCTAAATATGATTCATAATAATAAACAAAAATGTATTTTGTCTACATCCAGTAAATGTTATCCAACTAAGGATGATGCTGGTCAATTTTATTCTTGTGTTCCTTCGCCCACCGAACCCTAGGGTCAGCACACACACGCTGATTGTTCTTGAGGTAAAAACTGCAAATGAGAGATTTACATCAGATTAAAATTATAAACTTAACTATAAATATACCATTCTCACACATCACACAAGTTTGAAATCCTATTGGGAATTTACAACTGCTCTATATAATTAAATTTATATCATAATAGTTAATTTTTTTTTTTTTTTTTTTTTCATGAAAATGCAACAAGGGGTTGGAGAAAACTTACATGATTCCAGGTTTTAGACAGTCACGCCGAGTTTCTTTATATTTATCAATGAGATGTAGAGGGATTTTATTCTTCTGGTAACTGAAACAGCACATGTCTGGTCCATTTGCATCTGTGAAAAAAATCATTAGTCTTGACTGTAAACATGAAATGATTTTATATCAGGTAAGAAATACAGCGGTGTTCTTTTATAAAATAAAATAGAAATGCTTTTCTAATGTGTTGTTAGATTCCCATTTGCAGCATTTGGCAGACGCCCTTAACCAGAATGACTTACATTAGGGCTTTAAATATGTAAATATATACTTATACTAGGCCATAGTGGCATGGTGACTAGGAGTACCATCAGTGAAACACCGTTGGTAAAAGGGGTTAACTCAAATAAGAAACAGATAAATACATTTTACCGCTTTAACTTTAAATATAAAGTTAATGATTGCCAGTGACTCAGTTGTATGGCAACTGAAAAACCTCACTTCTCACCTGATAACAATACTCAGTATTTTATTGCTAGCTTTATTCATGACCCTGGTCATATTTTTAGAGAATTCAGCATCATTATAGCCCAAGGGTGTTATAGTGAATACTCACACAAATCTAGTTTGTTATCTGACTATAACGGGTACTTAGTGTTCAAGTGTTCATAAATACAGATAATAATATATACAAAGAAGCATGTTAAAAAGAGTAAATATGTTATAAAGGAAAACTTTATCTTACTGTTGGCAGTTGTGAAGGACTGAAGACAGGCGAGAACTAGCAGCATCAGCAGGAGAGAACGAGAGGCCATGACTGGTGATGGTGATAATGAATACGGTTTTAGCAGAGTGCTATTAATGCAGATATCCGTTCAGCACTGGTATTACAAGCTGATAAAAAGTAGGAGGAGGAGGAGGAGGAGGAGTGGTTTGACAGAAGGCAGTTTGTAGGTGACGGTAGTGTTTTTTTCTTCCTTTTATTGCAGAAAGAACTAAAAATCACTTCATCCACAGGAAGTAATGATACTGTGACGCTTGAGAATATCATGCTTTTTTTGGTTTGTCTTTTAAATGAATAACACACCAATCTGAATTCCTAAAAAAACTGGATCAGGAGTATGCAATTAAAATCTTATAGCACCTATTACATAAGACTTCTTGTTTAAAATCCAGATAACTCATTAACATGACTGAAAGACTACAAAGTTGTATTTTATTTATTACCCACTAAAATTTCCACATTGGACTCTGAATAGATGAGGCACCTCTGGAATTTATTGGCTAAATGCATAAAATAAACTGAAAGTTCATGAAATATTCTGCCTTTATTATGACTGTTTTTTTTTTTAATCACCTTTCTTTGGTCAGTTGATTTGTTTGGATTGATCTTAAATACCAGAATAGGCTATGTTGACAAATGCTTACCAAACATTTACAAAGAATCAAGACAGCTACACTGCAGTATCCCATTTGACAAAGCAAGTACAGGTTCAGGTACTAGACACAGCAGCCAGTTGACAGGTGGACCAGTTGGTAGCACAAAAAACCCTCACCACTGTGACCACACAGCTCTTTCAGAGCACAGCAAAAATAAAAAATACAAATAAAAAAACTTGTACAAGAAGGATGTGTTTATAATGATTGATATCATGATTTAAATCAACACAGGGGTACCACAGGGCTGTATCCTCTTCTCCTCCCTATTTTTCGTGGTGCTCGCCTAATGTACGTATTTCATGAGGACGGCCATTAATAAGAATGATTTCAGGATTCTGTGATGATGGACCATTCCAAGTAACTGACCTCAATTCATAACCAACATCATCCAAATCGTCTTTCTAAAAAGCCTGTAGGAAATGATGATCAGTTTGGGTTAAAACTTTGAAAAAAGGAGAAGGTGTCAGGAGTATTCCTGTGATTCTGGGGTATTTAGTCACTGGCTATGGTAGCCACAGAATCGAGCTGCTGAATGTCTTTATCATACCTATGACCTGGAAGTATTTGAGACCTGAAATTTGTCCACATGGACTGCAAGGAGACTAAATAGATTTCAACATTTGTGCCTGTGACAAATCCTGCATGTCTTCTAGTAGGTTACAAATGAATACATTTACCATGAGAGTGGAACACACTCTCTCCAGGACATTGTAACAGAACACCAGCTGTGGTTCACCAAACATCGATTACTTTTACCCCACACCCAAAAACCGCCATGACATGGACACCTCCTCAAGGGAAACAAAAGCGTGGATGACTGTGTGGTACCTGGTGCTGCACATTTACCAAACACCTTGCTGTAGATCACTTGCCAACTAATGTCCCATATGGCGCAGGATCAACTAAACCTATGTATAAGTAAAAGTTGGATCATTAGTTGTAATCAAGGTTGGTCCAACATGATTTTATCAAACTAACTCTGACTGTCAAAACCAGCCAAAGAGCAAATGTTGACAAATTAATGTTGCCACAACTTTATGACAACCAAGTTCCCTGCTGGACTATTTTGTTTGTTTTTGTCTAAAGAAAACCAAAAAAAAAAAAAATAGTAAATGCTTTGCTGGCTCTTTACCTAAATCACAGTCTGCAAGTTGACAACATCAAAACTAATGGTTCAGTGATCAAGGCTTAAGGTTACTGAGTGTGGTCTCTTGCATTTAAATCCCTGTACTTAGCACCAGCAATAATGGTCTCATCATTTTACATCATCAGGGATTGCCTGTCTGCCCATCTGAATTTCCTGTTAGTACAATTGAATAAGAAAAAGTGGTTGAATGTTTGTGGGATTTATTTGTAAATATTACTGCAACCAGAATCTTAACTGATTAATTGTTAACATTAACCGATGCAGGATCAAAGTCAGAGTGAGGTCAAATTGTGGAAATCTTCTTTTCCTTAAAAGCTTACTTCATGTTTGAAGTAGATTTAAGAAGCAGATAGCAGCTCTCAGTGATGTGTGTCGGGTCCCCGCTATGATAGCAGTGACATTCACAAATGTTTACAGAACAGGCAGGAATCCAGACGGCCTGTAGCTTTCTCTATCTCTGTTTAAATCACATGATAGAAGTCTAAGGCCTTCTTAAGCCGTACGGTTGACCCATCTAATCTGCGGCCTATTATGCATCAAATTAAGATTACCATGGGGACAAAAAGTAATGCCATCAAGTTAGTATTTTCAAATATTTGCTCACTAAAAATAAATAATTTCTAATCAATGATCTGATCACCACAAACCAACTAGATTTTATGTTTCTAAATGAAACTTGATTAGAAGATAGCTGCAGTGCAACAGTCCTAAATGAAACAGACCCTCCTAACTTTACTTTCACTTTCAAACTTTACTTTACATTAATTTGTCTGCAGAACTGTTCGGAAAGGTGGCGATGTAGTGGCTCTATTGAAAGATGTCTATTAATGCACGCAAATGTCATTTGGTCAGATTTTGTCTTTTGAATATCAAGGGTTTTGCTGAAAGGTGCTCCACGCATTCTGTTTAGCATTATTTATTTACCACCAAAATACACTCCAGACTTTATTGAAGAGTTCACAGAACTGCTATCAATTATTTCTTCATAGTTTGACTGTTTTGCTATAGCACGGACATTTATAATGCAGAAATTAATACTACAAAAGAAATGTGTTTTAAACACTTTTGACCTGATTCAGCATGTGCACGGGCCACACATAATCATGGACACACTCTAGATTTACTCATTAGTAAGCGTCTAAACATCTCATCCATTGTTATTAAGGACGTAGCACTGTCTGATCACTTCTGTATTTTCTTTGATATATTGATCTGTTACCACTGAATCTAGATTTGTGTCTGTCAGAAAAAAGGTACATTAAGTGCACTATTTATGAAGGCTACAGTATATCTTCAACACCAAACATATCTGCAGACTCTGTTGATCTTCTCTTTAATTCCTTTAACTCAAAAGTCAAGAAAATTATTGATGATATTGCTCCAGTTCGATAATATTGCATCAGACGGGCAGACAGAAATTACCATGGAGAAAATCCACAGCTGTTCACAGTATGAAAAGACAATGTAGAAAAGCTAAGCGGATGTGGCGGGAAAAGAAACTTGAAATTCATCTATAAAGACAGCCTTCGTGCTTTCAATGTGGAACTCGCCACAGCTAGACAGGCCTTTTTCTCAAACATTGTAAACAGCAACTTAAACAACACTCGCACTCTTTTTGCTACTGTTGAGAGACTGACAAACCCACCAAGTCAGATTCCCATTGAAATGCTCTCTGACAGCAAATGCAATGAGTTTGCTTCCTTCTTTTCTGAGAAAATAAGTAATATTAGAAGAGAGATTAACACATGCTCAAATTATGCAGAGGTCAGAAGAAATCTAGCACAACCTCAAAAAACAGTTACTTTGTCTGTTTTTCAAGCGATTGATAGCAAAATCTTGGAAGAAATATTACATCACCTCAATTTGTCAACCTGAAACCGTGAATACACATCTTTTTTTTTTTTTTTTTTCAAAAGTGTGCTTAGCAATTTAGAAGCAGATCTCTTAAAAGTGGTGAACACTACTTGTTTTTAACTCGAAAGGATACCTGGACAGTTTTCAATCTGGTTTCCGAGCGCATAACGATACAGAGACAGCGCTCATAAAGATAATAAACCTTATTTGTTTAAATTCTGATTCTGGCAAAATATCAGTGCTGGTATTGCTGGATCTTAGTGCTGCGTTTCACACTGTTGATCATAATATACTAATAGAAAGACTGGAAAACTGAGTCAGGCTTTCTGGGATGGTATTCAAAAGGTTCAGGTCATACTTTGAAGGGAGAGGTTATTATGTAAGTATAGAAGAGCATAAGTCTAAGTGGATATCCATGACATGCAGATGTACAGTATATGCTCTCATTAAGTCAGATAATGAGAACGAACCAAATTGCCTATCACAGCTATTCTGATGTTACCCAGCTCTACCTAGCCTTATCTCCAAATGATTATAGCCCCAATGACTCCCTCTACCAAAGCATTGGTGAAATTAACAGTTGGATGTTAAACAATGAGAAAACTGAGGTCACTGCATTTGGAACCAAATATAAAGCTCTAAAAGTTAATGCATACCTTCACTTTTCAAACAAATAAAAATCAAGTCAAGCATCTTGGGGTGATTCTGGAGACAGACCTTCCTTTCAGTAAGGCATGTCAAAGCAGTAACTAAATCAGCATTATATCATAGTAGTGCTTTAGTTTTCTACATTGGATTCTTCTCCACTGGTAAGGTAGGTCTTTAACATTTGTACTGTTTTTGAAACACAACTGGTTCTTACTGTATACCTAGTTCTTGCTGTTTGGTAGTGTTGATTGCAGTGAGATTGCAGTGTTGATTGCAGTGTGATTTGTTCTCAGGTAATTAATCAAGAGTAGTTTCAGGCTTCCTTAAGGTGTGAATTGTGGGCAGGGCTTAGCTACATATATTGAAGGTGTCTCTGCTACAGACACTTGTGTCTGTAGCAGTAAATAAGCATACCCTGCAACAAAGTTGGTCATGAATTCATGAATAGATAGCAAGTGTACATAGAATTGAAAGAGAGAACATAGAAAAGAGATATATTCTTATTTAGTAAGGAATTACATTTTTTAGACAAATATCTCATTCTGTCTAGGAGTTAAGGATGTGTGTTCAACCTATCTCTGTCAGCTCTCACAGACCAAGATGCTTTTACTCACACAGCAGAGGCAGATCTCCCAGAAACCTCATCTACCCTCCAGTACTGTCTCATTGTCCTGCACTGGTGGTAGGTGGGCTCTGGAACTGCCAATCTGCTGTAAAGAAAGCAGATTTTATTTCAACCCTAGCTACCCATTACTCTTTTGACTTTCTGGCACTAACAGAGACCTGGATATCTCCTCAGAACTCTGCTACACCGGCTGCCCTATCCTTTGCCTATATATTCTCTCACTCTCCACGAGAAACTGGCAGAGGTGGTGGTACGGGTCTGTTGTTGTCTAAGAGATGGTCCTTCTCGCCTATTGACCTGTCTCATCACAGTTTTTCATCCTTTGAATTTCATGCAGTTAAGGTAACCTCTCCAATTAACCTCCACATCTTAGTTATCTACCGTCCACCTGGCTCTCTAGGAAACTTTCTGGATGAAATGGACATGCTTCTTAGGCTTTTTCCTCCTTCCCTTCACCACAACCATCATCAACCATTCCATATCATCTGGTCATGTTCCTGCTGCTTTTAAGAAAGCAAGGGTTATTCCCATCCTCAAGAAACCCTGCCTGGACCCATCAGAAGTTTACAACTATCGTCCGGTATCTCTTCTCTCTTTTATTTCCAAAATTCTTGAAAGAACTATTTATAACCAAATGTCTCTTTATCTCTCACAGAACAACCTTAATGATCCCAACCGATCTGGATTCAAGGTGGCACATTCCACAGAGACTGCCCTTCTGTCAGTCACTGAGAAGCTCCATGCTGCTAGATCTGCTAAACTGTCATCTGTCCTGATCCTCCTGGACCTGTCAGCTGCATTTGACACAGTGAACCACAAGATCCTATTATCTATTCTCACAAGCCTTGGTATTTGTGGAACAGCGTGGCAATGGTTTGCTTCTTACCTAGAAGATAGGTCATATGAGGTGACATGGAGGGGATCTACATCTGCCCCATGTAGACTCTCTACTGGTGTTCCGCAGGGCTCAGTACTTGGTCCTCTTCTGTTCTCCCTCTATACCCGGTCTCTTGGTAAGGTCATATTATCGCATGGATTTTCATACCATTGTTATGCAGATGACACTCAACTTGTTTTCTCCTTTCCTCCCTCTGACACTCGGGTTTCCACGAAGATCTCAGCATGTCTGGCAGACATCTCATCCTGGATGGCAGCTCATCAGCTGAAACTCAATCTGAGTAAAACCGAACTGTTGTTCATTCCTGGTGACGCATCCCCAGTTCAAGATCATGTGATATCCCTGGACAACACTCAAATCACTCCTTCAGCCACTGCCCGCAATCTTGGGGTAACCATGGACAATCATCTGTCATTTTCCCCTCACATCGCTAACCTTACTCGCTCTTGTAGATTTCTTTTTTACAATATCAGAAGAATCCGCCCATTTCTTTCTTCACAGGCTACTCAGGTGCTTGTTCAGTCCCTTGTTATTTCAAGACTGGACTACTGCAACTCACTCCTGGCTGGCCTGCCTCTGTCCACAACTCGTCCTCTGCAACTGATCCAGAACGCAGCAGCACGTCTCGTTTTCAACCTTTCCAAGTTCTCCCACACCACCCCACTCCTCCGCTCCTTGCACTGGCTTCCTGTAGCTACCCGCATCAAATTCAAAACACTGATGCTTGCCTACAAAGCTAAAAATGGCCCAGCACCCACTTACCTCTCTGTTCTAATCACACCACGCACTGCGCCGCGTTCCCTCCGGTCCTCCAGCACTGCTCGCCTCGTCCCACCATCTCTCAGGGATCGAGGGCGGCATTCATCCAAACTCTTTTCTGTTCTGGCACCTAGGTGGTGGAACGAACTTCCTCTCGATGTCCGTACAGCAGAGACTTTGACTATCTTTAAACGGCGACTCAAAACTTATCTATTTCTCCAGTACTTACAGGACTAACCCCCCCAACCACCCCCCCCCCCCAAAAAAAAAAAAAAAAAAAAAAAACTCTTCCCAGTTGTGTTAGACTAATCGCACTCAGTTATTGACCTAGTTAACCAAGTGTAAGTATTTATCCAGTAATGTAAACTTTAAAGCACTTTTTGTAAGTCGCTCTGGATAAGAGCGTCTGCCAAATGCCTAAATGTAAATGTAAATGTAAATATCATCTCAAAAACATTGCAATAATTAGATGTTTTATTTCCAGAAACTTGTCCTAAGTCCAAAGAAACTAGTTTCTTTGGAGAAACTTGTCCATGCTTTTATCACCTGCAGGGTGGATTATTGTAATGGTCTCCTCACCGGCCTTTCCAAGACGACCATTAGACAGCTGCAGCTCATCCAGAACGCTGCTGCCAGAATTCTGACTAGAACCAAAAAAAAATCACTCAATGGTCTAGGACCTAAATATATTGCAGACACAGACACTCAGATCATTAGGACTGAGTCAGTTAGAAATACCAAGAGTTCACACAAAACAAGGGGAGTCCGCTTTTAGTTATTATGCTGCCCGCAATTGAAACCAGCTTCCAGATGAGATCATATGTGCTAAAACATTAGTCACATTTAAATCTAATCTTAAAACTTATCTGTTTAGCTGTGTCACTGAACTGACTGCACTGCATTTTATGGATAATACTTTCTGTTTTTAACTGTTTCATTTTGATTTTAAATCATTTTTAAATGTCTTTGTTTTATTGCGGTGATCATTTTCTATTTCATTTTATGATTATTTTCTTTTCTTCTATATAAAGCACTTTGAATTACCATTGCGTATGAAAATAAATCACCTTGCTTTGCCTTGCTCAAGAGTATTTCTGATGTATACATTAGTTCTTAGTAGGACTAAACCATGACTCAATCCCATCTAATTTGCTAAAACAAGGTTTTAGTTTCACTAGGCCTTGATTTTTCTGTCCTATAACTACTCCTTATACTGTATTAGCACTGGATTTGTCCCTCATACTCGTAAACATGTTGTTGTGGAACCAGTTTAAAAATAATAATAATACTGTAATCTAAATCTAAATGTAATCTAAAGGTCCCTGGTTTTGTCAAACTATAGACCAATATCAAATGGCAAAAAATCAAAATCAAAAATGCCTTTTATTTCCACAATTTTTGAAAAAGTTGTGCAGTCAAGTGCATTCCTACCTGTATGCCAATGCTATTTTAGATGAATGTCAATCAGCTTCGGTAAACATCATGGAACAGAACCTGCACTCTGAGCTCTGCACAAAATCCATTGACCTTATATATTATATACATTATAAGACTACTAGCATACCTAACTTCTCTCTCTCTCTCTCTCTCTCTCTCTCTCTCTCTCTCTCTCTCTCTCTCACTATCTATGTATTCATCTGGTTCTCTATCTTAAACTATAATTAATCTAAATATAAAAACTGTGAGGGTTAAATATAAAGCTTTTAACACACCCACACCCACAAACATATACCATTTATTATTAGATCTTTAGAACATCATCTGTGTGAATGCTGATGTGTTCATTCAAAACCTGTTTTTGTTATAGCTTAAGATAAATTTTAAATCACTGAAATGTCAAAATGCTGTCACTGATCATTCTACCTGAGTTACTGTAATGCATGTGACTGCTGCTCACCCAAAGAACAAAAAAAGCCACTATCAAGATAATTTAGTATACAAAATATATTAAAACCTTTGATAGTACAATGCAAATATATGAGCAAAAAATGGTGCGATACTAATTGTATTATAGCACACCTTCAAAAAATATATTATAGGAAAATATACTTTAAGTGAAAGGTTGGTGTAATTTCCAAAGCACACTTATTTAAACTTTTTTTTTTCAAATTATTATTATTATTATTATTATTATTATTATTATTATTTATTTTTTCTTTCTTTTTCTGGAGGGTGGGGGTTAAACCATATGCCTGAAATAATCATTGTAACAATGTGCCTGAAGTATATGTTAGAATACAAATTTTAATATATGGAAATGTCAGTATATTTTCAGTTAAGTTTGAATGTACTTATTCATATCTACTTATTTATGCTTATAGTTAGTGCACTACTCTCTTGCACACATGCTTTCAGACTCGTTTTGCACGCTAATACTCATTTTTGCATGTTCATTATCAAATTTACGGGTCAGAAACTCTGTCTCTTCTGTGCACTTGAGCATAAAGCTACAGTCACTTGCATGAACTGTAGCAGTGTTAGAACTCCAGTCAACCAAGTGAGGGCAACACCAGCCAATTAGAAACTGGGTGTGAGCGCATTCATACTGTGTGTTTTCTGATTGGCTCCCCAATTCTTCCGCTTCTAGTTTGAATTCATGGCTGGAAGCTGCATGATTCCATGCATTAGTTTGTATTGTTATTATTTTATTTTTGGCAAAATAGGGTATATATTTTTCTGTTAGGACATTTGTAATCAAGTACATAGTTTAAACTACAGAATGTATTGTCGCTAATGTGTTGTCGTTAAATCTTATGTACTTTGCTTCTGGTATAATGCTTTGTAGCTCTCTGCCTGTTTTCAGTCTCTGTGTAACAGCTAGAATCAACACATCAGGTTTGGGTTAGGGATAGGGTTAGGCAAATTGGCCTACTCTGCATGACTTGGAACTGTGGGAGATTATGCCAACGCTATGCACACAGATCCAAGGAGGCAGGAAATGAACCAACCAACGCTGGAGCTGTGAGTTCTAACCACTAAACCACCAGCAATTAATGATAGTCAATGTCTCTGTGTTAAGGACTGCCTGGTTGAGATGTCTTTTTACAATACCAAGTGTTTCTCACTGTTTAAACTTAAAATTAGAGTTGATGATTTGAGTATTTAATGGTTTCAGTTCCTTATTTAAACACAAAAATTCTTATTGGAGAACAGAAAAAAGGTGACAGCAACCTGGTGGAACCACAACAGTTTCATGCACATCTGTAATGAGTACATTACATATACACTCACATGAGAACCCCTTACTAGTCCTGACTTTGCCTTTTTTGACAAAGGAGTTAACTTTTTGATTTTGTGTTTAGAGTTTTGAGAAATTTATATTAAATTTTTTTGGAAATGTGTTTAAATGTTTGGGTGGGATACAGTAATAAATGTAAACAATTTACATGAAAAAGATTGAACATCTGAGAGAGAAAATGTGCGGGGCACTGAGACAAAAAAAAAATCAATTTTCGAGTTTGTGGTCAACAGAAAAAAAGTGTGTGGGTGTCTTTGGATGAGGTGGGTGGCATTAGGGGTTAAAGATGGTGAAAGAGATAGTGATTTGCATGCTATTCTGAACTCTATGTAAGTTTGTCTTTAACAAACAGGGTGATATTATGGATCACTTAACCTTTATGTTGTGTTCATTTGTGGCTCACACTCAAAATGTTCCTGATCACTTTTGGTCAGATCATTTAATTTCATTATAAGTCCACAATAATAAATTTATTATCACCTAATGTTGTATTCGATCTTTTTATCAACTCCAGCTCTTTGAACTTTACATGTTTTAAACTTGTATTTACTGTGTTTGCCCTGCAGGCCTTATTTAACTGAGCTCATACCATTATTTACTTTAGTGAAATTAACATTATATAGATATTGTTTTGACTATAACAAATAGTACAAATAGTAATTGTACAATTTATCACAGAGTACTTCACTGAAATGTTTATCAAAGTCACTTTTTTAAAACAAGTTAAAGTTTTTGACTGGTATGATATATTGAAAGCAAAAGCCCAAATATACACAGGGAAAACTATATTGCAAATATAATGCTTGACCCATACACTGTATGTGTCATGCACACTCGTAACACGACCGGCACTAGGACCTGGAAGTAATACGGTCGCATTTCAGGAAGCATAAAAGGAAACAAGATGGCGCTTCACATTGCTCAGTCATTGAGTCTACCCATGCTGTCTCCGATGCTATCTCCTCCATTTCGTGAGTACTCACCATTTTGGGTTGTAGTCCTGATTGAGTGTGTGTTGTTAGAACGCGGGTTTAATTGTGTAAACTCTTGCTCTCTACGTGAGAGAGTTCTAATAATAAATCGCGTGGTTATCCTGCCTGCTCGCGCTACTTCCGCGTTTGGGTTTACCATCCACGCTACACGGGCTAACTGCTAGTCTTCTGATCATCCTCCGGTTGCTTTGTGACAGTATGACCATATTTACAATTATAAAGTAGATTTTTCTTAGGAACACCATTGGCCAGTTTGTCTGTGTACACTTGCTGTTCCAGAGATAACATTTCTTCGCATCACATGCTGCCCATATCGTTATACAGGGTACCATACTAAGATGGTTTGTTTGGCATATACTGCTTAAAACCAACAAGATGCTTATCAACAGTGATGTCAGGTCCTGGTTTGTGGCAGGTGCTCCACCCACTTCTGCCAAACTTGTCTCATTGACTGTGGACTGCTCTAGTCATTAAAGCGAATCACACATACAGTAACAGGATATGGAAGATCTGCAAAGACATTGTAGCGTGAAAAATTTCCTGACCAGTGTCTGCATTCCATAATCTGGACACGGGTTTGTTGTAGTATCTATAGACACCACGCAGAACCTTACACCCGAATAGGCTTCAATATTCACCGGGTGTACCTATTTCCAAGTGTTTCCATGAACCCTTCTCAATCCAGGTTTGTCATGTTCATGAGTATGGCTATAAGGGTAACAAAAGTTGAAAACAGGACTTGATATCATTCACTCGGGATATGGGATATATCTGGTTAGGGTTTGGTTCCATTTTTAGACCAAAAGGAGCCCACTACTTCAGCTTCACAACTTCTCATCAGGGTCAGAGTCCTACTCCTCTGGTTTTACGCTGTGTTATCATCAACCTCTGATTATTTGACAGGTGTGTAGAAATGAGCTTGAACTAATACAATAATTGAAGTCGTACCTAGTCATTTCCAATTCATTCCCATTCCTTTTTTTAAAGGGAACACCATGAGTGGATAAGAGTTCCATAAAACACACAATTTTTTATGAGAAAAATAAATTATATATATATATATATATATATATATATATATATATATATTATTTTATGTGTTTCAGTGCCATGTGTGAACAAAGTCATTGAACCTCACGAGAAAGTTATAAAATTTACTGGCTTATGCAAATTAGCGACTTCCTGTTAATGACCTACCTAGCCTGCTTTAGCTTTTAAGGAACAGATGGGTCTGGATATCAAGCTCCATTTTTATAGTTGGTAGTGACTAACTGATAACGGTCTACATAGCCATCGATCACACCCATCTTTTCAGGTACGTTCTGACTATTGCTAAAAATTACCAGCCTGAAGCCTATCAGGATATGAAGATGAGTCAGAGAGCTTCATATATATTCAATAGCTTCAATAATGATATTCAATAATGATGCAGTTCCTGTTAACACCATGAAATCAAGTTAATTCCTGTTTCATGCTGGACCAGCTATAAACAGATGCACTAGAAACACTGTACACTTCCCTGTTAAGAAACTGTTACTATGCAAACAACAATAACATATTAGACATGATAGAAACCTGCTTTACTACACAGTGTGGTAAAAAATATTTTTTTAAATAAATAAGTGTTTGAGGAGTTGCATTGAGGTGGTGATATACAGTATATAAGGACAGAAATGTTGAGAATAGGTCTGTCTGCATTAACCAGTCACATTCATTTATTATTACTCATAGTAGTATTTAAATTGTTTCTATAAAAAAAAAATGTAATGTGAACATTGTAAGCAACCAATATTGTTTCCTTCAAAAATGATAAAATATATCTCTATATAGGTAACTTTAAAAAAGTAATGAAGCCGTAATGAGTAAATAAAAATGTCTATTATTATATTATATCACTTGGACATGTGTCTATGACCCTCTGTATCACTGCACATTGCAGGTGTTGTCCAGTGGTTAATGACACTAACTAAATATGTGTCTCAGCGTGGGTGAGAGTCGGTCTGTACGGTCCGCAGTACTGAGGAAAGAGCAGCTGCCTGACCACGCCCACATTCACATCCAGTCACAGAAGCACTTTCTGCAACAACACACATCTGATGTGTTGATGTCTTTTTAAAGACGTTATGTCATCTTTAAAAAAAAAAAAAAGTACTTTTTCTGATTATTAATGCTTAGTAATTGTCTCTTGACCCTTTAATGTATGCCTAAGGGGAGCTACAAAGCTAACCAATTTCTAACACAAGGCTGAATCCCAAAATCCCTTTCTAATCCTGAGGACATTATTTGATGCGTTGAGCGAGGGATTGTACACTCTAGAGCACTTGCTTTCCATTTAATGTAGAATGTAGATCTCATAAGTTTCTCAGGACTGTCCACCACCTTCATGGACCTTTACTGTCCATGTCACCTTCATGACAGCTTTGCCAGTCGTGGTTACTTAGTTGCACCAGATGCAGGAGGATATGAGTGGGCAGAGCTAATAAAGAAACAAATCATAAACTGGTGATAATGAATAATGTGCACTTTTATACACCAGTTTCTCAAACACCATTTATTATCAATAATTATCAATTATTATTGCTTTAATATAGAGTATATGTGTATATAAGATTAAATAATTAAAATACTAATACTAACTGCTTTAGGGCAAGAGTTTATGATTAAATATATTTCATAAAATTATACATATCGTTCCTCCTGTCCAAATTCAGTGATTGATACTGTATACAAAAAAGTATTTTATTATTTTTTTTTTTTACTAATTTTGTATAATGAAAGGAGGATTCCGCTCAGCAATAAGATTGGGTAAGGCTTGAACCATCAGGTTTTAAGATTTGTTAAATTTATCCTTGTGCTTTGTCACCCATAGAGCTCCGGGGTCTGCACACACATGATGTCCGTTCTTCAAGATGAAACTGCAGATGAGAGAAGATTTACATCATGATACTGTATGTTATTAAGTGTCCATAATATTTTTATAAGTCTAAAACAATGATTGAGGGGGGGGGGGGGGGGTGCACTCATAATTTATTAGTGAAAAAAAGGGATAAAAACTTACATGATTCCAGATTTTTGACAGCTGGAATGAGTTTCTCTATACTCAGTAATGAGATGCGGAGCGATTTTCTTCATCTGGAATGTGAAACAGCATAGTCCTGGTGTTGTACCAACTGTAGTGAAAAAAATCAATTATCAATGAATCCATCATGTTTTAGTAAACATTTTTTTTTTTTTTTTTAAATCAGGTATGGTATATCTGGTATACCATATTCAAATTGTTCCACATCACTGTTAAATTCATCCAGTCATCCAGTTATACATACACACTTCTTTGTGAGAAAACACTTTCTCCATACTGTGCACAATGTCTTTGATAAAGAATGGCACCAGGTATACCCTCAGACTGAAAAAATCTAAAGAACCACACTGCTCTTCTCTCATTACACATCCTTTTTTCCTCACACTGCAGTAACAAATGACCTGATGTAACACATTCACACCTGCATAGGCTGATAAAACACTGCAACCAGCAGACTTAGGAATTGAGCTGGACTCGTGACTGCGAGGAAGTTGCTGTTTAAACCCCACCCAATCCTGGGTAATCTTTCCCACTCACTACACTGGAGAATCAGAGAAACACATTCAGCCATTTGCTAAGGAATGTATCAATCACACCACGGCACCTGCTAAGTTATCTGACTGTCAATAAGAGAAGACAATCGAATGATGATATAGGACAAGTTAAAATGTCTTAATATCAGTGACTATGTGCGTGTGCACACATCTGTTATTTTTTTGGTGATAGACTTTTATTCTTTGAAAATTGGATTTTGTCTCAGTGAAATCCTCCACTTTCTCAACATCTCTTAGATAAAGAAGAAATGCTGGGAGTTGATTCTCTTCATTCTCTTTGACTTTGACTGTCTGGTGTTGTTGCACAATGTCAGGGTGTGTGTGTGTGAGCTCATCTGAGATCTGGACGGACGAGGTCTGTTTCAGTGAGCGAAAACTAATGGTGTACAGATGTGGCCATCAAGAATGTGCGTTTTGCAAAAAATGACTTATTCTGTTCAGTAAAGAGGCACTAATATGAGATCACACTGAGCTGCAGCACTACAAGAGAGGGGATGATTTACCACTCAGTTTTTGAGATTGCATCAGCTTTGTGACGTCAATGAGATCAATTGTATTCATGTGCTCCTTCACCCACTGTTCTTTAGGGTCTGCACACACAGAACTACCGTCCTTCAGGATAAATCTGCAGATGAGAGAAGATTTACATCAGAATAAACTATAACCCGAACTGTAACTCTAACACGCTCACTCATCACAAACTGCCAACATTATAGATGCTGACGTATAATATGGTTGAAATGCTTTCAATGTCATTTAAAATTGTATTCTACCAAATTTATATGCTATTTTAAATATAATTCATTAATGATAAAGAAGGAAAATTGATATTAATATTACTAATTATTATGTAAAAATGTAAGCATATGTACGTTGGGAAACTTACAGGATTCCAGCTGTTGAACAGTCAGAATGTGTTTTTCTATAGACACTAATGTCTTGTACAGGGGTTTCATTCCTTTGGAATGTGAAACAGCAGAGTTCTGGTTTTACTACACCTGTAGGAGGATAATAATAATAATAATAATAATAATAATAATAATAATAATGTTGCCATTGTTGTTTTTGCTGCTACAGTATGTCTATCATAGTATTATGTTTTAAAGATTTCACAAGATGTTTATAATTGTTGCTATTTAAAGTGCAAGATATAATGTGAAATTCAAAGTATATACTGTATCAACATCATCAACAAATCCCAAATCCTTTCATTAAGTGTTTTATAAGTTCTAAAAAATATATATATGAGAAGAAAAACTATATTTAGCTTCTTTGTCAATGATCCTAACATTAAAAAAAAAAAAATCCTTCTATAATCCTAACCATGTGTTTTTTTTTTTTTCTGACCCCTTCCATCCCAATAAAGAAATATTGATATCTATCCATTATCTATACCTACTGTATAGGGTTACAGGTGGCCTGGAGCCTATCCAAGAGTACTTAAGACACATGGTGAGGTGATAAACCTTTGAATGGCACAATCACACACACTCACACAATAGGCAATTTGAAAACTTCAATCAGCATTGAAAAATCAATGCATTTTTTGGGTGAAAACTGGACTATCCAGAGAAAACCCAAAGCAGGAAACATGGCAACTCCACACACACAGAGCAGATACAATTTGTGAAGGCCCAACCCTGGAGGTTAGAGGTAAGCCAGCATGTTAGCAGATCATGATATACTAGATAACATGACTTTGTGACCAAAACCCATAGCGTAATTGGGCTCAATAGCATTAGACTGCTTAAACCAAGACTTTATGATTAAGTAGGATTAATCCATCCATGTACCCAGGAAGCACTGTAGTCCAACTAAGGACCCTGAAAGGCAGTGATCACCATTGCATTTATTCCCGTTATTGCGATCATGATGGGCCCTCTGAGCAACACTCACACATTATGGACAATTTGGGAATGTCAATTAGGCTAATCTGCATATATCTTTAGACTGGGGGAGGAAAGCAGTAACCGAAGGAAAACCACCAAGCACAGGGAGAACATGCAAACTCCATGAACACAGACTGCAAGAAGGGAATTGAACCTGGACCCTGGAGGTGCAAGGTGACGGTGCTAACCACTAAGCCACTGTGCTGCCAAGTCTAAATGATTAAATATTAAGTGAATATTAAATATTAATTGATTAAATATGTCCACTTACAGCAAATGATACATTAGAAAGTACACTTTGTACACATTTGACACTTTGTACACAAATTAATGGATGGAGGATTTACCACTTAGATCTTGAGATTTGGTCAGGATTGTAACATGTTGGTGATCAGTTGTATTAATCTGCCCCTTCACCCACTGATCTTCAGGATCTGCACACACGTGACTGCCATCCTTCAGGATAAAACTGCAGATAATATTTATATCAGAATAAACTACAATCCAAATTTTAAATCTAACACTCTCAGTCATCAGAAACTCCCAACAATATGGATAAATATAATACATTTCAAATACAATTAAAATTATATTCTATTAAATGTATATAATATTTTATGTGTCCTTAAAATAATGATCAATATATAAAAAATATTACTAATATAAAATATGACATTAAAATGATGATATAATATAACTGCTGGGAAACTTACAGGATTCCATCTGTTGTGCAGTTAGAATTAGTTTTTCTATAGACACTAATGTCATGTACAGGGATTTCATTGTTGTGGAATAAGAAACAACATGGTTCTGGTCTTTCTGCATCTGTAGGGGGGGGGTGTAAAATAATTAAATAACCAGTAATGGCTTTATAAACAAGAAATGATTTCATTCCAGGTAAGACATGCCTGGTGTATAATGTGTTTCGTATCACTGTTAATTCTGACCTGATGTACTTTATGTTTATGAAAATGTATTGGGAATGTGTTACAGGAAAACAAGCTACTTTAGGTATTATTATTATTATTATTATTATTGTTGTTGTTGTTGTTGTTGTTGTTGTTGTTTGCTGTTTAAAAAAAACATTAAATGGCCTTTATGGAACAATTTAGATAGAAAAAAAAATATATTATTTTTTATTTAAAATGTTATTTTATGTACACGGCCTGATAAAAAAAAAAAAAAAAAAAAAAAGGTGTGTTTCAGCAGAGTCAAATGTGTGTATTATGTATGTATATAAGAAGACATAATGTCCACAAGCCATGGTGGAAGAAATAAACATCTTCATTCCTACTGTCCAAATACAGCAAATATAACATACAGTAAGAATGTTTATATTAACAGAAGAGAGCTTTAACCATGTGCTTTAGGTTTGGTCAAGCTTTCAAGGTGGTGCTGTTCAATTTCCTCTACACGCTCTTTCACCCACTGAACTCCGGGGTCTGCACAATAAAGACGTCTGCTTTTCAGGATAAAACTGCAGTTAGAAGATTTACATCAGAAAAAAAATTACTATAATGCAAAGTGAGTATCACTAAGGATACATTTTAAATACTATAGTAATTTATACTAGTTTTAAGAATATTTTTTTGTAATCATAAAATAATGATTGACAACGAGAATATTTCATATTTATTATGTTAAAATAAAAATAAAAAAAGAGGTTTAAAACTTACATGATTCCAGGTTTTGTACAGTGAGGTTCAGTTTCTCTATAATCAGTAATGAGACGAAGAGGGGGGATTTTCCCCTGGAAAGTGACACAGCATGAATCTGGTGTATTTGCATCTGTGTAAAAAATGCATTAATTAATCAAGCATCATTTGTTAAGATGATATCTATGTAAATTGAACCACATAATATTTTTATGTGATGTTTTTAATAAATCTCAAGGCTGTAACAGTAACTCCACTCCTTACACTTTTCTTAAGGTATGTTCACAATTAATGCTATGTAAGATATGAAAAATTTTATGTCTTTTGACATAAATAAAATTGGAGGCTTTTAAATAGTGGCAAAATTTATTTTGCTTTAAAAGACAATCAGATCCATGAATTGTAATAAAAAATGCAAAAGAAAAAGTGTTTCAGAGGGCCTAACTACTGGCTTATATCAACAAAGAAACCAAAAAATAAATAACTGGAATTGTGTTGAACTGGCCAAAAGATTAAAATATTAAAATCTTATAACATAGTGCTGAACCTAGTAAGAAGAAATGTGATCGGAACCAAATCATGGATGCATGTGATACTGTAGGAGATTACTTAATCCCTTAGTGAAGTTGCATGGTGAAAAAAGAGACTAAACAGCCGTGTGTCCATAAGAAATTTTTAGTGAGACAATTTTAGTGAGACTCATCAGAAAAAGCTCAAATCCTCTAGAGACCATAAAGATTCAGATGCTCTAGATGCATGAGTGACGAGCATCTACAGATCTCCTGATGTGTAGTGCTGTATTTTCCATCGAACATCTCGGCGGAAGAGACTTGCCACCACCAGAACCCACTGTGCAGTCCCACTCTACCCACTCTAGTGGGTTTGTTTTGAAATTCAAATGCCAATGGAATGCTGCTGTTCTTTGTAAGAAACCTTCAATAAATGAGTACTACTCTGCACTACTCTCCATGCTTGCAACCCACATGAGGGAAAGACGCCAACTCTCTGTGATATTAGAAGTTTTCAGCTTTAGTTAAGCTTTTACTTAACTTAGATTAGCAGAAAAAAAACTTTTTGGTCAGTATGTGACAGTTAATAAAGAAGCTTATAAGGCATAATACAAGTGAGGAGTGGCAATTTTACATATGGCACTAAAGATTGGGTCGAGCAGAATGTGGGAGACACTGATGCCTCTAACATAATGTAAGTGTTGTTTTTCATATAAGATAGTAAAATATTTGTCTGGAACGTTCATTCTAAATGAATAAAATAAGTAGTTAACAAAGCCTAGCTGTAGCGTGAACTGGGGCATACAGCTTTGATTCACTGTCCAAACATGGTCTGGGAACAATTGATTGCAAATGTTTTGGCAGCAAATGCATCATGCCCTATAACTTTGTATATCAGGAAAACATCAGGACTTTGGAGCAATGGAAAAATGTTCAATTCAATTCAATTCAATTTTATTTCTATAGTGCTTTTAACAATGGTCATTGTCTCAAAGCAGCTTCACAGAAATGAAAAAAAAAATGAAAAGAAAATTTATGGAAGTGTATATATGTGTAAGAGAATGTGTCTAGATAATGAGATTGTCCCTGATGAGCAAGCCAAGGGCGACGGCGACAGTGGCAAGGAAAAACTCCCTGAGATGGCAATAGGAAGAAACCTTGAGAGGGTCTCAACAGGGAACCCATCCTCATCTGGGTGATAACGGATAACAAAAATTGTATAACAACATCATGTGTGTTATGCAGCTGAAAGTTCGGTATAACAGAAGTTATTTTAATTAACACAAAGTCCAGTTCAGCACAGGGATGAGTGAACTACATGACTTTAACATTCATGTAGACAATGCTAACAATCCTTTAGCACTCGCATTTATAGATTTGCTAAATTCCTTTGGGGTTAAACAAAATATAAATAGACCAACTCACCGCTTTAATCATACGCTAGATTTAATTATATCCCATGGTATAGATGTCTCTAATATAGACATTCTACCTCAAAGTGATGATATCACAGATCATCATCTCTTAGTACTGTATATACTCTACCTGTAGAACAGCGTAGCTGTGCCTCCCCACTGTCACGAACCCGTATGTCTAGCAGTTCGGGCAGGTGTTAATGCCGTGGGCAGAGAAAGCAAGCATAAGTGCAGAGGGGTTTTTTTTAATTCAAAGTCTTTAATTAACAAAAAAGGAACGAACAAAACATACTTGGACTCTGAACAGAACACACACATGCACAGTCTCTTTTAGCAGTCCACATGATTGCAAGCATTTCAGACCATTGCAAGCATTTCAGACCATTAAGACCTTAGGACTGACACGAAGGCTCGGGACTGACACGAAGACTCGGGACTGACACGAAGGCTTGGAAGACTCGGGACTGACACGAAGGCTTGGAAGACTCGGGACTGACACGAAGGCTTGGAAGACTCGCGACTGACACGAAGGCTTGGAAGACTCGCGACTGACACGAAGGCTGGGAAGACTCGGGACTGCACGGGACGGGAAGACTTGGGACTGCACGGGACGGGAAGACTAGGGGAGCACATACGAAGCGAGGGGAGCACACAGGAAGCATGGGGGGCACACAGGAACCTAGGGGAGCATGTATAAAACTAGGGGAGCACATAGGAATATGTTCTCTCCTTTAGAACCCTTGCAGCCGCCAGCGGGTGGAACGAGCTCTCCCTTTTAACCAAATTCCGGCAGGGGCTAGCACCACGACTGAGGCTGCAGATGGCGACCCACGACGACTCTGTTGGGTTGGAGCAGTTCATGCGGCTCACCCTCAGAGTCGCCAACCGTTTGCAGGATTGCGCTGCCGAACTTCCTGCAACGGTTCAATTCCAACCAGCCCGCCTCTCACCAGACCCCAGGTCAGTACCAGAACCCATGGACATCAACCAAACCCGAGCCCGACTTTCTCCTCAGGAAAGACAACGCCGGCTAAACTCGGGGTTATGCCTTTACTGCGCCGAAAAGGGGCACCTGCGACAATCATGCCCTCGGCGCCCAGCGAGACCTCTGGTGAGTAATGTCATTCATGAATGTCCCCATGCAAAACCACTCACCACGAATGTCACTATCCACCATGCCACCATGTCTCCCACAGTAAAGGCTCTCCTGGACTCGGGTTCCGCCGGAAACTTCATATCTAGGACACTCTGCCGCCAGCTCAAGGTTCCCCTTGAACTCCGCCCCGTTCCCCTTCAGATCTGCTGCGTGACGGGGGCGCCCCCTGCTGGGGGATTGGTTCGTTACATCACTCCTCCGTTGCATATGCAGGTCGGCTGGCTGCACGAGGAAAAGATCCGTTTCCTGATTCTCAAGAAGTCAACATCTGACCTGATTCTGGGGCGTCCATGGCTCACTCTCCACGAGCCGATCCTCTCATGGAAGGATGGGGAGATCCTGAAGTGGGGGGCCGGCTGTTTCTCTCACTGCCTTTCCCAGGTCCCAGCTCTACCACTCAACTCGACCTCCGTGGAGAGTCCAGCTGGGGTGCCTCATCACGATGTTCCAGAGGCATACTCCAGCTTTCAGGACATCTTCTGTCCAGTCCGAGCCACACAACTACCTCCACACCGGCCATGGGACTGCGCCATCGATCTCCTTCCAGGTGCACCGGTGCCAAGAGGTAAGATTTACTCTCTCTCTCTCCCAGAACAGAAGGCAATGGAGACGTACGTTGAGGAGGCCCTTCGGCAAGGCTTCATTAGACCCTCGACTTCCCCTGCTGCTTCTAGCTTCTTCTTTGTGGCAAAAAAAGACGGAGGCCTTCGACCGTGCATTGACTATCGGGCGCTAAATAAGGTCACGGTAAGGTTCAGTTATCCCCTTCCTTTCGTCCCCTCCGCTCTGGAACAGCTGCGTGGAGCTACTATCTTCACGAAGCTAGACCTCCGGAGCGCATATAATCTGATCATCGAAGGTGATGAGTGGAAAACTGCTTTCATTACTCCTACGGGTCACTATGAGTACTTGGTGATGCCGTACGGCCTAGTGAACGCTCCGTCTGTGTTTCAGGGTTATATGAATGAGGTGTTCCCGGGATTGTGTGGGCAGATTTGTGGTCGTCTACATCGACGACATACTTATCTACTCACGAGATTCCTCGGAGCACCTCCGACATGTAACTGAGGTGCTTAAGAGACTCCGATCTCATCAGCTATTCCTCAAGGCGGAAAAGTGCCTCTTCCATCAGTCCTCCATCTCCTTCTTGGGTTATAACATCAGCCCAAGGGGGATTCAGATGGATGAGAGGAAGGTGGAGGCTGTCCGATCGTGGCCTACCCCAACCAATATTAAACAGCTGCAACGCTTCTTGGGCTTCGCGAATTTCTACCGTCGATTCATCCAGGGTTATAGTATGAAAGTCGCCCCGCTCACTGACCTCCTAAAGGGTAAGCCCAAAAAGCTAGTTTGGTCACCTGAGGCCAAGCAGGCCACGTCCCACTTGCAACAGTCCTTTACCACAGCCCCGATCCTCATCCTTCCAGACGTTAATTACCCCTTTCTAGTAGAGGTCGATGCCTCGCAAACCGGGGTAGGGGCGGTATTGTCACAGCAGCAGGGGAAGGATCCAACTTACCATCCATGTGCCTTCTTTTCCAGGAAGCTGTCACCGGCGGAGAGGAATTACGATATCGGAAATCGTGAGCTTCTCGCCATCAAGCTGGCCCTGGAGGAGTGGAGGCATTGGTTGGAAGGGGCGATCCATCCGTTCCTGGTCCTAACTGATCATAAGAATTTGTAGTATCTACGTGAAGCAAAACGTTTGAACTCCAGACAGGCAAGGTGGGCTTTGATCTTCATGAGATTCCATTTCTCCATTTCTTATAGGCCAGGAACGAAGAATGTCAAGGCCGACGCGCTCTCCAGGGTCCACGATCCCGAGGAAACGGCCGAGCACCCAGAGAACATCCTTCCGGCGACTCTATTCGTCTCGCCAATACAATGGGAGGATGGTAGCTCCGATTCCCAGAGCCGTTCCCCCGGCGCCTCTCCGCCCGGTTGTCCACCACAGCTTTCCTTTGTCCCCGAACCAGAGAGAGAACATCTTATCCACCAGGTACACTCCTCACTTGGCACCGGTCACCCGGGGGTCACCCAAACCCTCTCCCTTCTCCGCAAGCGTTTCTGGTGGCCTCGGATGAAAGAAGTGCAGAGGTACGTACGGGGATGCCGGGCATGTGCTGTGTCTAAAACACCCAGACAACTACCCACAGGAAAACTGCTGCCTCTACCTGTTCCTCGACGTCCCTGGTCACACCTGGGCATAGATTTTATGACGGACCTCCCCGTGTCTCAAGGTAATACCTGTGTGCTAGTCATAGTGGACCGATTTTCTAAATTTTGTCGCCTTATCCCACTCCCAGGTCTCCCGACAGAACAAAAGACGGCGGAGGCTCTGTTCGAGCAGATCTTTCGGAACTTTGGCATCCCGGAAGACATCGTTTCAGATCGGGGTCCCCAGTTCATCTCCCGGTTCTGGAAGGCCTTTTTCACACTCCTGGGGGTGACGGTGAGCCTGTCTTCTGGGTACCACCCGCAAAGTAATGGCCAAACTGAGAGGAAGATCCAGGAGATAGGTCGATACCTACGTACCTTCTGCCACGGCCACCAGAACTCCTGGAGCCAGTACCTCGTCTGGGCCGAGTACGCCCAAAACTCTCTCAAGAGCCCAGCTACTGGATTAACACCATTTCAGTGCGTACTCGGTCATCAACCCCCGCTATTCCCCTGGAATGGGGAAACCTCCGAGGTCCCCGCTGTGAATCACTGGTTCCAGGAGAGTGAGAGGGTTTGGGCATCAGCGCACCGACAGCTTCAGAGGGCAGTCAGAAGGCAAAAGATCACAGCCGACACCCGGAGATCTAATGCCCCAATGTACAGACCTGGGCAAAAGGTTTGGCTGTCAACCCGGGACATCCGCCTTCGTCTGCCCAGCAAGAAGCTGTCACCTCGATACATTGGTCCCTTCACCATCCTGTCCCAGAACAATCCAGTCACATTTAAGTTAAGTCTTCCACGCACCTACAGAATACACCCCACATTCCATGTCTCTCTATTGAAACCATACCACACCCCCTCACTTTCTGTTTCCCCAGAGTCTGGCGATCCACAGGAGCCCCCATCGAGCCTCGACCTGGAGGACGGCACGATCTACGCTGTCCGTGAAATCTTGAGGTCCCGTCGTCGAGGTGGTCGTCTGGAGTATCTGGTGGACTGGGAGGGTTACGGTCCCGAGGAGAGAAGCTGGGTTCCTCGGGATGACATCCTAGACCCAACCCTTCTCGCCGAGTTCCATCAGGCTCAGCCCCAGATGCCGGCCCCCAGGCGTAGGGGTCGCCCACCACGACGACGTATTCTCCGGCCCTCAGGAGCGGTCCGTGGAGAGGGGGGTTCTGTGACGCGCACGCCAGGCTCCGCCCCCGCACAACGTCCTACGTCACCCGAGTTCTAGCACGCACGCACGTCTCACACACACACACACCCACACACACAGCTGCTCCATATTCTGCTGATTTACACACGCGCACACAAAAGCACCACTCTTTCACCAGCACGCCGTCCGAGATTAATCACGCGACCCGAACTCTTCTAAAAAAGATAAGACTGTGTTTATTTCCGTGTTTCCTTGAAAAGACTGATATTTCCTTGTGTTCTGAATTGTATCCCTGTGTATTTAAGTTTCTCTTTGTCTGCCTCACTCTGCGCTCCTGTGTACTTCTGTGTCTTCGTGTTGTAGTGTGCTTCTGTGTCTCCTGTGCTCCTAATCTGTTTCAAGCTCCCTCCTATGCACTCCCGTTTTCCCTCCTGCCAGCTCCGCTTTATTGCCTGTTTATTTATTGGTTTCTGTTTTGCTTTTTGTTTCCGATTATTCCCGTGTTTCAGTTCCAGTGTTGATTATGATATTTTGGTTGAACCCCGTGTTTTATTTATCCCCAACTTTGCTAATAAATCACCCTGCCGGGCCAAATCAGAGACTGTCTCGTTTGAGTTCCGTTGGTTCACAGCAATCTGATGCAGAAAAGCTAGTTCATGCATTCATGACCTCCAGACTGGACTACTGTAACGCATTACTGGGTGGCTGTCCTGCATCCTCAATTAACAAGCTACAGTTAGTCCAAAATGCAGCGGCCAGGGTTCTCACTAGATCCAGAAAATATGATCATATAACCCCAATATTATCATCCCTGCACTGGCTACCTGTTCAGTTTAGAATTAATTACAAAATAGCATTACTTACTTACAAGGCTCTAAATGGTCTAGCTCCCACATACCTAACCAGTCTTCTGATACGTTACAATCCACCACGCTCCTTAAGATCAGAAAACGCCGGACTACTGGTAGTTCCCAGAATATCAAAATCTACAAAAGGAGGTAGAGCTTTTTCATATTTAGCTCCAAAGCTTTGGAATAGCCTTCCTGACAGTGTTCGGGGCTCAGACACAGTTTCCCAATTTAAAAGTAGACTCAAGACGCACCTCTTTAATCTGGCATACACATAATTTATTTCTTTACCTCATACTCCAGTACATCTACCCTGAATGGCAACCACGCTAATTTTTTTCACCTGCTCTTTATTTTTCCACCCATCCCGAGGCATCTGGAGATTGTGCCAGCTTCAGTAGACAGAGGCCGACCCTGCGAGGTTCCTGAGGCATCCAGAGAAGGACCTGCTCCAGCTGAATTCTTCTTCATGTTGGTTTAGAGCGACACAAAAATGTTATGTGGTCTGATGAGAGATTGAGCCTATTTCAGAACGTAAGAAGGGAAGCGCATGAAGCGATGCTCCCATCATGCATAGTGTTCCACTGTACAAGCCTCTGGAGACAGTGTTATGATCTGGGGTTGCTTCAGTCGCTCAGGTCGAGACTCAGCAACGTTATGCAGCAATAAAATTAAGTCAGCTGATGACCTGAATGACCTGAATCACCAGTACATCACATCTATGTAGCGTTTCTTCTTTGATGGAACAGACATATTCCAGGACTCAGATGTGAAAGAGCGGCTCTGGTACAGTAGCATGAGGAATTGTTTTTACACATGAACTGGACACCTCAGTGTGTGTATAATCAAAGATAACCTACTGTAAACGTTTTTTTGGCCAGGTAGTGCATTTGAGTAGACTTCATGCACAAAAACCATATATAGTGGAGCAAAAAACTACAAACACAGCAAACATTACATAAAAATAGATTTTGTACTAATTTTATATTGATGGAGGATTTAACCGTGCGGGCTGAGGCTTGCAAGATGATGCTGATCAACTGCATCCATGTGCTGTTTCACCCACTGAACTCTGGGTTCTGCACACACACGACGGCCGCTCTTCATGATAAAACTGCACATGAGAGAAGATTGACATCAGAATAAAACTATAATCCAAACTGTAAATCTAACACTCTGTCGAACGATACATTTCAAACATCAAAGTAATTTACACTTATATTGAATTTATTTTTAAGAATATTTCATATAACCATAAAATGAAGACCGCCATATGCACTGAAAAAAATAAATAAATCTGAGATGTTGTAAATGTAGCATTATTAAATCTGTGTACTTAACAATAAATAATCAAGTTTGAACGTTTACATAAATATATCTAAGTTAGAAATTAATCTGCATTTGTTCAGAATACAAGACAATGTGCATATTTTCCTTAACACATTTTTTTTACGTAATCCCTGACAATCTTTTTAAGTGCACACACACACACACACACAACAAGCAATAATCTTGTTCATTTTACTCTGTTTAAATAAAACTGCCTCCCCATGGAAAAAGCGTGGGAAACCCCGTATCAAATAAAAAGTGTACCCAAGCTTCATTGCGGTAGGAAACAACTCTTTGGCGCATTCTGTTTCACCTCGTGCGCGAAAAAGTTTTAACAAGCAGAAGACGACCTTGTGGATGTTGTGGATTCAGGACCAAGTGCACTTTGAAGGAACTGTGGATGTTCAGGAGTGTATATGCACATAATAAAAAGTGTTCTTACTTCAAGTTTTGTGCTGGGTGAAGTTGCATTTCAAAGTACAAAATTACACAACTGGTATTTTAACTATAATATATAAGAAATGCCTATAGTTACTAACTAGATAATGTGAGTATATGTAACTTTAAAATGAGACTAGGACATTTAATAAAACAAAGTAGGCCCCACTCCCAAGTAATCACAAGTAATATGGAAACTTAAAAAAAAAGAGTTAAATTTCAATTAAAAATACATATTTGAAACTCTTAAAGTTAAGTAAATCATGGACACAAAACAATGACTAGGGAAATTGTTTGAATTAAGTAGGGTTTACCTGCGAAATTACATTTAAGTAGACTTTACTAGCAAAAAAATATTTTTTACATAAAGAAATGTAAGTAGTAAATACAAAGAATAGTCTTTCTTGAACTACATAATAATCTGATGCAAAAAGTTACCTTAATTATTTTAAGTAGATCAGCCTGGATATTTTTTATCAGTGTGCAACATTTCTTACTTTTTATTCAAATGAAAAAAGGATTTAAAAACTTACATGATTGCAGGTTTTCTACAGCCACGCCGAGTTTCTCTATAATCAGTAATGAAACGTGTAGGGAGTTTCTTTCTCTGGTATGTGAAACAGCATTCGTTTGGTTCATTTGTACCTGTGTAAAAATGCATTAATTAATCATCATGGTTTATTAACATGAAATAATATTTGGTTAGAGACACAGCCTGGTGTACGTATATAAATTGAACCACAACGTTGTGATGTGATTTCTTTAATGAATTAATAAAATGTTATTTCATTTTATTTAATTTTTTACAGAATATATTACTATTGTATATATACAGTACAGAGCAAAAGTTTGGACACCCCTTCTCATTCAGCGAGTTTTCTTTATTGTGTTCTTTCTTGTGTTCTTTGGCCCAAACGCGTCTCTTCTGCTTGTTGTCCTGTCCTTAGCAGTGGTTTCCTAGCAGATATTCTACCATGAAGGCCTGATTCACACAGTCTCCTCTTAACAGTTGTTCTAGAGATGTGTCTGCTGCTAGAACTCTGTGTGGCATTGACCTGCTCTCTGATCTGAGCTGCTGTTAACCTGCGATTTCTGAGGCCGGTGACTCGGATGAACTTATCCTCCGCAGCAGAGGCGACTCTCGGTCTTCCTTTCCTGGGCCGGTCCGCATGTCAGCCAGTTTCTTTGTAGCGCTTGATGGTTTTTGTGAGTGCACTTGGTGACCCTTTCACAGTTTTCCCAATTTTTCGGACTGACTGACCTTCATTTCTTAAAGTAATGATGGCCGCTCGTTTTTCTTCACTTAGCTGCTTTTTTCTTGCCATAATACAAATTCAAACTCTTTGAATGAGAAGGTGTGTCCAAACTTTTGGTCTGTACTGTATATATACACACGTAGACAAAATTGTTGGCACCCTTCGGTCAATGAAAGAAAAACTCACAATGGTCACATAAATAACTTTAAAACAAAAGTAATAATTAAAAAAAAAATCTATGAATGTTAACCAGTGAAAGTCAAACATTGCTTTTCAACCATGCTTCAACAGAATTATTTAAAATAATAAACTCATGGAACAGGCCTGGACAAAAATGATGGTACCCCTAGAAAATATTGAAAATAATGTGACCAAAGGGACATGTTAATTCAAGGTGTGTCCACTAATTAGCATCACAGGTGTCTACAATCTTGTAATCAGTCAGTGGGCCTATATATAGGGCTCCAGGTAGTCACTGTGTTGTTTGGTGACATGGTATGTACCACACTCAACATGGACCAGAGGAAGCGAAGGAAAGAGTTGTCTCAGGAGATTCGAAAGAAAATTATAGACAAGCATGTTAAAGGTAAAGGCTATAAGACCATTTCCAAGCAGCTAGATGTTCCTGTGACTACAGTTGCACATATTATTCAGAAATTTAAGATCCATGGGACTGTAGCCAACCTCCCTGGACGTGGCCGCAGGAGGAAAATTGATGACAAATCAAAGAGACGGATAATCCGAATGGTAAATACTGTCACGAGCTATCGGAGGGTAAGCACAGAAGCCTTAGCAGTTAGCCCGTGTAGCGTGGATGGTAAACCCAAACGCGGAAACAACGCGAGTAGGCAGGATAACCACGCAGTTTGTCTAAGAACTCTCTTACACGAAGAGCTAGGATCTACACAAATAAATCCGCGTTCTAGCAACATACACTCAATCAAAGAAGCAACCCAAATTGGTGAGTACTCACAGAATAGTCGGTGAAGCGTCAGACAAGGCATGGGCGAACTCAATGACTGAGCAATGTGAAGCGCCATCTTGATTCCTTTTATGCTTCCTGAAATGCGACCGTATTACTTCCAGGTCCTAGTGCCGGTCGTGTTACGATTGTGCATGACAAATACAAGAGCCCAGAAAGACTTCTAAAGAGATCCAAGGTGAACTTCATGCTCAAGGAACATCAGTTTCAGATCGCACCATCCGTCATTGTTTGAGCCAAAGTGGACTACATGGGAGACGACCGAAGAAGACACCATTGTTGAAAACAAATCATAAAAAAGCCAAAATATGCCAAACTACGTGTTGACAAGCCACAAAGCTTCTGGGAGAATGTCCTATGGACAGATGAGACAAAAATGGAACTTTTTGCCATGGCACATCAGCTCTATGTTCACAGACGGAAAAATGAAGCATATCAAGAAAAGAACACTGTCCCTACTGTAAAACATGGAGGAGGCTCTGTTATGTTCTGGGGCTGCTTTGCTGCATCTGGCACAGGGTGTCTTGAATCTGTGCAGGGTACAATGAAATCTCAAGACTATCAAGGGATTCTAGAGAGAAATGTGCTGGCCAGTGTCAGAAAGCTGGGTCTCAGTCACAGGTCATGGGTCTTGCAACAGGACAATGACCCAAAACACACAGCTAAAAACACCCAAGAATGGATAAGAGGAAAACATTGGACTATTCTAAAGTGGCCTTCTATGAGCCCTGACCTCAATCCTATTGAGCATCTTTGGAAGGAGCTGAAACATGCCGTCTGGAAAAGGCACCCTTCAAACCGGAAACAACTGGAGCAGCTTGCTCATGAGGAGTGGGCCAAAATACCTGCAGAGAGGTGCAGAAGTCTCATTGACAGTTACAGGAATCGTTTGATTGCAGTGATTGCCTCAAAAGGTTGTGCAACAAACTATTAAGTTAGGGGTACCATCATTTTTGTCCAGGCCTGTTCCATGAGTTCATTTTTTTAAATAATTCCGTTGAAGCATGGTTGAAAAGCAATGTCTGACTTTCATTGGTTAACATTCATAGAATGCTTATTTATTATTACTTTTGTCAGATTAAAGTTATTTCTGTGACCATTGTGAGTTTTTCTTTCATTGACCGAAGGGTACCAACAATTTTGTCCACGTGTGTATATATATATATATATATATATATATATATATATATATATATATATATATATATATATATATATATATATACATACAGCACATTTTTAGCAACCTGGACATTTTTTATTTTCTAGTTTAACTTTCTAATACAAGCCACTTATGTTACTTATATTAGAGTTTAAGTCACTGATTAAAACTCATTAGCATTGTACATATTAGAAAATATCTACAAACCAGCATGTTATAAAGGTTAAAGATGTTATAAAGGAAAATTTAATGTTACTCAGGGCCGTTTTGAAGGAGTGAAGAGAGTCGAGAACCACCAGAACCATCAGGAGAGAAGTAGAGGACATGGCTGCCGATGGCGATGATGATGATGATGATGATGATGATGATGAACACTGTTTTAACAGAGTGGTATTAATGCAGATATCAGTTCAGCACTGGTATTATAAGCTGAGAAAAAGATAATGAAGGAATGTGTTTTGATGGAGGGGCAGTTTGTAGGTGACAATAGTGTTTATTATGATTTATAGACACATTTCTCGCTTATGCACATTTTCATCATTTTGTGAAGTTGCTTTGAGGCAATGATCAAGTGCTATATAAATAAAATTGAATTGAATTGAATTTCACTTTGAAGTCACCTCATCCACAGGGAATAATGATAGAGCTACAGTAGAGATTAGCATGCTGTTTTGCATGGTACCACCCAGCATGCACATATACAAACAGGGTGATGATGCAAATATTAACTAACACATCAACCAACAGTTATATGCTAAGAAATTACACCAGAAGAACTCATCTATGTGCTTAAGGCATTCGCCTACCCATTGGAATGTCTGGCCAGAATCATCAAAAACGCAGTTTTTGGATGAACTGTTGGGCCCTTGAAGGTCCATAATCCTAAGTTTCTTAGAAGGGGGTCTTCCAAATGTTGTAAATGTATTCAACTAAAATTCCAAAGGAATTACAGCTTTTTTTTTTCTTCAGTAATATAAATGAAGGGCTAGAAATAACACAATGTGGTCATTTGATTCTCATAGTCATGATCAACATTTACATTTGGATGAGAAATATATTTAACTTTTATCATTTTTGTTTTTTTATTTAATCCATGAGTAATAAACTCCAAACATTATTAGTACTGATGTGTCCCTTATGCTCTTAAACATTGCTATTGTGGAACTGGTTTAAAAAAATAAAAGCTAAGCTAGTCTGGTTCTGTTAAACTATAGCCCAATATCAAAGGTACCTTTCATCTCTACAATTTTGGAGAAAGCTGTGCACAGGCAAGTGCATTCCTATCTGAATGCCAATGGTATTTTAGATAAATGGCAATCAGCTTTGGGACAAATCATGATAGCACTTTGCACAAAATACATTGATCTTATACAATGTATGATTGCTAGCATACCTAACATCTCTCACTCTCTCTCTCTCTCTCTCTCTCTCTCTCTCCCGCCCACTCAGTAAAAAAAAAAAAAAAAATCAATACTCTAAATATAAAAGTTGCGACTTCTGTGTCAGGTTAAAATAGAAATGAGCAGGAAGGTTTAGAAATAAATCTTTTACCACGCACACATTCACATAATTTATTAGTAAACTTTAGAACATCAGCTAGTGTGTTTGACTCTTTATGCTCTTTCTTTTTTTAATTTTCATTTTCAAGCTATATTGTAAATCACTGAAATCGTCACTTATCATCCTATCTGTGTTTTTGCATTGCATTGTGACTGCTGCTCACCTGAGGTATTTATTGGATGAACTTTACTGCCTATGGACACAGAAAAAGGGATCCCTTGTTGCACCAAGATGTCCCCTGGTGTGTGAAAAACATCCAACGTAGTCCTTGCTATGATCTTTTATAAAAAGTGAGGCTCTTCTCTCCTTCTGTTCCGTTGCGTTTTGATGTCTGATAAACTCTGACTGCTGTTTTGACCACAGGGGTGTATCCCCTTTGAATAAATCAGCTGCATGTGTAAACTGCCCTTGCGCCATATCACATCATATTTAACATGGATCCTGACTAGGATTTTTATAGCTCACAAATTTGGCAGGTG
This sequence comes from Clarias fuscus, assembly GCA_030347435.1. Classification (NCBI taxonomy): domain Eukaryota; kingdom Metazoa; phylum Chordata; class Actinopteri; order Siluriformes; family Clariidae; genus Clarias; species Clarias fuscus. The sequence goes on from CM059205.1 coordinate 41,130,395, forward strand.
TATAATAATTTCTTTCATACGAACTTGACTTTTTCTCCTGAGTTTATTTACATATATTTTGCAACTCCCTTTAACACAACAGAGTAGACTGCCTCCTCACTGAAAGTCACAGCTGTCTCCACTGCGAATGAAGATACACATTCCGGATCCAAATACCACATTTGAAAGCAAATCTAAAACAGGTGAGTAGCTCTTTTGTTCCGTTGGCGGGAAGGAAAGTTGTTTTACTTGTTTTTTTTTAATTATTTTAATTTTTTTTTTATTTTTTTTATGTGACATACAGAACAGGCAAACATTAACATGAGAACCTGCATGTACAACATGCAAATTACTTCTTCAATCTAAGTGGATATATCAAAATAACTGATTTCCTTTGTGTTGTGTTTGAATATGACTTATATTTGAATTGTACTTTTATTCATTATACAAACTTCCTTTTACATAAAAGTGCCATTTAAATAAATTGTAATATGATTTCATGATAAAGTTTCAAAAAATGACTAAAACGTTAATTTTACATAATAGTTTCTCTCATTCCTCTATGTTGAAAACAAAAAGACAAAACTAAGTAAGTATACCGCAAAACTGCAAAGACATACACACATGGACAAAATTGTTGCCACCCTTCGGTCAATGAAAGAAAAACTCACAATGGTCACATAAATAACTTTAATCTGACAAAAGTAATCATTTAAAAAAAATTCTATGAATGTTAACCAATGAAAGTCAGACATTGCTTTTCAACCATGCTTCAACAGAATTATTTAAAAAAATAAACTCATGGAACAGGCCTGGACAAAAATGATGGTACCCCTAGAAAATACTGAAAATAATGTGACCAAAGGGACATGTTAATTCAAGGTGTGTCCACTAATTAGCATCACAGGTGTCTACAATCTTGTAATCAGTCAGTGGGCCTATATATAGGGCTCCAGGTAGTCACTGTGTTGTTTGGTGACATGGTATGTACCACACTCAACATGGACCAGAGGAAGCGAAGGAGAGAGTTGTCTCAGGAGATTCGAAAGAAAATTATAGACAAGCATGTTAAAGGTAAAGGCTATAAGACCATTTCCAAGCAGCTAGATGTTCCTGTGACTACAGTTGCACATATTATTCAGAAATTTAAGATCCATGGGACTGTAGCCGACCTCCCTGGACGTGGCCGCTAGGAGGAAAATTGATGACAAATCAAAGAGACGAATAATCCGAATGGTAAATACTGTCACGAGCTATCGGAGGGTAAGCACAGAAGCCTTAGCAGTTAGCCCGTGTAGCGTGGATGGTAAACCCAACCGCGGAAACAACGCGAGTAGGCAGGATAACCACGCAGTTTGTCTAAGAACTCTCTTACACGAAGAGCTAGGATCTACACAAATAAATCCGCTTTCTAGCAACACACACTCAATCAAAGAACCAACCCAAATCGGTGAGTACTCACAGAATAGTCGGCGAAGCGTCAGACAAGGCATGGGCGAACTCAATGACTGAGCAATGTGAAGCGCCATCTTGTTTCCTTTTATGCTTCCTGAAATGCGACCGTATTACTTCCAGGTCCTAGTGCCGGTCGTGTTACGAGTGTGCATGACAAATACAAGAGCCCAGAAAGACTTCTAAAGAGATCCAAGGTGAACTTCATGCTCAAGGAACATCAGTGTCAGATCGCACCATCCGTCATTGTTTGAGCCAAAGTGGACTACATGGGAGACGACCAAGGAGGACACCATTGTTGAAAACAAATCATAAAAAGCCAGACTGGAATATGCCAAACTACATTTTGACAAGCCACAAAGCTTCTGGGAGAATGTCCTATAGGACAGATGAGACAAAAATGGAGCTTTTTGCCAAGGCACATCAGCTCTATGTTCACAGACGGAAAAATGAAGCATATCAAGAAAAGAACACTGTCCCTACTGTAAAACATGGAGGAGGCTCTGTTATGTTCTAGGGCTGATTTGCTGCATCTGGCACAGGGTGTCTTGAATCTGTGCAGGGTACAATGAAATCTCAAGACTATCAAGGGATTCTAGAGAGAAATGTGCTGGCCAGTGTCAGAAAGCTGGGTCTCAGTCGCAGGTCATGGGTCTTGCAACAGGACAATGACCCAAAACACACAGCTAAAAACACCCAAGAATGGCTAAGAGGAAAAACATTGGACTATTCTAAAGTGGCCTTCTATGAGCCCTGACCTCAATCCTATTGAGCATCTTTGGAAGGAGCTGAAACATGCTGTCTGGAAAAGACACCCTTCAAACCGGAAACAACTGGAGCAGCTTGCTCATGAGGAGTGGGCCAAAATACCTGCAGAGAGGTGCAGAAGTCTCATTGACAGTTACAGGAATCGTTTGATTGCAGTGATTGCCTCAAAAGGTTGTGCAACAAACTATTAAGTTAGGGGTACCATCATTTTTGTCCAGGCCTGTTCCATGAGTTCATTTTTTTTTTAAATTCCGTTGAAGCATGGTTGAAAAGCAATGTCTGACTTTCATTGGTTAACATTCATAGAATTCTTATTTATTATTACTTTTGTCAGGTTAAAGTTATTTCTGTGACCATTGTGAGTTTTTCTTTCATTGACCGAAGGGTACCAACAATTTTGTCCACATGTGTATAAGACGTCGATAGTGGTAAAAATGTCTCAACAGGGCACTGACACACTTAAACAAACATTCTTTCCGTAAATAATCACCGTATCAACAATTACACATTTTCTATTTATATACTTGGAATGTCTGCTGTTCAGGGTCCTGTAAATAAGCTGTTACACAATAACAAAGGAGAAAGAGCACATTAATACAAACCTGTGATTTGCAGCTGCTGTAGTTATAGAGCTGGCATAAAGTAAATTAATCTGACTAATCAGAATGAAAAACAGTGATGAGTTTTATAAGACGGTTCTGAGAGTTGTCTTATTTAACTCAATAATCAAGACTCAGACACAGCCTCATTGTTTAAGTTTAGACTGAAAACATATTTATTTACCCAAGTCTTCTGAGATGTTTGGGCCAGTCATGGGCATAGAGTGTTATGGGTGCTGTCTTCCCCAACTCCCTTGAGTTTACAGTGACGCAGTGAAGAACTGGTTAATATTACTTCCCATAGAGCCTCGAGAGTGTCTCATGTCTGACTGTGCTTTTTAGTTGTGCTGTTATTGAAAGTCCTGCCAGATTTCCTCCTTACACTGCACAAAAGTACATTGGTCTCATTCATTAGGAGACTGTGAGCATACAGTACACTGACATGTTTGGCTCTCGATGTTCTTTCAGATTAAATTATTGAGATCGTCAATATGCTGCCACTGATCATTCTTAGAGTGTTACTCAGTTGTATTGTGACTGCTGCTCACCTGAGATAATTATCAGATGACATTTAATGCCTTTGGACACAGAAAAAAAAAAAAACACTGGGAGATCAGGATGTTCTCTTTTCGGAAAAGCATCCATAGCATATTTTGCTGTGATTTTAATTTTAACAGTAGCAAAAATGAGGCTATTCACTCCTTTTGGTCTGTTGTATCATAATGTACTAAAAAATCTGACTGTGGTTTTGAAGCTGCTTTGGCTAAATCAACTGCTTGTGAAAATTACCATAAATGACCCTTGTTGTATCCAGATATCCTGACCACATTCAACATGTATCAGGAACTGGACTGTTTATAGCTCATGCAAATCTGGCGGGTCTACAATCACTTCTTTCAGCTAACCTTGGCTCTTTCCCCTCTTTCACGTTCACATTAAACACAGCAACACTAGCCAATCATTGATGTCTGTCGCAGGGTGGATACGGCTTTTCACGGAGTGTGTAATCCTACTCTGTACTGTATGTCTTTGGACTGTAGGAGGAAACCCACTAAGCATGGGCAGAACATGCACTCTATGCACACAGACCTGAGGCAGCAGTGAAACTCTTAACCCCGGTGTGAGGCCACAATGCTAACCATTACACCACCATGCTGACACCGCCAGCAATTATTGATAGTTATTATGTTTTGGTTAAGCAATGTCTGGTTGAAATTAGTCTTATTACAATACCAAGTGCTCCTCACTGTTGAATTTTAAAGTGGCAATGCTAGTTTGAGTGTTTAATGATTTCAGGTTCCTAGAACATTCGGATTGGGGAATGGAACATAGGGAATGGAACCTGGTGTAGCAAACACAACAGCTTGTGTAACGAGTAGATATTCACTATTTCATTAGGTACACAGTGCTAGTACTGGGTCAGACGTCATTTTGCCTTCATAAGGGTGAAGATGGGCGTAGCTGGGTGCCAATGATTCATTGGCTGGTTGTCACCACCCTTTGAAGGGCTTTACAGTCCTGAGCAATGCAACAGAACAGACCTGAAGTTGCAGTTATTAAAATCCCCAGCGATGATAAAAGCTCCATCAGGCGCATGCGCTGTCTGTTTATAGCAGTACTGGATTCTTTCATGGCTCTCTTAGCCTAAGTATCTGAGGTGGGGAAACACTGCTATTACAACAATGCATGAAAATAGGTTCAATTCAAAAATTCCATTCAAAGGTGAAAATAAAGGCAGAAACAGAATTTGTGCAGATGTAATTGATGTCGAAAAGTGACTGCCATGTATTATACGTACTTGCACAGCTGTAGCAAGCAGAAGAATAGCACAAATACAGCAAAAATGCGGCAAACCTGGACAGATGCTAAGCATCGTGATAGCATCATCCACACTGTAACCCCGAAAAAGTTGACCAAACTCAAAAAATTTGAGGTAATTAGTTACCTCAATTTTTTTTTTAAGTAATGGTGTTTCCAATTTTAAGTAAAGAGAACTATCAATTTTTGAGTTTGTTGAACTTGTTGCATATCAAATAAATTGTTGTTGCTGTCACCACAGCAGACAATCCGGCCCGCACACAAGCTTGGGACAGGTTCTACAGCAGAGTCCCTTCCTGACACAACCCTCCCATTTTATCTGGGCTTTGGACAGACACTTCATCCAGTTGTTGGGAATCGAACCCGGGCTTTCCGCATGGCAGGCAAAACACTTACCACTGAGCCACCAGTGCTCTATAGATTTTAAGTTGGTGGAATTTTAAGGTGACAGTTACTGTTACTTACAGTAAGCACTTACTGTACGATTACTTAAAATATCAAATTTGTTCAGCTAACTTGTCATTTCTACAAACTCATAAATACCAAAAGTTCTGAATACTCAAAAAGCTCTATTAATTTGACCTAATTGCAATTATTTAAGTTAACAGTACTCAATGTGTTTAATTACTTTGAGCATTAGGGTTTACAGTGCAGTCACTGCAGATTTGTTGGCCGCACATCCATTATGTGAATCTCCCATTTCACCACATCCGACAGGTGCTTTATTGGATTGAAATCTTGTTATTGGAAAACTGATTTATGTATAGTAACCTCACTGTTATGTTAAAAAAAAAATCAATCTAAGATGATTTTAGCTGTGAGACATGGTGTGACATCCTGTAGTCATAAAGAGATGAACAGGGTCAGCAACAGCACTGACCCTGGCTGTCTCATTGAAATCATGATCAATTGGTACTAAGGGTTACAACATGTGACAAGAAAATCTACCCCACACTATTACACCACCATCAGCCTGGACTGCTGATATGTCAACTCCTGGGAAAATCTGAATTGTGACAGAGAACCGTACAGTACATCTGCTCCGCTCTCTATTCAACTCCGCAAACCTACCAGCACTTCAGCACCAAGGACAGCGGAAAAGGGGCGGGGCGCCTTAACCATTGAGTTTTCATTCACCGTCCTGGAGTACACCAGCTGTAAAAGGAGAGCGGAGCTCCAGTTCGGTGGTGGGTATGAAACGTAGAGCGAGAAACGTTAATGCTGACTTTCGTTCTTGGATTTTCTTCCCGCAGATTCTGAGGATCCCGCTGAACCCCGAGCGAAACCGCGTAGGAGGGTTAGCCGGCGCCTCACCACCAGTGCCCAGCTACTGCCCGGCGCGGAAGCACGGCGACACCCCCCCACTATAATCGGGTTCCCCCGATTCACCTACCTCCTGCACCGATGCTACACTCCTTCACCTCCAACATTCATAACGTCTAGTGTAAAAAGGGCGAACAAATAATAAAGCTGCTCCACTTGGTACACCACAACCACTGTGATCGTGCCTGTGTCAGTTCACCGCTGCCCATAGGGTTTAACAATATAAAATAAATAAAATAAACTATAAAATAAATCCTTTTTTTGACATGATGCAGACATCACTTCAACACTGGTATTATAAGCTGATAAAAGGACTTGGACCATTTTCTACATGAGAAAAAGATTTGGTTTGACTTTTTTTGGAGAACTGAAAATCTCTTCTTCCAGAGAAAACAAGTAAAAGTGCCGTTACTTCAGTGAAATTTTACTGAAGTACAAGTAAAGTTACCATTATAGAAATCTACTCAAGTAAAACTAAAAAGTAGCTCATAAAAAATTAACTCAGAGTAAAAGTGACCGAGTAACTTTTTATTTTTAACAGCTGGGGTGGGATGGGGGATTCTAGTGTAGTTAAAAAGACAAGAGGATATAAATCACAAACCAGTTGTTTTTAACTGAAGGAACACCTTTGCATAATAAAGCTGTTGTCATTCTTGTGCTTGAAAATCAAAGTGGTCACTTAAATATGTCGTTACGACCCAGTCTAGTGTCGGCCGAACAGCAAGAGAATGGTTATAAACTGTATGGAAATGGTGGTATATGGCAGAAAGAACTAGATCCAGTCGTTAATTGATGAAATAGTGAGGTTTGTATTGGTTTACAAAAATAATTGCTTATTATAATTGCTTACACACACACACACACACACACACACACACACACACACACACCACCAGGCTCAGCTTCAGGGTGGACACAGGCCAAAATAATAAACAAAAAGTTATCTTTTTAGTAGCTAGATTATCTGCAAAAAAAAACACAAACAAAAATACAGGTACCTTCCCTGACTCCCTAAACCAAAAACAGTGAATAAATTCTGTCTTCCCAAGATAAATGGCAGTCACACCTTGTGAGTGCACAAACATACAGTGAAATTATCGACAAAAATAAATAAAGTGCCAAGCAACCAAACCAAAGGGGAAAAGCAATAATCAAAGTCAATGGGAGGCAAAAAGTCAAAACCGGAATCACAATCCAAAAATAATCTCTCTCGAACACAACTAAAACCTCGCCTACACGCCTGGGAGGAAACTCACCAAGCACGGGGAGAATGTGCAGACTCCATGCACATAAAGACGGAAATCGAGCCTGGACAGGAATCAAACCTGGATTATGGAGGTGCAAAGCAACAGTGCTAACCACTACACCACCAGGCCACCTCAAAAAGCATGATATATATATTTTTTTTTCTTTTTTTTTTCGCTCAGTAGCGCATATGATTTAAAATATAGTGAAGTACAATACTTCAAACAAAACATACTTAAGTAAAAGTAACATTAAAGATTTTAAAAACTACTTTAAAAATGCACAAAAACAACTACTCAATTACAGTAACGTGAGTAAATGTAATTCGTTACTTTCCACCTATGCACATGGGTGGCACAACAAATATATACACGAGTCAAGGTCTTAAGGAAACAGGGGAATTTTATTTCGAAAAATGGGAAAGGTAAAGGGTTTAAGAAAGGGAAGGTGTGCACATGCAGGTCTGGTAGTGCCCAGCTGGTGTGCGGACACAGGCTGGTGAGCGATGGTGGTGGGCAGAGTGGCAGAGTGGGCCCGCGTGGGTAGCATCTCCTGCATCTCGATGAGCACTCTTTTTTCCCAATGATCTGGCCAACCGGCCCCTCCCAGCACTCCATTGGGTGTGGCCTCAGACAAGAGTCCCTTATGTCATTCGATGGCTGGGCGGTTTTCCCTGTAGGGAACAGAGGGCCTTAATGTGAATGTGCAGTTGCCTTTTTCCCATCTTTGACAACCAGATCCTGTAGGCTGGCTTTATGCAGAAGCTTGTGCAGTGTACACATGACAGTCCTTCACATGGCGTTCAAACGACTGCTTTCAGTTAAGTGGCGGCTGGTGCAAAAAATTTTGGTGGGGGGCACAAACAAAATTCAAATTAAACTTTTAATACTGGCCTGTAAATAGGCACTTATCAGGTGATTAAGCATCATTACTACTAGTATAAAATAAAGTCCTGACTCACATCACATCCAGTCAGCAGCTCCGCTCGCCATAAGAAGTGCTGGAAAAGACTCGTTGAGAATGATCCAATCACATGAGCCCTAATATTTAAAAACAATATTGATCCACCAAGAACAAAAGTGGGAGGGTTCGGGGCGCACAGAGCTGCGTCACAAGGATGGTTTAAAAAGATCCAGTTAGAGCTCAGCCTCAAGTCACATGCTTTTCAAAAACGTACGTGCCTACGTAGACACTTGTTTGTCATTTTATATTTTTTTAAATTGCAAATAAATTATATTAAGAAATACTTATTACTATTACTATTGTGACTGAATGACTTTATTTCATTATTAAAATGAATAATTAACCAGTAAATCCTAGTAAAAATAAAAGTTATTCTTGAAGCATCCTAACCCTTGAAAGGGGCCTCCCAATCATATGTGACTGATATGGATCTTGAAGCAGATAAAGGTTTAGCGTATACACATTCGCAACTTCCTGTTATTGGACTACATAATCTTATTTAGCTCTTAAGATGCAGATTGGCCCAAGAGATTGAGCGCCATTTCAATAGTTGTTAGTGGCTAGTTGATAACGGTCTACATAGCCATCAAACACATCCATCCTCTCAGGTACATTCTGTCTATTTCTAAAAATTACTAGCCTGAAGATTTATCCAGCTTTGAGGTGCAGTATAAGATACCATTTGAACCTATAATCAAGTTAAAATTCATTTAGCTCAGGTCACAACCAAGCAGTAAAATAATTTTAAAATAACAACACTTACAGCATCAGGATCTGAAGATAAGTCACAGAAAATATGAATCGATTCTTGAGTTTTGGAACAAAATTGAGAAAATGTCGTGTGTGTGTGTGTGCATGTGTGCATGTGTGCGTGTGTGTGTGTGTGTGTTTGGAGAGGAGGATGGATTAAAAATGATGATAGAGATAGCGATTAGCATGCTATTCTGTGTTACCACACAGCAACAACCACACTCAGCACATTAACACCACTGAAAATAAGTAGTGTCTCACTTACCCATACTGCTGATCTAGCACTATGCAGAGTAACTCATTATTATAACCAGGGCATTGGGTCTGTCACTTACCACTCTTTACTGTAACTTCAATAATTTAACTGATTTTAGATAAATGCATTTTCTCCATCTGCCAACTGGACCCTGTCACCACACGGGTTTGGTTTATGCCAATTCATTTTCATTGTTATGTTTTCAATATTACATATTTGCTCTTATTTACCTCAAGTTCTTCTTGTGACAGTCTGAAAGGTTGATGGGCCAAAACCACAAACGGGTACAAAGATAGAGAGTCATGATCATTTTACTGCCTGACAGATGAAGAAAATGAAACAGAAACCACCAGTTGAGAAACCACCACTGTTGTTCAGTGTTCTTATAGAGATTCATCATACTCAGTCACAAATAAAGTGTTTGCTTTTATAATGGACTCCACTCTTCTGAAAAAAACTTTCCACTAGATGTTGGAGCATAGCTGTGGGGATTTGTATTCATTCATTCATCTACTCAAGCGCTTATAATAATAATAATAATAATAATAATAATAATAATAATAATAATAATAATAATAATACATTTTATTTATAAGCGCCTTTCAAACACTCAAGGACACGGTACAAAAGTTACATAAAGCCACATAGAAATAAGACAAAACAAAAAACAAACAAAATATACCAGCAACAAAACAAAATTAAATACCAAGAGAAACGGTGCAAGAGAGAGGGCAGGAAGGATATTAGGTGGGTAAGCAAGAATAAACAGGTAAGATTTGGGTTTGGATTTAAAGAGAGACAGTGAATCAATGTTGCGGATTTCTGGCGGTAAAGAGTTCCAGAGCCGGGGAGCAGAGTAACAGAAAGCCCTCTGTCCCATGGTGGAGAGACGAGCAGAAGGCACAGAGAGATGGAGAGAAGAGGCAGATCTGAGAGAGCGAGAGGGAACATGAATATGAAGAAGATCAGATACGTAAGATGGGGCAAGATTGTGGAGAGCGTTGAAAGTAAGAAACTTTGAAAGTAAGGAGAAGAAACTTGAAGTCTATACGGTGCTGTACAGGAAACCAGTGAAGCTGCTGCAAAACTGGAGTGATGTGGTGAAATGAAGGAGTTTTAGTGATGATGCGAGCTGCCGAGTTTTGAACCAGTTGAAGCTTATGAAGAGTTTTATGAGGGAGACCGAAAAGAAGGGATTTACAATAATCGATATGGGAGGTTACAAGATTGTGGACAAGTATAGCAGTGGCCTTCTGAGTGAGAGAAGGGCGTAGACGATTGATATTGCGTAGGTGAAAATAAGCGGATCGGGTAATGTTATTAATATGCGATTGAAAGGAATGTGCACTGTCCAGGAGGACACCCAAACTCTTAACCAGCGTAGAAGGAGAGACATTAGAATTGTCAATAGAAAGGGAAAAGCTGTTTATTTTAGAGAGAGTGCCAATTAAGAGAAATTCAGTTTTCTCACTGTTTAATTTAAGGAAATTGGGCGAGAACCAGGATTTGAGTTCATTAAAGCAGTTGAGAAGAGAGGAAGGTGGGAGGGTAGCATTAGGTTTGCTACAGTAATAGAGTTAACAGTGGAAGAGAATGTCATATTTTCTAAAGATGTTGCCTAGTGGCGAAAGGTAGGTGATAAAGAGAAGAGGACCTAGGACAGAACCCTGTGGAACTCCAGTGTTAACAGGTGAAGATTCAGAACGAAAAGAGTGTAATTTTATGAACTGTGTGCGCCCTGATAGATAAGATTTAAACCAGTCAAGGGGGGTGTTAGAAATGCCGATAGAGATAAGTCGATTAAGAAGGATAGTATGTGAGATAGTATCAAAGGCAGCACTTAGATCAAGAAGGATTAGAAGAGTGACTGAACCAGAATCAGCTACCATAAGAAGGTCATTAGTAATTTTTAAAAGAGCAGTTTCAGTGCTATGGAAAGGGCGAAAACCAGACTGAAAATGTTCGTACAAGTTATTACGAGTTAAATGAGAGTGCAGTTGAGAAGCAACAATGTTTTTCAATGATTTTAGACAGAAACGGTAGGTTGGAGATTGGACGAAGATTATTGAAATGACACGGATCAGCACCAGACTTCTTCAGAATCGGAGTGATAGTAGCAGTGACATAGGGACAATACCAGTAGTAAGAGAGGAGTGAATGATAGCAGAAATAAGAGGAATGAGAGAGCGTAGGCAGGCCTTAACTAGAACAGTGGAAAGAGGATCCAGAGAACAAGTAGAGGACTTAGATTTATTAATGAGATCTATAATATCTGAATTAGTGAGAAGCTGGAAAGCAGAGAAAGTATAGAGAATAGGATAGAGTTCAGAAGTTGTAGTTGGATAGGATGGTGAGCCTAGATGTAGATGGATTTTATGTATTTTCTCATTGAAGAAGGACGTCAGAGAGTTGCAAAAGGCATAGGATGTCAGGGATAACCCCTAGAGGGCGCCAAAGCGCCCTGTGGTTTTTGTTTGTAGTTCCTTTAGTTTAAACTTCAGTTCCCAACTCGGTCAGGTGACCAGGGGGCGCTCACCTGAACCGAGTTGGTTATTAGTTTTATTATAAATAGTTTGGTTTCATTTAGTTTCGTGTCTTGCGTCTGTTAATTTATCTTGGTAAATGGCTGCATGGTTTAGTTGTGTCTTTTGTTTCATCTATTCGTGTTTTAGTTTCAGGTTCCTTATAAAGTATATTTGTTTTGTTGAGTTTCCCTGACTTTTGGTTCATTAAACATCGTTTCCTTTAAAACCTGGATCCTCTTGCAGTTATGCCTCGCACCACTAACCGTGACATAGGAGTACAGATGAGAAGGTAAAGAAGATTGGGGACTAAACACAGAGTTGAAAACCGAGAATAACATTTTGGAGTTGCCTTCATTAGTACAAATCAGGCCAGAATAATACCTGGATTTATTATCTGCAATGCAACATGTATAAAGCAGAGTGTGATTTGCGTACAGTTCTTTGTGGATATTAAGATCCATTTTTCTATAAAGCCGCTTAAGCAGATGACCTTTCTTTAGTCCTTTCTTTCATTTGTCGGAGCTCTGTAGTGAACCAGGGTGCAGACTGAGTAAAGGTGACTGTCCTTGTTTTCAGAGGAGCAAGTGAGTTACTGTAAGAATAGACATAAGGCCATCATTATAGCAAGAAACCAGATCATCTGGGTCAGATAGACAGTTCATGATGTTATCAATACTACTGGTAAGAGAGTCAGAACCGATGTCCTTAATACTACTGAAAGATATGATACGAGGTCGTTTGATTACTGAGAGAGAGAGTTGAAAATTGAAGGAGATAAGAAAGTGATCAGTTATTGGGAGATCAACAGCAGTCCAAACGGAAGGAGTGAGACCAGAACAGCAGATTAAGTCCAGAATATGACCCTTGGAGTGAGTTGGAAAGTCAATATGCTGCCGGAGACCAAAACTCTCAAGACAGGCAGCAAAGACGTGGCTACAGCCACGAGGCTGAGAGATGTTCACAAACCCAGGTGGGGTTGACTCATTGAGGGCGGAGAAGTCATTGGGTTGTTGCCAAGTTTCCGTTAGACAGAGGAAATCAAACTTTCGGTCAGTGAGGAGATCAGACCAAAGTTTATTATGGCATCATGACATATGGCATTAGCATTAGCTGACCTACCTGGTCTAGCTAACAAACTGTGATATCTGGGTGAAGATGCAGCACCGGCGGGGGCTCCGACAGGTGAGAGCGAAGCCGGAGCAGCTCAGCAGCCGAGTATTGGAGCAATCCTGTTGCCGGTTTGTAGACAGGTAACAGGAAAAACCAGGTGATGGTACACCAGGAATAAATACAGCCGACCCTCATCGTAGTCCCAGATTGTTGATATAGCAGGGCACACAGGATTTCGTAGATAAACAAAAAACAAAAACAAACACACATATTGCCGGAGAGCAGCGGCAGCAGGCACGCGCCAGCGTCCACTCAAAGGCCAATGTTGGGATGTTGTCGAGGCTCCAGTTCCAATTCATCCAAAAGGTAATGCTTCAGTGGAATTGAGTTTAGTCAGGGCTCAGTGCAGGCCACTCATGTTATTGCACTCCAACACACTCTTAACACACCGTGTCTTCTGTGGATGGCTTTGTGGATCTCACAGGAGCATCATCATGCTGGATAAAGGTTTGGACCTCTTAGTTCTCTTAAGAAATTGTGATCATATTTTCCACATTTAGTTCCGAGGTGTTTGTAGAAAGTCAACATATGGGTGTATTAATATCTACAAAAGAACTTACACTCTCTGTTTAGTATTATTACGGAATAAAGCACAGCATGTGGTGCTGTTAGAGTAAAATAATCAATAATGATGCAGTTCCACTTCCTCTTATCACAGCAATTTGTCAATAGCATTTTTGTATATGTACATTTAATGACATGTATTTGTACCAAACAAAGTAACTTCTCGTCTCATGCTGTAGCAGCTGTAAACAGATGCACAGGGAACACTGTATACATCATTGGGAGCCAGCTGTTACTATAAAAACAATAACATAAGAATGAGCACATTAATATAAATCTGGAGTAAAGGAATCAACACGTTCTGACCAATCAGAATGTAGTATAATTTTTATTGATTATTATTATCATTATTATTATTATTATTATTATTATTATTACTATTTTATATCTGTTTTCAAGGTTTAGGAGTAGCAATAATAAGATGGTATGTAAATGTTGAGAAATTATTTCTGTACAGACTAGAAGTATAGTCTGTACAGTTTCTCTACAGCATTACCCAAATTCAAATTCAAATTTTATTTGTCACATACACAGTCATACACAGTACGATATGCAGTGAAATGCTTAGGCGACTTCCCTGACCTTAAAATAAAGACTATTAATAGGAAATAAATATTACAACAGAAATATTACTAAGAAAGAATATCTATATAGGAAATAAATATTACAACAAAAGTAAATTTGATATATATGTGTGTGTGTAAATTTAACTAAGAAAGAATAAAATTAAATATTAAATCTGTATAATACAAAATATTATATTTTTTGCATTTACAGTAAAATGTGGAAAAGTGGCAGAATGCATGAATAGAACTGTTCTTTAAATTCTGTAAGATAAACTGACTTTATGCCCTGTCTATACACCGAACAGGCTTTACATAAAAGTACGTTTTGTACAAATGTTGTAATAATGGAAGAAAGATTTAAGGACTTGCTTAAGGTTTGATCAAGATTGAGCAAAAGGCCGTGTGAATTTTCTCCATGTGCTCCTTTACCCACTGATCTCTGGGGTCTGCGCACACATGCTGACCGTTCTCCAGGATAAAACTGCAGATGAGAGACAATTAATGTCAGAAAAAATGTATAATCCAAACAGTAAATATAACACTCTCACTCATCATAAACTGCCAACATTATTGATACTAAATTGTAAAACTAATTTAAAATAATATTTTTTAAATAATTATTATTATGTTTTATGTAACCATGAAATTATGATTGATTTGGGGAGAAATGTTATTATTATTTATTTCAGTGAAACAAAGGTATGAAAACGTACATGATTCCAGGATTTGGACAGCTACGGTCAGGTTTTATATATTCAACAATGAAATGTAGAGGGATTATATTCCTTTGGTATGAGAAACAGCATAACCTTGATGATTTGAATTCTTTATCTGTAAGTTGAAAAATAAATACTAATTTAATCAGTCATGACTTTGTTAGCATAAATGTATTTTATATCTGGTAAGACATGGTGCTGTATTTAAATGCTCCCACCTCACTTGATGTGATGTTCTTTTTCAGTTATTTATTTATTTATTTTTTGTTTCTAAATGAATATTAATTTTCTGAAAGTGTTATTAAAAGAAAAAATAATCCAGTTTGGTGTTGTAACATTAACTGCATTTCTTAAAGCAGCACACCACACCAAAGGGATTAATAGTGAATAATAACACCAGTGTAGTTTATGTTTCTACTCCAAATCTTTGCATACAGCATTAACTGATTTTTATTTTTATTTTACAAATGATGAGAAGTGAAGATAATAATAATAAAAATAGTAATAATAATAATAAAACTACTACTACTACTACTACTACTACTACTACTACTAATAATAATAATAATAATAATAATAATAATAATATGTACAAAGCATTGTGTTATAAGTTAAAAAGATGAACGTTATCTTACTCTGGGCCGTTGTGAAGGACTGAAGGCAGGCGAGAACCATCAGAACCATCAGGAGAGAACGAGAGGACATGACTGCTGCTTAAAGTAATGATGATGATGATAATGAGGAGGAGGAAGACACACATGCAGATATTATTTCAGCACTGGTGTTATAAGTTAATAAGTGGAGAGGGAGATAAGTCTGAGCGGAAGGTCAAAAACGTTTCCTTTTTCTTTTGACTCAGAGAGAAATAAAAGTCCCCGCTTTGACAGGAAATATGTCTGTGGTTTTCACCCAAAGTGAGAACTAACTGAGTGTTTAACCCCTTACGTCCACACTTACAACTGTACTACACGACTTATGCAAAAGTTTGGGCACCCCTTGATAAATAACAGGTTTTGGTGATTTTTTTTAATTGGAAAGATGTTAACACAGTCTCTCTGGGAAATGGAAAAAATGCACAATATTCTCAGAAACGTTGATACTTCTTATGCCATGAATTGAACAAAAATAAAAAATAAAAACCTTATTGTGGCACTGTGCAAAAGTTCGGGCACCCTAGCCTCAGATTCTTTGTACAAGGTTCCAGACCTTAATCAGCTTACTACATCTGATGCATGGCAACAGCTGTCATTAGTAAATGCCAATTTCAAAGCTTTACAAATACTTTGACTCTTCAAACCTCGTGCACACACTTGCGGACACTCAACAACCCTGGGTTCCTCTAAGCAGCTGTGTAAGACTCTGAAAACGAAAGGTATTGATGCCCACAATGCAGGAGAAGGCTGCAAGAAGACAGCACAGTGTTGTCCGCTTGCAGTTTCCACAGTGAGAAACGTAATTAAGAGATGGCAGTTCAGGGGAATGCAAAGGTGCAAAGGTTTAGGCACCCTGTCATTATTGTGTAGATAAATAACAGATTTTGGTGTTACTAAGTACTGATTATGTAGGGTGCCCAAACCTTTGCACAGTGTAACTATGCATCAATGTTTGTCAAAAATATTGTGCATTTTTTTTTTCATTTCCAAAAGAAACTGTGTTAGCATCTTTTCAGGAAAAAAGAAATAATAATAATAATAATAAAAATCACCCAAATCTGTTATTTATCAAGGGGTGCCAACACTTTTGCTTAAGACTTTAATTACAATGTCATAATAAGTACTACACTATGTACAGTGAGGTTTATTACAGAAGTGCGTTGCAGCTTCATGGCTTCTGCAGTCATGCACATGTAGGCCACCTGGTGAGAAATCATAGCAAGTCCTGACGATTCATTCCACATCGTGAGGTACAGTAGTTACTCTGTGACAGTAAGTTTTGGCAGTTCATCATAAATTCAGTTCGAGTTTTTACTTAATTCACAGGTACATCTTTACGGGTACCTGCTTAAGAAAACGGTTCTGGAAGGTTTAAAAGCCTTGTGGTGAACTATTACCCATAACAAACTGCAAACATTAGTGATACTTGTAATACATTTCAAGGGCTATCAAATATTTCAGTTTAATAAATTCAATAGTATTTATGTTTTA
Source organism: Clarias fuscus (assembly GCA_030347435.1). Taxonomy (NCBI): domain Eukaryota; kingdom Metazoa; phylum Chordata; class Actinopteri; order Siluriformes; family Clariidae; genus Clarias; species Clarias fuscus. The sequence goes on from CM059205.1 coordinate 41,147,233, forward strand.
AAATGAATGATTCAACAGTGATGAAATTGAAAAAAATTGTGTTTTTCAAAGGTTAATTTGCTTCTCTATTATTATTGTCAGGAGTAGTAATAGTAGCAGTAGTAACATTGCAAGAAATAAGCAGAATATTTCAGACGTTTTATTTATACATTTATTAAGGTAACTTTTTAAAAGAAAAGATGTCATATAAACATTTACATGTATTTCAACATAACAAGGATTTTTTTTTTTTTTACATGTGACCTTGAAGCCATAATGTGTAAATAGAAATGTCCTGTAAAGAACCTCGTCCTAGGTTAAATGAGCTAACTTAGTGCCAGAATTTAAGATTATACCGTATATGGTGAACACACGCAAAAAACAGCTTTATTTCTCATGTTCAAATCCAGAAAACGATACATTAAACAGCACATTTTATACTAATTCTGCACTAATAGATACAGGCTGTAATCACTCAAGGTTGAGGTTAGAGAGAGGAGGTATGAAGATCAGTAGGAGAAAGACGAAGTGCATGTGTGTAAATAAGAGATAAGGTTTTGGCAAGAATAAAAGCCAAAAATAAAAATTAATACAAGATAACAGTGAGAAAAGCAATTTTGTACAAGTTGGAGACGTTGCTGTTGACAAAAAGACAGAGGTGGCAGAGCTGAAGATGCTGCACTTTGTTTTGGGAGTGATAAGAATGCACAGAACTAGGAATGAGAATATTGGAGGAATAGTGCAGGTAGGACGGTTTGTGGACAAAGTTAGAAAAGGCAGAATAAGATGGTTCAGATGGGTAAAGGAGGGATGAGGGGTGTATCGGAAGCATAACGTTAGAGACGGAGCTTCCAGGCAGGAGGAGAAGAGGAAGGATGGTTTGTGGATGTGAAGAGGGAAGACATGCAGGAGACTGAAGTGAATAGGGAAGATATGGTAGAAAGAGTTAGAAGTAGACTAACAGGAGCAGCCCAAAGAAGAAGATTTTACCTAACCATAAAAATAACAATTTAAATGATGTAAAGTTCTCATTATTTATGAAAAAAAAAAAAAAAAAAAAAAGAGAGATTGAATTCTTACATGATCCCACGTTTTGGACAGTCAGCACCAGTTACTTTATACCCGGTAATGAGACGTACAGGGATTCTTCTCTTCCTCTGGAATTTGAAACAGCATTCTTCTGGTTCACTTGCATCTGTGTAAAATAAACTGGACTTAACTTCGTGATTTCTCCAAAGCTAGATGTTCCATTCATAACAAATGTACAAGGGATGAATTCTTCATGTAACTCATCAATAAAATCATCAATCATCATAAAGTCATAAAGTTATGCATAATTTGGGCTGTGGTTGATTTGAGTTACAGCTGCATTGCAGGTGTCAAACCACTAGCTGTCACTATAACTAACCAGCTAACTGGAATTGGTAACACAAAAATTTTGGCATGGAACAGGGTTTAAGGTCTGGACAACGGAGTTCAATAATAATAATGATGATAATAATAATAATCTAAAAATATTCTAAGGGTAATAGTGTAAACTTTATCTTACAGCTGCCTGTTGTGATGGACTGAAGGCAGGTGAGAATCAGCAAAACCACCAGGAGAGAATGAATGTGCATGACTGATAATGATGATGATGATGATGATGATGATGATGATGATGATGATGGTAATACAGGTATTACTTCAGCACTAGTCTGATAAAAATGATATAAAGAGGGGCAGAGGATAAAATGCTTCCTATTGACTCAGAGTGAACTAAAAATAATTTCTTCCAAAACATTAAAATGCCTTGCTGAAGAGGTTTGTCAGAGTGCTTTATAGTGCATGAAAAGTCCAAAACATTAAAAAAAACAATTTTATTATTATTATTATTAGGTCAACATATTGCCATCTTATTCATAATCAATCATATCTCTCTCACTATATATATATATATACATTAAAAATGATTCTGAAGTAAGTGTGGTCATGTGTGTATACATGGATCGCCACACAAATAACTTACAACATGAAGTTAAGATATAAGACAACTAAGAACATGAAGACAGTACTGTCCCTTTAAGAGCTGAACAGTTTCTGTGCTGCAACACTCAGAAAAACAGTGTTACATAACACACAGTGATTTAGACTAACAGCAGCATGCCAAGCTAGTGGAACAGTTCCAGTGTGTTATACACTTTATACACAACTACAGTCAGGAACTAAGAACAAGAACTCCTCATCTGACTAACTTTAAAATATTTATACAACTCTTTTTTTTACAAAATGCATGCATGGCAACAAAGAGCGGATAAACAGCCTTACTGTACAGCGTCCACTGAACTTCTTTTCTGTTTTTTCCTTCTTTCTCTTTTGTGCTATGATCATTGGCAAATCAGTTTCAGATGCATTACCGCCACCTACTAGACTGGAGTTTAGATCAGCCGATGAGTAGAAAAGAAAAACAAAAACAAAAGATGACTTTATATGACTGTACTTGCTAAATTCTAAACTGGTTTTAAACCAGTTTCTTTGAAATACCTCATAATACAGCTTGCTATCTTAACACCACACTGAAAATATTTCCTTGATTAATAGTATATGATTGTCTGTTTCTAATTGTTTGCAGCATTGACATAGTCCTTTAGTATTTGTCCCTGTTGTGTGCAGTGTACTGTATTATTAATACCTGTATGTCCCACCTTACCCTAAGTGATGATCCTGTGTGTTGTCAATTTTTCATTCCATATTCTTTTGGTATGGGCATGTCTTTATATTTAGCATTTTATGAAGCTGTCTTCATGTTTAACTTGTGTGCCGTGATGTCCTGCAGTCTGCATTTCTGAATTTCCACCTTATTACATAAGCATTGTTTATGTTGTTTTAACTTGATTCTTCTTACTGGATTTTTGTATCTATAGAATAGTTTCCCTACTTATGAACATCACTCAGTCACTCACTCATCGACTATACCGTTTTATCCTGTATTCAGGGTGGCCGGGGGCCTGGCGCCTATCCCAGGAGACTTAGGGCACAAGGTGGGGTACATCGAACCGGGTGCCAACCCATCGCAGGACACACACATACACACACTCAGACGCTCATTCACACACTACTGTCAATTTGGGAACGCCAATTAACCTAACCTACATGTCTTTGGACTGGAGGAGGAAATCGGAGTACCCGGAGGAAACCCACCAAGCAGGGGGAGAACATGCAAACACCATGCACACAGAGATGGGAATCGAACCCTGACCCTGGAGGTGCAAGGCAACCACCGCGCCGCTCTTTTTTGTAGCTTGCACCTTCTTCATTATTTATACTTATACATTTATTCTTGTATATAAATTCTTATAACACTAATCACTTTTCTTTTAGAGTTTTTGCATGCCCCTAGTGGTATTGCTTGCATTTACATCTCCAATAATAAAAATTTTAATTTGCATCTTAACGCTTAGGCACTTAGTGTGCCTACTTAGGAACTCTACTTCCAATTAAGCCATACTTTTTCTATCAATCTGCCATCCTTTTCCATTAAAAAAATCTTATTGTGGTTTTAACCATATTATCTGTATACATATAATATTCAGTATAATGGTCGGTTGTGAAACCAGAACCCCGGAGGACTGGTGCCAGTAGAACAGCCTGTTGTTGTCAGCAAGACAGATGAGTTGGGTTAAGGTTAGGTTAGGGGGGACTAACCCTAGGGTTTGTCCAGGAACCTCAGAGCTAAATCAACTAAATTCCAGCAAACTGTTGCTCCTCATCCTCTTCATCTTTCACTTCTTTTTCTTCTAAAGAAAGCAAACCAGTTTAGTTTAGTTAAGTGCATCACCACCACTTACTAAACTCGAAAGTGAATACCACCACTTAAAGTGTTTACCGTGTCTTTACTACGTCCACTACAGGTATGATGTTATAAGTCTTACTTTATCTGTCATATTGTTATTGTTATTCATATTCCTTTCATACACTGACTTTATTGTATTGTATTTAATTGCTTATGAATATCATTGCATATTATCAATTATATCCTCCCTAATAGTAGTATATTCTCAAATGTTTTTGTTTTGGTCTTTTATGTCTTGACACTTCTAGATCATTAGTAATATGAATTTGATAGTACACTTGACTGTGAGTGTGTGGTCACGTCTACCTCCATTATCCAGGTTGATGATAACACTGATTACTGTCAATGAGGAGCAGGCCTATCAGGAGACAATTAAGTGCTTAAAGAACTGGTGCCAGAAAAACAAGCTCGGGTTTCAGTTTCTCCCAAAAGGTTCAGTGCCATCAAGTTTAGTCAGGGCTCTGTGCAGGACACTCAGATTCTTCTATTCTAGCCTTAACACACCATGCCTTCGTTCAGCTATCTCTGTAGATCTCAGGACCACCGTCATGCTAGATAAAGGATTGGGGCCTCATAGCATCATGGAAGGGACACTGTAATGCAACAGCATACAGAGACATTCTGTACGATTGTGTAATAAACAAACTTTATGGAAAGAGGTTTAGAGACAAAACACTAAACATATTAGTGTGACAGTCAGGGGTGCACAAAGTTTTGGACATATAGTTGCATACTGTGTGTATAAAAGCTGATGCCAAGAACTACTGAAGTGGAAACAGTTTATTGGCTCGTGGTGAATAAAGTTTTACATGAGATTCTGCTTTAGTTGACCTTGGCCTGGTTTTTAGTGACTATCATAAAATATTTTTTCCTGTTTGTCTTCCTGCAGTAATAATAAATAAATAAATAAATAAATAAATAAATAAACAGGAACAAAGGAGCATTTCCTGCTCTAATTGTCAAAAGCGTAGACTGTTTTTTTTTTTTTTTTTTTTTTTAAACTAAAGACGTTTAATTATCAATAAGAGCCATTATAGATGTTGCTACTTTGAAATATTATATAGAAACACTATTTAGCTGATTTAGCTGATTGATAACTAATTCTGTGACTGTGTTCCATTATAACCTGCTTAATATAAAAAAACATACACTTTCTCACCAATAAAAGTATAATATAATATTTAACAATTAGTTTTTCATTATGTTTTTAATAGAATTTTAGATTCAATTAGATAGTACTTTGTTAAAACATGATAATTTAAAAATAATAAGATTATATAAATTTGCCATTATTTTAGAAATAACACTAAAACTTTTTTACAAATTTGTGGTTCAGAGCATGTAAAGACGATGAGCTGTGTGGATTTGTTTAGTGGCTGTTATTTATTATTTTTTGATTCTGCTTGTCATGTGTATGGTCACAGGGGATCCAAATCCAGTTCAGGTTGAGGTGCTAATCCATCATAGTGCTAACAATGCTGTCTTTATTTCTGTTATTACAGTTATTATTATTATTATTATTATTATTATTATTATTATTATTAGCAGTAGTAGTAGTAGTAGTAGTTGTTGTTGTTGTTGTCCAAAGTAAAAAGTATACCAAGTATATTAAATCCTAGCATGCCAAAGCATACAGTGTCAAATCATACTTGCAGCCAGACTAATGACTTGTATACTATTGCTATTTTGGAACAACTCATTTTGTACTAAATGCATTCAAGTTGAAATTAAATTGTACAAAACCACAATTTTAAGTGTCTGAGGTGTACTTTTATGTGCCAAAGTGGAACAACTTTAAGTATACTTAGTACATTTAAAGTACATGGCTGTTTATATACTAACGTACATACATGACAATAATTAATGTAATTCAATTATATATTTAATGTATTATAAGTACATAACAGCAGGTTTTTACTGTTTTCCAAATACACGAGTAATATACTGTGAATATATTCTTATTGCAGCAAAAGCATGCTGTTATACTTCTGGCCCATTACAAATACTAAAAAAAAGTTCACTGTGTGGTTGATAAAAATATTCTTTGTTATATCATATAGTACAGACAATCTTCTGTACTACAGTATTGCAAATGTGTTTGCGAGTTAAGAGTATGTTGTTGAAACGCATTACATCGGTAATGACGAGGCAGATTTCATTCATGAGTTCAACAGATTTAATCTGCACAAGGTTACATAATTATACAGCACTGTGGGTTCTCTATCTTCAACAAAACTTCAGGTCGTCTCAAAAACACAAAACAACAATATAAATTGTTGCCTGAAGAAAGACAGGCAACATTATTGTTATATCCTGTATTTGGTCAAACCCAATGTGTTGGTTCAAGCCCTGAAAGACTCTGAAAGATCCTGAGACTCTGAAAACATGCAGAGAGCTACGGAGCATTATACCGGAAGTGAAGTGGATACGATTTAGCAGCAACACATTAGACAATACATTCTATCGTTTAAACTACGTACGTAACTTTAAACTACCTAACGAAAACCATGAAATGTATCACATGCTGATGAAAATAAGACAATAGCGATATGAACTAACACAAACAATGATTAAACTTCCAACCGTTACATTTACACTAGAAGTGCAAGACAACGAAGCCAACCAGAAACAGGCAGTAAGCATGTGCCCGCCTCTAGTTTCTGATTGGTTGATATTGACCCTACTCTAGTTTCTGATTGGTTGGAATAGTGGCAGAGCTAATGCTGCTGCAGTTTGAGCAAGTGTAGCTTTATGATGCTGAGAGACACAAGACACAGTGTTCAAACACGCACACGAATGACTTGAGCACGCAAAAAAAAAAAAAGTGTTTCAGAGTTTCAGTGTGCATAAACGAGTTTGAGAGTGCTTGCAAAAGAGAATAGTGCAGTAAATATAAGTGCATGAATGAGTACATTCAAATTAAAACTGAAAATATACTGAAAATATACTACTATAATATAATATAATATAGTATAATATAAGACTGCTGCATATTTACATTTTGTATTCTAACATAGGCTTTCTGTAGATTAGGACAATGCTTATTTTGAGCATATAAAAAAATGATATTTTTCAATAGCATATTTCTGAAACAATATAACTGTTTGTTATAAAACAATAATTTTCAAGTATGTTTAAGGTTTAATTCCAAAAATTCGTAAAAACGTGGTGTTTGCATCCTTTTTATATATTAACTGATGGTACAGTTTTTCTCAGTAATGTAATGTATTATAGACGATTGGAATATATTTGTAAACAATACATAATGGAAAATTTGGAAACAAAGCCATAATGTGTTCTTAATAGTATATAAGACAAAATGTTTTCCAGTCAATGAGCCAGTATTATGACTGAGCTTATGATTAAATATAAATCAAAGCTTTAATCCTCCTGCGTATTCCAACAAACAATGTGTGAGCACAGTTTGTACTAATTTTGTGTTAATGGAGGGAGGACTTAAGCACTGGAGTCTGAAGTTAGGTTGAACTTTCAAAAAGGCGCTGGTCAATTTTATTCCTATGCGCCTTCACCCACTGAACTCCAGGGTCTGCACACACACGACGGCCGCTCTTCAGGAAAAAACTGCAGATGCAAGAAGATTTACATCAGAATTAAACTATAATACAAATCCTGAATGTAATATTCTTACGCATCATTGAGTCATCACGTTGAAAGATTACCAAGGAAACTTGGATATACCAGATATATTTTACAGGTACATAATATTTTCCATGATTGATAAGGAGCATTTCGTTTTTAAAATGCAACAAGAGAAAAAAAAACATACATGATTTTTGCAGGATTTTTACAGTCATTCCGTGTTATTTTATAATCAGAGATGCAGCGTAGAGGAATTCTTCTCATCTGGAATGTGAAACAGCAGGTGTCTGGTGCGTTGCCATCTGTGTAAAAAGTTTAAAAAAGGATCAGTCATGACTTTGTAAACATGAGGTTCACAATATTGAATTTAATATTTTATTTCTATATTTGTTTTAAAATACAGCCCTTTTAAGCAATTTCCCTCTGGGGAAATCTTTCCTTGAAGAAAGTTCTTGAATTGAATCTTGAATGAATTCAACGCTGGTAAGCACTATTGCCTGATGTATATTTAAATTGTAGCACCTCGCTCTTAGATGCTGGTATGATTTATTTTAATGCATAAAAAATAGTTCTGGCAATGTGTTGTTACAGGAAAATGCTCCACTCCATACACCACATACTGACACACGTACTGACAGTCTAGTTTAACTTTCTATTAGAAGTCAGTTACTTATTGCCTGTCAGTGCATGTTAACATATTGATAAAAAAAAAAAAGAAAGATATATACACTATATTGCCAAAAGTGTAAATACAGATAACAATATGTAAAAGCAACATGTTTTAAAGGTGAAATACGTTATAAAGGAAAAACTTCAATCTTACTGATGCCCATTGTGAAAGACTTAATGCAGGTGAAAACCAACAGAACCATCAGGAGAGAACGAGAGGACATGACTGCTGATGGCGATGATGGATGAAGATGATGAACACTGCGTTAACAGAGAGGTATTAATGCAGATATCAGTTCAGCACTGGTACAGTATTATAAGGTGATAGGAGGAGGAGGGAGTGTGGTTTAATAGAGCGGAAGTTTATAAGTGACACCAGTGTTTCACTTTGACTCAGAGAACTACAGTACAAATCACCTAATCCACAGCGAATAATGAAAGAGATAGTGATTTGCGTGCTATTTTGCATGACGCCACCCTGCACAAGCACACGAGACTGTCTTTTACATCAAGAGAGTGAAGATCATTAATAAAACCAACCAACCTGATGTTTATTATTATTAATAATTCAATATAGAACAGGAGTATACAACTAAACGTTTAAAGTTTCCCAAGCGAAAAAAAGTATGCTTAGTATATTAAATCCTATTACGTTAAAGCATACTTAAGTGTACTTGCATTCAAGATGTAATTAAATTATACGAAAGCACAATTTTAAGTATATTACTGTAAGTCTACGTTTGTGTGCTAAAGTGGAACAACTTTAAGTATACTTAGTACACTTAAAGAATATAGTGGTGAATGCGCTATGCACATACCTGACAGTAATTAATGAAGTGAAACCATATATTATATAGTACTATAGTTTATAAATACATTACAGAAATTTTACTGTTACAAATACATGATAATATACCATTATTCCTATTGCAGCAGTAGAATGCTGTTAAACTTTATTATGTCCAATTACACGTACTAAAAAAACTGCACTTTGTGGTAAAGTGGTCATTATGAGATGTCACCACAGCAGAACATCACCCAACTTGGCACAGATGCCCAGATGCCCTTCCTGACACAACTCTCCCATTCTTCTACATGGGCTTGAAACAGGTACTGCATACAGTTGCGGAGTACGTCAATTACATCATTACATCAGTAACGATGAGGCAGATTTTATTTGTCAGTTCAACAGATTTAATTCGCACAAGGTTATAAAAATAATAGTAATAAATAAATAAAAAACTATAGTACTATAGTTTATTTGTCTTCAACAAAACTTCAGATTGTCTTACAAACACATAAACAAAAATATGAACAGTTATTCACAGGCATTTGTGACAGATTTAATGTGGCAGTTTTACATTTATTCATTCTGATGCGTGCAAATTTTGCTTTAATCATAGAGATTGCCGAGTCCTGTTGTCACTGTGTGTAACTTTTGATCATTTAGAAGGGTGTACAGTGACTGGTCATTGTCTTAAATGCGGCGGTTAAAGTTACCCTATCACTGAGGCCAAAAAGATAGAATGCAAATAGGTGATGCTGATTATCCTCTGGGCTGGTTGATCACGCATCGATCCGTTGGTAATGTCTTGTACCTCAGAGCTCCAGTAGGGGGAGCCCGCGCGACTTTCCCTCGTTAAATCCTAACAAGTGACAATGAGAGCAGCGTTTTGGTCCTTTATCCACCTTTTTTCCATGCTTATAAAATTTAAATAATAACGATATGAACTAATGCATGCAATTATGCAGATTCCAGTCATTACATTCAAATGAGAAGCAGAGAAACTTTTGCATACTCAATCTCTCCCGCACATGCTCCTATACTTGTTTTTGAATCCTTGAAACTCACTTTTGTGCATCCGGGCTCAGTTATGTGTTTAAACTCTATCTCTGGTCTTCAATATCATAAGGCTACACTGGCTCAAACTGCAGCGGCGTTAGAACACTGTCACACTTCCAGCCGACCAGAGACCAGAGTTTTCTGATTGGCTCCACTGTTCTCCACTTCTAGGTTGAATTCACAGCTTGAAGCTGCATCATTGTGTATGTTAGCTTATAGCCTTATTATTACAGAGGGGTATGTTTTCCATGTTACTTAACATTAAATAGTCTGAGGATGGACCTTTCTGTCACGGGTAACCCCTAGAGGGCGCCTAGCGCCCAGTGATTTGTGTTTGTAGTTCCTTTTTGTGTTTAACTTCAGTTCCCCTTATGCACCTCGGTCAGGTGACGTGGGCGCTCACCTGAACCGAGTTGCTCATTAGTTTCATTATAAATAGCGTGTTGTAGTTCTTTTGAGTTGTCTTGCATCTGTTGATTTTCACCTCGTTCATGTCTGTGCGTTTAGTTCGTGTCTTTCAATGTCTTTATACGTGTTTTAGTTTCAGTTTCACTTAAAGTATATTTGTTTTGTTTAAGTTCCCTGTTTTTGATTATAATAAAAGCATCGTTTCCTTTACCACCTGGACCTCTGCGTTTATGCCTCGCACCCAAGAACATGACACTTTCACTCTGTTTAGTAAATGTAACTAGTTACAAACCTAAACAAACCAGCAAGATGCAAAGGAGAAGCAATGATTCAATCAATTTATTTGGAAGGGGGAATACCATGATCAGTACTCTGCCTATACTGACCCTTGCAAATTCCCCATATGTGTACTCCATAATTTCTGATAGTGTGGGACTACATTCATGTTCCCGTGGGCAATTTTAGCTCAGCAGGTTATGGCTCTGGGTTATTCATCAGCTTCGCAACACACTGGGATATACAAAGAAGAAAATTTCCCTGAGCGGTAATGCATAAAGGTCAAATAAAGGCCGTCGTCTTCTTTGATTTGAAAGTGAAACAGAACATTCCTAAACAACACAAACTTGAAAGGTTAGTAAACAATATTGCTCATTATTTATGCATGTCACACTTGTCACCTACAGTACAGCTTTACTGCAGTCTCTCATTTGATAAAGCAATGTATTTGCAGGTATTAGCCTCAGCAGCCAGACGCACAGTTTGACTACTTCCAAATCAACACCGGGGTACTTCACTGCTGTATCCTCTTATCCTCGCTATTCCTGTTGGTGCTCAACTATGTCATGGAGAAGGCCATGAATCAGGATGATTTCGGAATCCTGAGATAAGGGTAACCAACATTAACCGCCAAGTGACATTGTCCTTATTGGAATGAGGAAGAAAAGCATGCAGGAAATGATGACCGGTTTGGAGCATAATTTGAAAAAAGAAGGGCTCTTGTTTAGCGAGAGTAAGACAAAGATCATGCAGATTGCATACACCCCACAAATACCCCACTGCTAGTCGGCTAACAGTGCACAGAAGAGGTGGACAGGATCATATATCTGGTCGACGTTCTGACAAGTAATGGTGAGGAGAACCATGATGTGGTATGTCAGTTGGGGAAGGTGTCAGCAGTATTCCAGTGACTCTGCTATACTCTGTAGCCACAGGGATCCAGCTGCTAAAACCAGAAAGTTGTCCACATGGACTGCAAGGAGACAAAATGTCTTTCAACAACAGTTCCTGAAAGGAATCTTGCATGTCCCCTACTGGGTTACTAATGAATAAATCTAACACCAGACTGGAACATCATCCTCTCCAGGACATTTTAATGGAACACCACCTGTGGTTCCCCAGACACTGATTACTTTTACGGCCCATGATCCACCCAAAAATTCCCATCACATGGCCACCTCCTCAGCTGAAACAGGAGCAAGAATGACTGCATGGCAAGTGACACTGCACATTTATCAAAGACCTTGCTGAATATCACATGATGTCTAAACACATTTCACACTGCACCATGTACCCACTGATCATCCAGTACTGCTCAACTGGTCCCACCATTTCTCAAAGATCAAAGATGATGTGCATCTAGACTGTTTTTCTGTTCTGGCACCTAGATGTCCCAGATGTCCATACAGCCAAGTCACTGGCAATTTACAAGTAATGACTAAAGACCTATTTGTTTCTTACACATTTATACTCTCTCAACCCAGTCTCTTAAAACTAATTTTTTTATCACAGCTTCCCAACAAAGGGTAGACCAGGGTAAACCAGAAACTCATTACTGATTGCGCTGTCTTGAGTTTAAATCCCTGCACTGCCAGATACTGGGTAATGTCTTTCTGTCCATACAAAATGACTGTAAGTACAATAAGTCAAGAAAAAGTAATTGAATGTTTGTGGGATTTATTTGGAACTGCAGCCATTAACTGATTATTTGTGGACAATAATCCATCCAGGATCAAGGGCAAAAAAGGTCAAAAGGTATAGCACTTAAACACACACCATGGTACAAAACCTGCACTCTTAAAAGAATTTTTAAAAAAAGAAGATTTTTTTTCCGGCGAAAAACAAACCAACTACCTCTCTACCGCCACCTACTGTTTCCAGTTGTGTAAATACGCAAGTATGTCCGGGATCACAATCGCTATTACAGTGTGAACGCAGACCTGCGGGGGGGGGGGGGGGGGGGGGGGGGGGGGGTTTGGGGGGGGGGAGAAATCGTGCTCGGGTACAGAATGGAACAGATCGTTACCACTGTGAAACCGGCCTTAAAAGAACAGAGCACAAAAATTAATTGACCTTATAAAGTCTGACTGCTGGCAAACTCCTCTCTCTCTCTATCCCCCCTTAAAAAATACTTTAATTATAAAAGCTGTGACCTCTGTTTAAGGGTAAAATAGGTCTGATAAACATGAGCAGGAAATAATGCATTTTACAATTTAACAAAAATGTTTATTGTTAGAACTTTAGAAAATTCCTTGTGTAAATGCTGGTTTGTTTGTCTTTTGACGTTAATTCAGAACTTGTTTTTGTTTCATTTTAATGCAAAATTTAAAAATCACCGAATATTTCTATACACTGTTACTAATCAATGTTACAGTGTTGTGTGTGACTGCTGCTCACCTGAAGAACTTATCAGATGAAATTTACTGCCTTTGGTCAAAGATGAAGCCACTGAGTGATCTCTTCTTCTGTCAAGATGTCATCTGTTGTGTGAAAAACATCCAAAGTAGATCTTGCTGTGATTTTAACTTTAACAGCAGTAAAAGTGAAACTTTTATCTTCTTTTGCTATGTTTTGCTTCTTGATGTTCTACAAACTCAGACAGCTATTTTTATTTTTTTTTTTACCACTCTGGTGCATCTCCTTTGCCTGCATCAGCTTCATGTGCGAATTGCCATGAACTGGTCTTGCTCAATATTTGGACACATTATATTCACATGGCTAATGACTTGGGCCTTTATAGCTCCCTCAAACATGGCAAGTGTACAATCACTTCTTTCAGACAAATTTGCAGATGTATTACATACAGTAAGCAACTCCAACTCCAAATTCCGTTCCTCCAACAGAGGAGGAGGAACTGGCAGAATAAGGCCCCACCTCACTGGAGCTGTTTCCACTTGGAATTAAGAGACTGATTCCAGATCCAAATAACACATCCGAAATCAAGGAGTGTGAGGTTAACTTGTGTGCAATACTTCTTCAAAATAGAAAGTAGAGCACAGATGAACATTTGTGTGTGTACCTGCAGGTTAATCCGGTGAGGATATTTGCCCAAGTGAAAGAAAAGCATGCAGGAAATGATGACCAGTTTTGAGCACAATTTGAAAAAAATACTCTGTATGCTATACTCTGTAGCCACAGGGATCCAGCTGCTGAAAAAAGGGACATGGACTTCAAGGAGACAAAATGTCTTTCAACAACATGTTACTAATGAATAAATTCAAACACCAGACTGGAACATCAAAAAAACAACAACAACAACAAAAAAGTGGAATAACTTTGAGTATACTTAGTACACTTAAAGTATATGGCTGTGTGTGTACTAACGTACATACCAGACAGTAATTAATTAAATTAAAGTATATATTTAATGTATTATCCTTACAGACCTTACAGCAATAGTTTACTGTGTTACAAATACACGAGAAATACTGTATACTATGAATATATTCTTGAGAAGCAGGACAGGGTTTCTTTGAGACAGGAACAATGGCAGACTCTTTAAAGCATGTGGGGATTACTAATTGGGATGAGAAGAGTTAGAAATATTTCTGTGAACTTTACCCTGGCCCTGACGTCATTGAGGATGTTTTCCAGTTACTAGACGTTGGCGAGCACGATGCTACGCAGAGGCATGCGGTGTGCACAAGCTCTCAGCCTTTTCCAGATGATGGCTTGTTTGCCACGGGGGCCGCTGCTTCTGATTGCATTCTTTGTTCTCCCTCAGGATCTTACTTGGCTATATTGGATGCAGGATTAAAACTGTCAAATTGTGCATGCATTGTATACCAATAGAAATAAGAATATCTCTATTGTACCTTATGTAATCAATGGTGAAGGATTTAAGGATTAAAAGTTAACTTAAAGAAAAAAAAAACTAAGAAAAATGAGGTCGGAGAAGTTGTGACAGCGGTCAACAGACTTCTTTACCACTGCTATGCAGACGACTCACAGATCTACCTTCTTATCAAACCACATTGGGACAGATCCAAACAGTCCTTACTGGAGTATTTATTACAAATATAAACTTGGCTGGCATAAAAACCTCTTCGTTAAAAAACGAAATGATATTTGACCCTCTTGCCTTTAGTAGTACTATTGCCACTAATCTTGCTTCCCTGGCTTCATCAATAAACCCCTCTGTAAGAAATTTGGGACTTATATTTGACTCTAAGCTTACATTTGAGAAAGAGATAAACAACTTAGATTATTATCAAAGATGAATACTTTTTCGAGGCTGGCACGGATTTTTCCTAATGTGACTGACTCTTGTAACAGATGCAAACAGTCTCCAGCCAACCACTCTCACATGTTTTGGTTCTGTCCCAGACTAACCACATTTTGGACTGAAATCTTTAAAACTATTAGTAAAGCATACAACACAGTTATCCCCCCCGACCCACTTTTAGCTATGTTCGGCACCGCCCTACATCCATGTACCTCCAAAATCCTGCAATCTGTTCTTGCCTTTGCCACCCTTTTGGCCAGGCGATTGGTACTTCTCAAGTGGAATCAATCTCAGCCTCCAACTCATAATAGATGGGTGAAAGAAATGTTTATGTCCATTAAACTTGAGAAGCTTAGGTTTTCCCTTAATGGCTCATTAAATTTGTTTGAAAGAACTTGGAGGCCTCTCTTAAAACATTTTGATTCCTTGACATCTCTTCCCGACTGTGCTGACTGAGCAACCCCCCCCCCCCCCCCTTGTTTATTTATTTATTTATTTTTTAATTATATTTATTTATTTATTTTTTTTGTTGTTGTTGTTTTTTTTTGTTTTACACTTTGGTTGTTAATTAGTTTGTCTAATTAGAACTGTGGGATGTGTGAACACAGGGGATTGGAAGAGGGATATAATAGGGTAAATAAAAAGAAAAATGGAAGTTTTGCCTGCTGTATTGAAATATTATGTTACCTGTGAAATAACTTCTAATAAAGAAAGTTAATAAAAAAAAAAAAAGATGAATACTTTTCTGCCTTTTCCATATATACAGTACAGACCAAAAGTTTGGACACACCTTCTCATTCAAAGAGTTTGAATTTGTATTATGGCAAGAAAAAAGCAGCTACTGTAAGTGAAGAAAAAAAAAAACGAGTGGCCATCTTTACTTTAAGAAATGAAGGTCAGTCGGTTCGAAAAATTGGGAAAACTTTGAAAGTGTCCGCAAGTGCAGTCACAAAAACCATCAAGCGCTGCAGAGAAACTGGCTGACATGCGGACCGGCCCAGGAAAGGAAGACCGAGAGTCGCCTCTGCTGCGGAGGATAAGTTCATCCGAGTCACCGGCCTCAGAAATCGCAGGTTAACAGCAGCTCAGATCAGAGAGCAGGTCAATGCCACACAGAGTTCTAACAGCAGAAACACATCTCTAGAACAACTGTTAAGAGGAGACTGTGTGAATCAGGCCTTCATGCGAGAATATCTGCTAGGAAACCACTGCTAAGGACAGGCAACAAGCAGAAGAGACGCGTTTGGGCCAAAGAACACAAGAAAGAACACAAGAAAGAAAACTCGCTGAATGAGAAGGTGTGTCCAAACTTTGCTCTGTACTGTATATCCATAGTCATCCCTAAACACGGACTTCAATTAATTTACTTACACACATGCTCATTCACACACTACAGGCAATTTGGGAACAGCAATTAGGCTATCTTGTATGTCTTTGGACTGTGGGAGAAAACCAGCATACCCTGACGAAACCCACCAGGCACAAGGGGAACACGGAAAGATCTTGGGAAATTTCTCAATATGCTACAACGCACAAATCTATTAAACCAACATAAACTACTTGCAGAAAATATTATAACAACAATTACTAGAAATACCTGCTGAACAGTATATCCCTCACTGGTTTTGCTGGCATTATACTGTCAACACAAAAGCAAAAGAGACAGCCAGACAGAAAGACAGAGAGAGAGAGAGAGAGTCCTGTATATAAATCTCAAATTTTAAATGGTCAGTACTTTGACTCACCTCAAGACAACCCCACCACTTATCCCAGAATGTTCATAGATATTAGGTCGGTTTTTACTTCCAAACTAATCATGAAGCTGAAACAGCTTGGCATCAGCACTCACCCCTGTAAGTGGACACTGGACTCTCTTACAAACAGAACACAGCATAGCACTATACAGTAGGTAATGAACTTTTTTTTGCATATTTCTATTCGTCACAGTATGACATGCAGTGAAATGTTTACGCTACTGTTGGTGACTTAAAAAAGAAATAACAAAGGCAAATGCCAGTATAAAATAATATAGAATATAACATCTACAATGTGTAGTTATTTTGTTACAATAGAATAAAATAACGTATAATATAGAAATATGTAAAAAATAAAAAGTAAAAAGTATGAACTGTATAAATCAACATTGTAAAGTATATGGAATGTGCGATGTTTGCGATGTACAAACAACAAATGCATGGGTGGTCATGGAGTGTGTAATGGTATGATGAGCAGTGGTGATATTGTCCATCTTTAAAGTGTAATAGTTAGTCCTCATTTATATGAAAACATAACTAGAAATGTGCAGCAGATACAGTATGTCACAAAAGTGAGTACACCCCTCACATGTCTGCAAATATTTAGTTCTATCTTTTCATAGGACAACACTGCATAAATGACTCTTTGGCACAATGAAAAGTAGTCAGTGTAAAGTTTGTATAGCAGTGTAAATTTATTGTCCCCTCAAAATAACTAAAAATACAGCCAATAATAGCTGAACCCCTGGCAACAAAAGTGAGTACACCCCTAAGTGAAAATGTACAAACTGAGCACAATTAGTCATTTTCCTTCCCCTTTGTCATGTGAATCATTAGTGTTACACTGTCTCAGGTGTCACCAGATAGCAGGCGAGTTAAATTTGGTATAAAAGCTCTTCCACTCTCTCAACCTGGCCACTGAAAGTTCAACATGACACCTCATGGCAAACAACTCTCAGAAGACCTGAAAAAATGAATTATTGCTTTACATAAAGATGGCTGAGGCTATAAGAAGATAGTCAACACTGTGAAACTGTGCTGCAGCCCAGCGGCCAAGACCATCCAGCGCTTTAAGAGGACAGGTTCTTCTCAGAACAGGCCTCGCCATGGTCGGCCAAAGAAGCTGAGTGCACGTGTTCAGCGTCGGATCCAAAGATTGGCTTTGGAAAACAGACGGATGAGTTTTAGCGTCCAGCATTGCTGCAGAGATTGAAGGGATGGGAGGCCAGCCTGTCCGTGCTCAGACCGTACGCCGCACACTGCATCAAATTGCTCTGCATGGTGGTCATCCTATAAGGAAGCCTCTTCTAAAGATGATGCACAAGAAAGCTCACAAACTAATTTGCTGCAGACATGTAAACTAAGGACCAGGATTACTGGAACCATCTCCTGTGGTCGGATGAGACCAAGATAAACCTATTTGGTTCAGATGGTGTCAAGCGTGTGTGGCGGCAACCAGGTGAGGATTACAAAGACAAGTGTGTCTTACCTACCGTCAAACATGCTGGTGGGAGTGTTATGATCTGGGGCTGCATGAGTGCTGCTGGCATTGGGGAGCTACAGTTCATTGAGGGAAACATGAATTCTAACATGTACTGTGACGTACTGAAGCAGAGCATGACGCCCTCCCTCCGGAAACTGGGCCGCAGAGCAGCGTTCCAGCATGATAATGACCCCAAACACACCTCCAAGATGACCACTGGCCTGCTAAAGAGGCTGAGGGTAAAGGTGATGGACTGGCCAAGCATGTCTCCAGACCTAAACCACATACAGTAGAACACCTCTGGGGTGTCTTGAAAAGGAAGGTGGAGGAGCACAAGGTGTCAAATATCCACCACCTCCATGATGTTGTGATGGAGGAGTGGAAGAGGATTCCAGTGGCAACCTGTGAAGCTCTGGTGAACTCCATGGCCAAGAGAATTCAAGCCGTGCTGGAAAATGACGGTGGCCACAGAAAATATTGACATTTCACATTTTCACTTAGGGGTGTACTCACTTTTGTTGCCAGGGGTTCAGCTATTATTGGCTGTATTTTTAGTTATTTTGAGGGGACAATACATTTCCACTGCTATACAAACTTTACACTGACGACTTTTCATTGTGTCAAAGAGCCATTTATGCAGTGCTGTCCTATGAAAAGATATAACTAAATATTTGCAGAGATGTGAGGGGTGTACTCACTTTTGTGACATACTGTATGTCATGTGTAATGTGCAAATGTTTAAGTGTTCAGTCTGGTTGTTTTGTGGTGTGCTCCAACATATGTATGAAGGAATCATAGAAAGTCCAATCAGTTGAGTTCCGCACAAAACACTTCATCACTACTAAGGTCAGGGTTACAGGGCAGTAGTCGTTGAGAGAAGCCAGATAGGGTTCCTTTGGGACAGAAACAATGATGGACTCTTTAAAGAATGTGGGGATTACCAATTTGGATGAGAAGAGTTGGAAATATTTCTGTGAACTTTACACCCTGGCCCTGACGTCATCAGGCATGTTTTCCAGTGATTTGACGTTGGCGAGCACGATGCTATGCAGAGGCATGCGGTGTGCACAAGCTCTCAGCCTTTCCCAGATGATGGCTTGTTTGCCACGGGGGCCGCTGCTTCTGATTGCATTCTTTGTTCTCCCTCAGGATCTCACTTGGCTATATTGGATGCAGGATTAAAACTGTCAAATTGTTTGTGCATTGTATACCAATAGAAATAAGAATATCTCTATAGTACCTTTTGTAATCAATGGTGAAGAATGTATGGATTAAAAGTTAACTTAAAAAAACTTTTGCTCTGTACTGTATATCCATAGTCATCCCTAAACACGGACTTCAATTAATTTACTTACACACATGCTCATTCACACACTACAGGCAATTTGGGAACAGCAATTAGACTATCTTGTATGTCTTTGGACTCTGGGAGAAAAACAGCGTACCCTGAAGAAACCCACCAAGCACAAGGGGAACACGGAAACTTGCAAAACTGCAAGATCTTGGGAAATTTATCAATGCTATAATGCACAAATCTATTAAACAAACATGATTTACTTGCAGAAAAATCACCATATCAATAATTACTTGGAATACCTGCTGTATATCCCTCACTGGTTTTACTGGCATTATACTGTAGACACAATAACAAAAGAGACAGAAAGACAGACAGAGAGAGAGAGAGATAGAGAGAGAGAGTACTGTATATAAATCTCAAATGGAAATTGTATTACTAAAAGGAAACTCTACCCCAGTGAAAAAAATATTTGTATTACAAATATTTATATTATTTATACATATTTGTATTATAAATATGTTTAAATTCTCGATAGTACATTGCAAATATACTAGCAAAAAGTTATTCCTTCAATTAATATATAAAAAGTATATTAACATCATGCTTTTACCATTTTTTGGAATTAAACTTTAAACATACTTCACAATAATTGTATTCAGATGTGGAAAGTAACGAATTACATTTACTCACGTTACTGTAATTGAGTAGTTTTTTGTGTACTTCTATTTTTAAGTAGTTTTTAAAATCTGTTATTACAATACTTCAAACAAAACATGCTTAAATAAAAGTAAAATTACAGATTTTGAAAACTACTCTAAAAAGTAGTTATAAATGTTTTCTGTCTAGACTTAAACACAAACTTGAGTCTCCATCATTAATGGAAGGCAAATTTGAATTTAAGTTGTAATTCAATTGTACAAAAGTGCAATTTTAAGTGTATTAAGTGTACTTTTGTACAAATCAATTACAACTTAAATGCACTTAGTACAAAGTTAGTGATATATCAACACCATCTGACTGCAGAAGTGGTGGTGGTGGGTTTTGGGATGGTACTGAGAGGTGTCTTACAAAGCCCTTTTGTTATGAAATAGCCTTCCATTAATGATCGAGACTCAAACACAATCTCAGGGTTTCAGTCTAGACTGAAAACGTTTATTTAGTCAATCAAAGGTGCAGATGTGGGGCAGTCATGTGGGCCATAGCGTGTTATGGTGAACTGGCATGCTGTCTTCTCCGACTCCCTTAAGTTCACTCAGCTGTGTTGACAGTGAATCAATTGGCTAGATTTACTTCCCATGGAGTGCCAAGAGTGTCTCATGTCTGACTCTGCTTGGTTTTTAATACCGTTATTGAGAGTCCTACACTCTGCACAAACGTACATTGACCTTATTATGAGACTGTGAGCATACTTAACTCTCTCTCTCTCTATCTCTCTCTCTCTAAAAGTGGATATGTGTACAATAGGTCTTTTTTATTATGCTGTTACTAATCATTCTATCTGTCTTACTGTGTTGCATTGTGACTGTTACTCACCTGAGGTGTTTATTAGATGAATTTTATTTACTTTGGACATAGAAAGAACCACTGAGAGATCTCTTCTTACATCAATATGCCCGCTGTTGTGTGAAAACCTCCCAAACCAGACCTTGGTGTGGTTATTAAATTTAAAAACAGTAAAAGTATGTTTCTTGATGTCTTAAAACTCTGCCTGTGGTTTTGACAAGAGGGCTACAGATACATTTGGCTACATCCACTGCATGTGCAAATAAACTGCCCTTGATCTGACTCATCACGTCATATTCCACATGAATCAGGAATTTCCTACTCATATAGCTCACAAACCACAAATACAAAGCAAAATCTTTCAGCTAAACTTGGCTTTTTCACACTTGCACATTCGCATCCAAAAAGCTATAGTAGCCATTCATTAGTGTCTGTCAGAGGGTGGACAGAGCTCTTAATCGAGTGTGTTATACCAACCCCTTACACTGCATGCACGAAAAGAGTGAATAATGAAATGAACAGACCAGATTACAAATAAAGGACTGTATAATGCTTCAAACACCAATCATTATTTATTCTTTCATTTATTACAATTTATTCTGGACATGGTCACAGGGCAGGATGCACCAGTCCATCACGGGACATACAGTGGAACCTTGGATTACGAGCATAATTCGTTCCGGAAATGGGCTCGTATTCCAAAACACTCTTAAACCAAATCATCATTCCCCATAAGAAATAATGAAAACTCAAATTATTCGTTCCACAGCCCCCAAAAATAAAAACATAAAAATAATTAATACAATCTATAAAATGAAAATAAAACAAATTAATCTGCACTTTTCCTTTAAAAAAAAGTACAAATAAATCCTAACAGATAAGTGTTTCCGTTGGTGCGCAAAGGCGCCGTGTGTGTGTGTGTGTGTGTGTGTGTGTGTGTGTGTGTGTGGAATTAGCCCCTTCCCTCGCCTCGTTTTACACAGTAACACTCCTCCTCCCTCTCCCCATCACGCTTTTTAAGATTCACAACAAACACACACACACACAACGGAAACACAGCTTTAACGGAAAAAAGCGAGACTGGCACGAGCGCATACTAAAGGAATCACTTAAGTTTCACAACAAACGGACACACACACACAACGAAAACACTGTTTTAACAGGAAAAAAAAGAAATCTCTCTGACCTGGCATGAGCGCATACTAAGGGAATCACTGCTGTAAAGTAAAAAAAAACAAAAAAACAAATGAACCAGCACCTTACCTTTGAAAAGAATCGCGACAGAGCAGAGTTTCTGTGTGTTTGTGAAGCCTGGGAGGGGGTGAAAAGGTGAGAGAGCGTCTGTGCATGTGTGTTTCAGTGTCAAATTGCGCGCTCACAAGCAGAGTTTCTGTGTGTTTGCGAAGCCGTGGGGGGAGGGGGGAGGGAGGGAAGGTGAGAAAGTGACGCTCGGTGTCAAAATAAGAGTCGCATGTGTGAAGCATGATACTCGGCGCTCGTAAACTAATACTTGCTCGGTTTCCGAATAAAAAAATATTAAAAATCTTTGCTCAGTTTGCGGAACACTCGTAAACCACGTTACTCGCAATCCGAGGTTCCACTGTACATGCATACACAATGTCACACTCATATACACGCTGTGGGCAATTTGGGAACAACAATTAGCCTTTTGATGGATCAGACTCATCAGACCAGCAACAGTTTTCCATTCTTCTGTTGTCTGATTTTGGTGAGTCCAGGTGACCTGTAGCCTCGGTTTCCTGTTCTAGACTGACAGTAGTGGTATCTGGGTGGTCTTCTGCAGCTGTAGCATATCTGCCTCAAGGTCAGTGTACAACCTGTTATGTGTTCAGATATGATCTATGCCATAATTGAGCTCACAAAATAACCTAATAACAATAGAGCCAGAAAAAAGCCAAATATGTAACCAAAATCTATTTTTTAAATTTGGGCTCCTCAACATTAGATCCCTTGTGCCTAAATCACTTATTGTTAATGAAACTATCTCAGATTATTGTCTTCAAGCACTCTGCCTAACTGAAACCTTCCTTAAACCAAATGTATCATTTTAATCATATGCTAGTATTAATTATATCTGTGGATGTCACTTATATAGAGCTTCTACCTAAAGTGATGACATCACAGACCATCACCTTTAAGTGTACACTTTACATGGAGATTAGCTGTTTCTCTAGTCGTTATCGATTTGGTAGAAATATTAATTCAACCATCAAAGACAGATTCACAAGTAATCTTCCAGATCTTTCTCCACTTCTTACTAGACTCCTAAGTGCAGATGATTTAGATGAAATGACTAACAGCACACATTTTTAAGAGCACACTAGACGCTGTTGCCCCCATTAGATTAAAAAAGGTGAGAGAATAAACACCTGCACAATGGTTCAATAGTCATACTCATGCCCTCAAGAGAGCAACGTGTAATCTTAAGCGAAAGTGGTGAAAAACTCAATTAGACGTTTTACAATTGCATATAAAGACATTATGTCCAGCTATAGACAGGCTCTAAAAGCTGCTAGGGCCAACATACACACGTGGACAAAATTGTTGGTACCCTTCGGTCAATGAAAGAAAAACTCACAATGGTCACAGAAATAACTTTAATCTGACAAAAGTAATAATAAATAAGAATTCTATGAATGTTAACCAATGAAAGTCAGACATTGCTTTTCAACCATGCTTCAACGGAATTATAAAAAAAAATGAACTCATGGAACAGGCCTGGACAAAAATGATGGTACCCCTAACTTAATAGTTTGTTGCACAACCTTTTGAGGCAATCACTGCGATCAAACGATTCCTGTAACTGTCAATGAGACTTCTGCACCTCTCTGCAGGTATTTTGGCCCACTCCTCATGAGCAAGCTGCTCCAGTTGTTTCCGGTTTGAACGGTGCCTTTTCCAGACGGCATGTTTCAGCTCCTTCCAAAGATGCTCAATAGGATTGAGGTCAGGGGTCAGAGAAGGCCACTTTAGAATAGTCCAATGTTTTCCTCTTAGCCATTCTTGGGTGTTTTTAGCTATGTGTTTTGGGTCATTGTCCTGTTGTAAGACCCATGACCTGCGACTGAGATCCAGCTTTCTGACACTGGCCAGCACATTTCTCTCTAGAATCCCTTGATAGTCTTGAGATTTCATTGTACCCTGCACAGATTCAAGACACCCTGTGCCAGATGCAGCAAAGCAGCCCCAGAACATAACAGAGCCTCCTCCATGTTTCACAGTAGGGACACTGTTCATTTCTTGATATGCTTCATTTTTCCATCTGTGAACATAGAGCTGATGTGCCTTGGCAAAAAGTTCCAGTTTTGTCTCATCTGTCCATAGGACATTCTCCCAGAAGCTTTGTGGCTTGTCAACATGTAGTTTGGCATATTCCAGTCTGGCTTTTTTATGATTTGTTTTCAACAGTGGTGTCCTCCTTGGTCGTCTCCCATGTAGTCCACTTTGGCTCAAACAACGACGGATGGTGCGATCTGACACTGATGTTCCTTGAGCATGAAGTTCACCTTGGATCTCTTTAGAAGTCTTTCTGGGTTCTTTTGTTACCATTCGGATTATCCGTCTCTTTGATTTGTCATCAATTTTCCTCCTGCGGCCACGTCCAGGGAGGTCGGCTACAGTCCCATGGATCTTAAATTTCTGAATAATATGTGCAACTGTAGTCACAGGAACATCTAGCTGCTTGGAAATGGTCTTATAGCCTTTACCTTTAACATGCTTGTCTATAATTTTCTTTCGAATCTCCTGAGACAACTCTTTCCTTCGCTTCCTCTGGTCCATGTTGAGTGTGGTACATACCATGTCACCAAACAACACAGTGACTACCTGGAGCCCTATATATAGGCCCACTGACTGATTACAAGATTGTAGACACCTGTGATGCTAATTAGTGGACACACCTTGAATTAACATGTCCCTTTGGTCACATTATTTTCAGTATTTTCTAGGGGTACCATCATTTTTGTCCAGGCCTGTTCCATGAGTTTATTTTTTTAAATAATTCTGTTGAAGCATGGTTGAAAAGCAATGTCTGACTTTCATTGGTTAACATTCATAGAATTCTTATTTATTATTACTTTTGTCAGATTAAAGTTATTTATGTGACCATTGTGAGTTTTTCTTTCATTGACCAAAGGGTACCAACAATTTTGTCCACGTGTGTATGAGCAAAATGATAACAATAAACCAAAACAATCCAGGTTCTTATTTAGTATAGTGGCTAGACTAGCAAAACCTAAGATATCTGTAGAGAGTATCCCAACACAGATTAGTAGTGAAGACTTATGAAAAATATCAATAGTATCAGGAAGAAAATATTGAATGTTCAACCTCTACCAGCACCTTGTGATCTAGTTCAGCCTAAAGCTCCATATCTAGATGTTCAATGCCTTACAGGTATAGGACAGGAAGAGCTGTACAAACTTATCACCACGGCTAAATCAACAACCCATTTGTTAAACCCAATTCCAACTAGATTACTAAAAGGCATGATACATACAGCTGGAGAGCCGCTTCTAAACATTATACATGCTTCACTATATTAAGGTCACATTCCTAAATTGCTCAAGTTAGCAGTTATTAAGCCACTTCTTTAAAAAAACTAACCTAGTGTCATGTCGGAACAATGGGCGGACGCAGATGCAGGGTTCAAGTCGTAAACCTTTTATTTTGTTCAATATTTTCTTCTCGCACTCACACGTCACAAATAACAAACTGAAAACAAAATTAAAAGGAGTCCAAGTGCTCCGGGCTGGCATGGGGAATACACAAACGTCTCGGAAAGGATCAGCCTCTCTGGCTGTAAAACGAGCAAACCCAGGGAGTACGAGTGCCTCAAACTTGAACTTGACTTTTGAACACAGAATCTCCAATGACCGAACACTCGCCCGACTCTACAGCCTCGGCTTAGTCCTGAGAGAGGGAGAGACAGAGAAATGGCACACGTCTACACACATACAGCGGAGAACACACAGTGAACAGACAAAGAGCTGCGGGACCGGCTGGTTTAAATAGAGAGACACATAAGGGAGACACAGGTGAACTTGTAAGTGCTGAAGTGAAACATATACCCACACAGACACACTAGGGGGAGACAAAGAGGCAGCTCAGTAATCCGTTGAGCCAGATCTTATCTGGTGTGACACCTAGGCCATAATGAAATTTTAATTTAAAGAATTACTAAATTTAAAGAAATACTAAATTACTAATTACAGACTAATTTCAAACCTTTCGTTTGTATAAAAAATATGGAAAAGGTAGTGTCAACTCAAATATGCAACTTTTTACAAGAAAATAATATCTTCGAAGAATTTCACTTAGATTCCAGGCCTCATCATAGTACAGAAACTGAGCTAGTTAAAATAACAAATTACTTGTTTTTAGCTTCAGACCAAGTCTGCAGCTCAATACTCACAATACTTACTTGATCTTCGTGCCTCATTCAACACTATAGATCATAATATTCTTATAGATTCTTACAAAATCATATAGGTATTCAGGGGCAGGCATTAAAATGGTTTAGATCCTACTTGGTCAATCTGGTCTGATCGATAGCATTTTGTAGATCTGAATGGAGAACTGTCCGGTGTAATGCCAGTAAAATATGGGGTCCCACAAGGGTCAGTTTTAGGACCTCTGCTGTTCTCCATATACATGCTTCCCTTTGGTATGTAACATCATTAGAAGACATGGGAGACCTATGCTGATGATACCCAGTTATACATCTCATCAAACCCAAGTTTGAAACTTGGAAATATCCAAGTTGTCCAGATTAACTGAGGGTGTGCAAAATATGAAGTATTGGATGGACGATAATTTTCTCTTACTAAATTCAGACAAGACAGAAATATTACTTATTGGTCCAAAAACCAATACACAAATGCTCTCAGACTTCAGCTTGAAGCATGTACTATTACTACCAGCTCAACGTTGAAACACCTGGGCGTAATATTAGACAGCAACTTGTCCCTTGAAAATCATATTTCCAATATTACAAAAACAGCCTTTTTCCACCTTAGAAATATTGCCAAGCTTAGGAACATTTTACCCATATCTGATGCAGAATAGCTATGAGTTCTTACCAGATCAAGAAAATTGTATCATATAACCCCAATACTATCATCCCTCCACTGGCTACCTGTTCAGTTTAGAATTAATTACAAACTAGCTTTACTTACTTACAAGGCTCATAATGGTTTAGAGCCCACGTATCTAGCTTCTTCTGTCTTCTGACCAGTGGCGCCGGTCAATACGGGGCAAAGGGGCGCCGCCCCTTAAAGTTAGGCAGAGAAGAATGCTCCTTTAACATGTAATTATTTAACATAATAATAATTTATTTTAATAAAGTCATTTAGTCACAAAATTTCTGCTGTATTTCTTAATATAATAAATTTTCAATAAAAAAAAAAAAATCTAAACTGTATTACGTTCATTTGTGTTCGTGTACGCGGGGCGCCAGACAAACGAGTGTCTATGTAAGCACATACATTTTTGAAAAGCATGTGACTTGAGGCTGAGCTCTGATTGGATTTTGTCAAATCATCCTGGGTCGCAGCACTGTGCACCCTGAACCCTCCCACTTTTGTTCTTAGCAAATCAATATCGTTTTTAAATATTTGGGCTCATGTGATTGGACCATGTGATTCTCAACGAGTCTTTTCCAGCACTTCTTATGGCAAGCAGAGCTGGCTGACGTGAGTCATGTGAGTCAGGCCTTTATTTTATACTAATAGTAATAATGCTTAATCACCTGATAAATGGCTATTTACAGGCGAGTATTAAAAGTTACATTTTAATTTTGTTTGCACCACCCCCCCCAAAAAAAAATGATTTGCACCAGCCGCCACTGCTTCTGACACATTACAATCCGCAGTTCTCCTTAAGATTACAAAACTCTGGATTTCTGGTGGTTCCCAGAATTTCAAAATCTACAAAAAGGTATAGAACATTTTCATATTTAGCTCCTAAGCTTTGGAATAGCCTTCCTGATAATGTTTAGGGCTCAGAAACAGTCTCCCAGTTTAAAAGCAAACTTAAGACACTTCTCTTTAGCCTGGCTTACTTCTTGGCATAATTCTTCCCATAACCTTGTAACCAGTCCATCTAAATGTACACTCTCACTCTCATAGTGCTGCTCATATGATGAATGGCAAGTACTCTAATTCTTTTCCAACTGTTCTTTCTTTTTTTACCCATCCATAGGCATCTGGAGGTTCTGCCAGCTCCTGTAGACAGAGGCTCATCCTGGAAGAATTCTGAGGCCTCCAGAGAAGGACCACCTCCAGCTGGATTCTGCTTCATGATGTTTGGAGCTACACACGCTCCTCTTGAACTCCCAGCAATCCAGAAACCTCTCTGCCCTTTGCACCTGTCTCACTCATCCTGGTGCCATGCTTGTGCCGAACTGAACTGGAGTCTATATTAACTTAGAGAGCTTATGTGACATTGAACCTCCAACCTCCTCACACAGAGGATGACTGCAGATCAATTGCTGCTATCTGCTATGACCCAAATGAGGATTAAATTTTTCAATTTCAATTTTTTTTTAATTTTATATAGCACTTAACAATGTTCATTGTCATAAAGCAGCTTAACAAGAATGAAAAAATAAATAAATAAAAAATTTATGGAAATGTGTATGTGTGAGAAAAATGTGTCTAGATAATAATGAGATGAATGAGTGAATGATGAATTAAATATCTCTGATGAGCAAGCCAAGGGTGACGGCGACGGTGGCAAGGTATAAACTCCTGTGATGGCAATAGGAAGAAACCTTGAGAGGAACCAGACTCAACAGGGAACCCATCCTCATTTGGGTGATAACAGATAACAGATAATTGTAGAACATCATGTGTGTTATGCAGATGAAAGTTCAATATAACAGAAGTTCTTTAAATTAACATGAAGTCCAGTTCAGCACAGGGATGAGTCAGCAGGTGCAGAGGGCAGATGGGGTCGGGATCACTGGGAGCTCAGGAACAGCATGTGTAGCTCCAAACCATCATAAAGCAGAATCCAGCTGGAGCTGGTCCTTCTCTAGATGCCTCAGGAACCTCGCCGGGTTGGCCTCTGTCTACTGAAGCTGGCACAATCTCCAGATGCCTCGGGATGGGTAGAAGTATACAGTTGCCATTCAGGATAGATGTACTGGAGTCTGAGGTTATAGGATGAGTTACGTATATGCCAGATTAAAGAGATGTGTCTTGAGTCTACTTTTAAAGTCAGAAACTGTGTCTGAGCCCCGAACACTGTCAGGAAGGCTATTCCAAAGCTTTGAACTAGATATGAAAAAGCCCTACCTCCTTTTGTAGATTTTGAAATTCTGGGAACTATCAGAAGTTCGGAGTTTTGTGATCTTAAGGAACGTGGTGGATTGTAACGTATCAGAAGACTGGTTAGGTATGTGGGAGCTAGACCCTTTAGAGCCTTGTAAGTAAGTAATGCTAGTTTGTAATTAATTCTAAACTGAACAGGTAGCCAGTGCAGGGATGATAATATTGGGGTTATATGATCATATTTTCTGGATCTAGTGAGAACCCTGGCGGCTGCATTTTGGACTAACTGTAGCTTGTTAATTGAAGATGCAGGACAGCCACCCAGTAATCCATTACAGTAGTCCAGTCAGGAGGTCATGAATGCATGAACTAGCCTTTCTGCATCAGATACAGATAAAATGTTTCTAAGCTTGGCAATATTTCTAAGATGGAAAAAGGCTGTTTTTGTGATATTGGAAATATGATTTTCAAAGGCTAAGTTACTGTCTAATATTACACCCAGGTCTTTCACTGTCGAGCTGGTGGTAACAGTACATCCTTCTAAACGCAGGCTGAATTGTGAGAGCTGGTATGAACTGGTTTTTGGGCCAATAAGTAATATCTCTGTCTTATCTAAATTTAGTGAAAGAAAGTTATTGGTCATCCAATCTTTTATGTCCTGGACACACTCAGTTAGTCTAGACAACGTGGGTATTTCGTCTGGTTTAGTTGAGATGTATAATTAGGTATCATCAACATAACAATGGAAACTAATCCCATGTCTTCTAATGTTGTTGCCCAAGGGAAGCATGTATATTGAGAACAGCAGAGGTCCTAAAACTGACCCTTGTGGGACGCCATATTTTACTGGCATTACACCAAACTGTTATCCATTCAGATCTACAAAATTTACTCGATCAGACAGGTAGGATCTAAACCATTTTAATGCCTGTCCCTGAATACCAATGTGATTTTGTAAGTGATCTATGAGAATATCATTATCTATAGTGTCAAATCCAGCACTAAGATCAAGTATTGAGATGCAGCCTTGGTCCGAAGCTAAAAACAAGTCATTTGTGATTTTAACTAGTGCAGTTTCTGTATTATGATGGGGCCTGAAACCTGACTGAAATTCTTTGAGGATGTTGTTTTCCTGCAAGAATGTTCATATTTGAGCTGATACTACCTTTTCTAATATTTTTTATATGAACAGAAGCTTTGAAATCGGTCTGTAATTTGTTATGTCATTCGGATCTAAATTAGACTTTTTAAGAAGAGGCTTAATAACTGCCAACTCGAAAGATTTAGGGACGTGACCTAGATATAATGAGGAATTAATAATGTTTAGAAGTGGCTCTCCAACCGTATGCATCACTTCTTTTAAAAATCTGGTTGGGATTGGATCTAGCAAGCATGTTGTTGATTTAGCCGAGGTGATGAGTTTACACAGCTCTTCCTGTCCTATACCTGTAAAGCACTGAAAATCTAAATGTGAGTCTTTAGACTGAACTGGATCATAAGATGCTATTAGAGGTTGAATCTCTGTTATTTTCTTCCTGATACTATCGATTTTTTCATTGAAGAAGTCCATAAAGTCTTCACTTCTAAACTGTGATGGGATACTCTCTGCAGGCATTTTAGGTTTTGTTAGTCTAGCCACTGTACTAAATAAGAATCTGGGATTATTTTGGTATCAGTTGGCTCAGATGCTCGGCCCTAGCAGCTTTTAGAGCCTGTCTATAGCTGCACATACTGTCTTTATATGCAATTCTAAAAACTTCTAATTTAGTTTTTCTCCATTTTCGCTCGAGGTTAGGGGTTGCTCTCTTTAGGCCGCGAGTATGACTGTTGTACCATGGTGTAAGTGTTTTATTTCTGACTTTTTTTAATCTGAGGGTAGCAAAAGTGTCTAATGTACTGGTAAAAATAGTGCCCATGCTGCTAGTCACTTCATCTAGATCGTCTGCATTTAGGGGTCTAATAAGAAATTGGGACAGATCCGGCAGATTACTTGTGAATGTAGTTCACAAGTAAAAACAGTGAATGTAATCTGCTAGGGTGCAGGCCATCGGTGAGGGAGCGCCTAGGACGCTCCCAGAAAACATTCCAGTTATCAACAAAGAGTAATCTCTGTTGTTGACACCAAGATTGTAACCATTCATTAAAAGCAAACAATCTACTGAATCTCTCGGTTCCTGGCTGAAATGTGGGAAGCGGTCCAGATCTGACGAATCTTGTTGTGAGTGATGTGCTGCGGACCTTCTCAACCAGGCTCCTGAAGTCCTTCTTTAGGATCTCCGTCTGCCTCCACCTGGTGTCGTTCGTGCCAGCATGAAGGACCACAGCTCCAAAGGTCTCCCTCAGGGCCGCAGGCACCTGTGCAGCAACATCAAGAACACGAGCACCAGGTAAACAGCGAGTGCACACCTTACCTTTAGCCGTAGTAACACGGACGTGCCGGACGATGGAGTCTCCGATGACCAGCGCATCGTGTACCGTCTCGTGAAGAAGAGCGAAGCGGTTTCGGGTCAGGATCTCAAAGACGGGCGGAGGGGGAGAGGTCCTCGCCCGGGGCCTAGCGCGTGTCTTCCGCTGCTGCTGTTTCCATACTTCATGGTATCCCAGCGCCGGGGTGAAAGAAACCTGGGCAGGCTGCGTCCTTGGCACGTTGGACCTGGGCAGAGAAACACGCGGAATAGAGGTTGACGGAGAATTTGTGTCACGCCGAGAATTTACCTGGGACAGGTGAGCGTCGGTCCGTGACGATTCCAGTGCGGCTTTCCGCTGTCGTAGCTGGGCCAGCTTCACCTGTAGGCCGCGGATCTGCTTCCTCAAGGTCTCCATCTCCAAATCCATCGAGTGCAGCTCCAGTATATCCTCACCTGCACTCAGAGGCAGAGACACAACTGACATGATGTCAAAAAACGGAGATAATCGGTGTAAAAAAGCGTAGGTAGGTTGTGATAGCCGGGCTAATGGGCTAGCGATGCTAATGGGATAGCCGGCTAGAGGCGGTGTGCTGCAAAACAATTAAAACTTAGCGATATAGCAGGCGTTTCGAGTGAGTATATTATAAAATACTATAAAATACTTATGTTATATGTTATATGTAACAAGGCGAAAATGTTGAAAAATGGGTAAAAATTGGTCAATCTGGCGGAGCTCGGAAAAAAAGCAGCGTCTCAGTCCAAGCAGCGTATAGTGTCTAGGATGGGTTCCCTGTTGAGTCTGGTTCTCAAGGTTTCTTCCTATTGCCATCCCAGGGAGTTTTTCCTTGCCGCCATCATCTTTGGCTTGCTCATCAGAGACATTAGGGACATTTGGCGTGGCAACAGTAAATACACTTCATCACAACACACTGTCAACTCGGTGTTCACCAAGTGGTTTATTAATGATGGTTATGTTCAGCAACCTTGTTCATATATTTCATAGATTCAGTACAAGTATAACCCAGGGGACCAGTAGTGAGTAGTGACACCAGTCTAGTTTAACTTTTTACTACAAGTCAGTTATCTTAGTAGTGTATATTTAGTGAGTGTCGGTATACAAATATAGACAATAATATATATAAAAGATTTACATAACTGCTGCTGCTGATGACAACCATGATAATCACAATAGGAACAGAATGGTATTAGTGCAGACATCACTTTAGCACTGTTATTATGAGCTAATAAGAGGACATTGACCATTTCGTAGGTGACATACTGGATGGATTCACTTTAACCTAAAGAGAAATAATTAAGCATAGAATTAAGAAAGATCTAAGCATACCCTGTCCAGAATACAGGATAAAGCAGTGCAGACAATAAGTGAGTGAGTGAGATCTAAGCATTTAACATTTCACAGCCAAACTTCCAGCTGCATGAAATAAAGTACTTATAAATAAATGCAGCTTCATTAAAGTAAAAACAATAGATTAACCATCATACATAATACACAGAATTAATAATTTAATGAACAGTAATTAATATTTAATGAATAAGTAGTGCCTAATTCCCCTGCTGGGGGTTTGTAGTCTGAAGTCTGAATCACCAATATATAATAAAATAATAAGTGATTTATATTTGGTTATGGAAGATAATGCCATTCTAGAGTCCTGGAACACAATGTCCATTTCACAAACCAGGTCAGTCTGCTCTCAATCAAGCCTAAATAAAGTCTATTTGTGGGAAATATTGAGAGGCACAGTAATAATGTACAAAGCAGCACTCACTCACTCATCATCTATACTTCTTCATTCACACACGTACTAAATTGCTAAATCTAGCTCTGTCCAATAAACTACTAAATAGTACGCCCTAATAGATCATACACTGTTTATGATGACTTTTATCATGGAAGTGCTTGGCAGGTATCATTCTTCTGTAATCACAGGTAAACAAGGTATCGTTAACAGGCAAGAAATCTGACTCAAGAGTTGCTGACTTCATTGCATTTTGTAAGGTGTCATATGTACTTTGTAATAGTGGTGGGAATTACCATGGACCAGCTAATGTGATATTATTACAGTACCTATGTGCCGGTTCGATTTGTACTGCAATTTTGCAAATTTCCCAAATCAATATTAATATTTGTTCTGTTTTTGTTACAATTCTAACCGAACTTTGCAAAACATCTGCCCTACCCCATGGCATGCTGTACTGCCTGCCAACATATGAATAGTTTAGAACCTAGAGTTTAGTAGCACCTGTAGGAATATGGAGGAAAGTCAAAATTTTTATTTAATTCATAAATATATAAATTAAGATAATATATATATAGTACAGACCAAAAGTTTGGACACACCTTCTCATCAAATTTGTATTATGGCAAGGAAAAAAGCAGCTTAAGTAAAGAAAAACGAGCGGCCATCATTACTTTAAGAAATGAAGGTCAGTCAGTCCGACAAATTGGGAAAACTTTGAAAGTGTCCCCAAGTGCAGTCACAAAAACCATCGAGCGCTACAACGAAACCGGCTGACATGCGGACCGCCCCAGGAAAGGAAGACCGAGAGTCGCCTCTGCTGCGGAGGATAAGTTCATCCGAGTCACCGGCCTCAGAAATCGCAATAAAGAAAACTCTTTGAATGAGAAGGTGTGTCCAAACTTTTGGTCTGTCCTGTATGTATGACTGACCAAGTGATTGATATATGACAATCACTACAGAATGTCTGATAAGAACATGAAGACAGTACTGTCTCTTTAAGAGCTGAACAGTTTCTGTGCTGCAACGTTCAGAAAAACAGTGTTACATAACACACAGTGATGAAGAGTAACAGCAGCATGCCAAGCTAGTGGAACAGTTCCAGTGTGTTAAACACTTTATACACAACTACAGTCAGAAACTAAGAACAAGAACTCCTCATCTGACTAACTTTAAAATATTTATACAACTCTTTTTTTTTACATAACGCATGCATGGCGACAAAGAGCGGATAAACAGCCTTACTGTACAGCGTCCACTGAACTTCTTTTCTGTTTTTCCTTCTTTCTCTTTAGTGTTATGATCATTGGCAAACCAGTTTCAGATGCATTACCGCCACCTACTAGACTGGAGTTTAGATCAGCCGATTGTTCGGATAGAAAAACAAAAGATGACTTTACATGACTATACTTACTAAATTCTATTTATTAAACCAATTTCTTTAAGGTACCTACAATAATAATACAGCCTTGTGTTTATCTTGACACCACACCAAAAATATGTATAATTTCCTTGATTAGTAGTATATTAAGCCTTGGGAGTCTGTTTCTAATTGTTTATGACATTGGCATAACCCTTTGTATTTGTGTGCAATATACTGTATTATTAAGTTCTGTATGGCGTGTCTTAACCCGAGTGATGATCCTGTCTGTCCTCATATTTTCATTCCCTATTCTTTTAGCATTGGCGTGTCTTTGTATTTTGTCTAGCTGTCATCATATTATGATTTCACAGTTTCTCTACTTTGTAATATATTATCCATTCCACCTTCTTCATTATTTATACATAGCAATCAATTTTAGCCATATATAAATTCATCTAAAAACTCTAAAAAAAAAAATTCCTTTAGAGGTTTTGCCACCCAAATAGTGGTATAGTGTTCATACAAATCCCCATGCAATAACGTTATCATTTACATCCCAGTTAATGCACCCGTTACTAAGTCTACTTCCTACTAAGTCATACTTTCTCTTCTAAATCTTTATATTGTTATCGAATATATGCCTCCTTTTCCATGCTGGTTATATCATTATATCAGCTTGATTTCTGTGCTTATGAATGTATCTACACATCCACCAGTATGTGCAATCAATAATATACATCCTAATAAAGGTACATCCTTGTTTTAAAATATATAATTGTGTTTTTAAAAATGTCTCCTGTATATATATTATGCAGTTTTTCCACAAATTGTGACACATATTTATTAACATATTTATTTTTCTTCTCATTACATTTCGCTGTAGGATATACTATATTGGCATTAAGAAGGAAGGACCTGATGTGGACTGAGCTTTTGCTTTATTCCCTCTGCTTACTGGAGAGGCACAGCTGGCATATTTCTTTAATAAATACTTGGTCAATAGTTTCTGACTGATGGTACTTAGAGTTATAACCTAGTAACCTGGGTCTCTCCTGGATGTGTCCAATGGAAGAAACGTCAAAGCACTTTTGTAAGTTGCTCTGGATAAGAGAGCCTGCAAATGTCTAAATGTAAATGTATTATGCCTAAGAAACCACAAACTGAAGGCAGGGCTACTGGCACATTGCGGCCTGAAGAAATGTTTCCAGTCCCAGTTAGACAAACACACACTCATGGCTCACAGTTGGCTCCAACCAACCTGAAGGGCACACTCAATACACTACCATTAGACAAAGGGGGTACTGTGGACACTGTAGACACGTGCGAGTGAGAAACATACTGGATCTGGTTCCCTGGCCTGGGATGAAAGCAGAAATTAAGAATTTCAGAAACATGCTCTCACTTTACTCATAATGCTAAAACTGCAACTGAAAAGAAGAAAAGCGGATAAAAGTGTTATGCTATATAATTTGTTTATCTATTATTTGTTTTTAATCTCTCATTTTAAATTACTCTCATGTTTCTCAACTTCACAGTTTTACAATTTGAAAGGATGAAAAGAATCAGAACCTCAAACTGTTAAAAAAAAAAAACACAGAGATCATGATCATTTCACTGCATGACAGGTGGAGGAACAGAAAGCACCAGTTGAGGGCGCTGCTGTTTAGAGGTAATAAATAATCTAGAGAGAGAGAGAGAAAGAGAGAGACATGCATACATACTAAGTCAAAAGAAGAAACTGGAAGGGAAGGGAATCTGGAAGTAAAGAGCAAACAAGAGAACAACAACAACAATAACCTTCCATACAGGTACAACGTTAGTTTTATCCTGGTGGAAAGCTCGTGAGAGGTCCCTAGAGTAAGATCAAAATAAATAAATAAAATCAGGAATCATCAAAACATATTTTCCTCTGCCTCTACTTTTCTAATTCCTATCTCCATATATGGTGTAAAGCTCAAGATTAATCCAAATTCATTAAAACATGAACACACCTCCAACGACACAGATGATGCCGTCAAGGACAGGGACCCCCAGCTCACTGCAGGCCTGATGGCAGAGGAGACCGTTATCCAGAACTGACTGAACAATCAAAGCACTACACATAGCTCACAGCTCGACATCCTGCTGGAACGTTCTTGGGAGGCTGGAGGAGAACATGGATCTACAGGAAGATCAGGATTGGTAGCGGAACCCCTGAGCTGTTAGAGAAGCCACCCGACAGTGACCTAAAGTATATATATGACCTTGAAGTAACTCAACATTGCTAACCTTACTCAATCTTGTCGGTTTCTTCTATACAACATCAGAAAAAAAATTGCCTATGCCCTTCTTCACAGGCTACGCAGGTGCTTGTTCAGTCCCTTGTTATTTCAAGACTGGACTGCCGCAACTCACTCCTGGAAGGTCTGCCTCTGTCCACCATGATCCAGAATGCAGCTGCATGTCAAGATTTCAATCATTCCAACAAAGTTTTCCCACACCAGCCCACTTCTCTGCTCCCTCCACTGGCTTCCTGTAGCTGCCCACATCAAATTCAAGACACTACAAAACTAAAAATGTCCCAGCACCTCGCAGCACACCACGTTCCCTCTGATCCTCCAGCACTGCTCTCCTGGTGCCATCATCTATCAGGCATCGAGGAAGACTTGCATCTAGACTGTTTTTTGTTTTTTTTTCTTTCTAGGAACTAGGTGGTGGAATGAACTTCCTCTAGATGAACGTACAGGTGATTCTCTGGCAAACTTCCCAACATTGTCTGACTGATGGTACTTATGATTAGTAAGCTAGTCATCGATGCAAGGATCTACCCAGTAATAGGAACATCAAAGCACTTTTGTAAATCAAAGCAATTTACTCAAGTGCATTGAGTAAAATGGAAATGTAAAAAGAGTTTGAATGCCCTCCTCGTGCTTGGTGCACTTCTTCCGGGCACTCTGGTTTCCTCCCATAGTCCAAAAACATGTGTACATTTACATTTATATTTAGGCATTTGGGAAAACACCCTTATCCAGCACTATTAAGAATGCCGCACAAAACCCGCTCATAACTTCACTTCTACTCAATGTTTTGATTTCATTTATGGTGCAGGTTTAACTTCAGACAAATACCTAAGGACTGGTAAAGTTTTATCAAATTCTGTTATGTGTGATGCTGTGGCAAAATCTGACTGGACAGACGTAGAGAAACATAGAGAATAAAATGTACAAGCTCTGACCAATGTAGGCCTTGTTCAAGGGCCCAACAGTGGTAACTTAGTGGTGTTGGGGTTTGAACCTGAGACCTTCCAATCTGTAGGCCAACAGCCTTAACACTGAGCTACCCCTGATCCCTATGGCAATATTTCGGCTGATTTAAGTGTTTCCAGTGTTGATTTGGTTCCAACTGGACCTATACTGTATAACCAGCGTACAAGTGTTCAGTGTTCATTTTGCTCTGTATGCCTCTGTGCCAGTACATTACTTTAAACAGATAGATGCACTATAAATTACAGAAACCATTCCTAGAACATGCAGGCTGTATTCTTTGAGTGTCTCTTATTTAACAATTTATCCAATGCATCCTTTAAAAAAATAAAACCTTCATAATGACAGTGCATGCTGGTGTGAACCTCATACTGTATATCTGCCTGACCTGGGATGATGATGATGATGATGATGATGATGATGATGATGATGATGATGAGTACTGATCGTTCTGGGTAAAACTGTGTGTTCTGAGCGTCTCCACGTCATCGCGCAGGGATTAATAACCCTCCTCCTGTGCGCCTGAGTGCGAGTGCGCGGTGCCTGAATCAGATCAGAGGCAGAGCAGCTTCATGTCACGTCCTCCTGCTTCTCTTCTCTTCTCTAATGTTCTGCACTCCGGTGAGTTCTCGGCTGCTTCTTTCTGTATCCTAATGCTGTGCTCTTCATCTCTAGGACTGGATGTTTTATTTCATTTAATGCAGAATTAAATATTAACTCATGATGCATTGTGATATGCAGTTATTGTGCACACAGGGATTCAGAAATTAACACTGTATATATATAATATATAGTATTTAGTATAGTATTTATTTATTTATCTTTTGTCCTGATACTTTTTAAGAATGCACATGAATGTCTACATGCACCAGGCAAAGGCAAAGTATAGTCATCATTGAGTTCATAAACACTGAAATGAGTGCATTGTGAATGCAACAGTGTAGACTTTGAAGAAAGTAGAGTTGATTTAGATTACACTGACACCAGATAGGTCCTAGTGAAGTGGGCATTTCAAACTTAAGAATAAAAATGTAAATTAAAAAAAATTATACTAATAATAATAAAAAAGAAAGATACTTCTTTTAATGCAAAATTAACATCATGTTCATACTGGATCAGTTGTTAATAAGGACTTGAGACATTCTGCTAGCACTCCATTGTCCATTGGAGGAGTTGGTAATATTTTATTATTTAAAACCCAGTACTACTACTACTATTACTACTACTACTACTACTACTAATAATAATAATAATAGCACAGATTTTACGCTGGATGCCCTTCCTGATGCAACCCTCCCATTTTATCCAGGCTTGGGACTGAAACTGCGTCCAATGGCTGATTCCAGGGGAATCAAACCCAGGCCTTCCACATAGCATTTTTATGGGCCCATGGTGATTCATGGCCTTGGACTAACCCTTTCTTACACCCATTTATGGCATCCCTGGATGAACATACAAAGGGAACACTTTATGCTCACCCTGTACCATATATCTTCTCCAGACGAACATTATTATGAATGTTATTACTGCATTTCGTTGGCTCTGTACTTGTACTCTGCACAATGACAATATAGTTGAATCTAATCTAATCTAATCCAATGTTGGTAAAGAGTGTGGCATTTCCTGAGGGAAAAGAGGCTTTGTGATTTGTCACTGTTGCTCTGCTGACCATAGGTCCCTGGTTTGGGCCCCAGCATCATTGAGCCACCAATGTTTGGCCCTTGAGCAAGGACATCCAATCTCAACTGCTCAAATACAATCATCTTTAAGCTGGCCTCCCATCAGCGTGAGAAACTGCCAGAGGAACAACAAACATCTTTCTAGGCCTGGGGAATGTTTGTTGCTCGATGTGCCTAGGTATGTAAATCTAATGAAAAGTTAAAAATAAAAACACCCCAGAAAGTATATTACCTGTTCTTGGTGCCTTAGGTTCAATTCTCAACCAATGCCCAAACCTAGTCACTGGGCTCAGAGCATCCTTAATGCTGGTCCCAAGTCAGGAAGGGCATCACCATAAAACTTGTGCCAAGTTGTTTACATGTATCACACTCTGTGACCTTGATGGGAAAAGCCACCACATGTCAGAGA
The DNA here is from genome assembly GCA_030347435.1 of Clarias fuscus. Lineage (NCBI taxonomy): Eukaryota > Metazoa > Chordata > Actinopteri > Siluriformes > Clariidae > Clarias > Clarias fuscus. The sequence goes on from CM059205.1 coordinate 41,187,254, forward strand.
CACAACACTTCCTCAGGATTTACAGTATGTGATGTATGGTGAACCGAATGTAGTGCCCAGATTCACCTACAGTAGATAGACTCCAGGCTTCCCATGACCCTGTACAGGATAAGCAGAGAATGAGTGAGGGAGTTCCTCGTCTGAGTACGCGTGAACTACCAATGGTAAAGCCCCTTATTAGTGTGTCGGGCATGTTTATGTGACAAATACACGCCCATCTGTGTGATTTGTACAGAGATCATTCATCTTTTGTGAAACACAAGAGACATCCTCAATAACTATTAGTCTGTTTAATCCTTTTTTGATTGGTTGCCATGTGCATGCAGCATCTGACTATACTCTGTCCAGTACTTTTTTGCCAGTTACGGGGTTAATACATTGATGCAGAGTGTGGCATTGCCACATCACAGCTCCAGGGGACCAGATTTGATTCAGGAATCTGATCTTTGTTCCTCTCTGGACTGAGCTTCTGTGCATGTTGTGTTGGTTTCCTCCAAGTTCTCCAGATCCCTGCTACCTACCAAAAAAAATCCACAGTCACCCTGATTATAATCATTTGATTACTAAATGAGTGTAAGGCTCAAACTTTTCCGCATCCAGTATTGTGGGTTGTGCAATGTTTTATCTCCAAGCACAGAAAAGTCCAGTTACAGCTCTGAGGCAACGGATCACCCTGACACTGAGTATCGCTATCTATCAGACTCTCAGCCTGCAGAATTGCATCATTACGTAACTGGGTTTGAAATATGTCCTGAAATTATCTATTGGCTTTAGTTCTAAATGAATTGAAGCAATCTCTCCGGGTTTGTCTCAGCTCTGTTCCCATCTCAGCTGAGCTGTCATATCATGAGTGTGTTCCCTCAGATCTTATTAGGATTTCTCCCTGAATGTAATAATGCGGTGGTTCTGTTTTGTTTTATTGGGTGGTTGTATTCCAGTAGGTTCACACCAACCAAGAAAGTGCAAAGGTGCAAAGTATATACAATTTGCGCTCCCTGTTGGGTTGAGAAATATTCTGGTATGTTTTTGTCCCATTTACATAGTCTGTTTGTTGGTTGCTAGATTTATTAGTACCTAGATTTTTCACAATGTTAAAATGTCACTAGTTAAATTGAGGTAAGTAGTAGCATGCATTAATGCTAAAAAGCTACCTAATTGCACAAAAATATTCAAATAATAAAATGAAAGATTGTTTGAAGTTCATCAGCGGTAAGATTTTTTTATTATTTCAGTAAAAAGCCTGAATACGATTCACATTTTACCAAATATTTATCCCATGTGGACAGGAACCAAATACGCAATTTAATCAATCTTTTGCGAATTAAGTCCATTCAATTAATTGAATCGATGGGTCAGTTTTTTGATTCAGAATTGATTCACACTAAAAAAAAAAAAAACCTTTTAATTCGAAATGGTCTAAAATTTACGAATTCCTTGAAGGAAATCCCAGAGCTTTTGCAGAACATACAAACTGCTCTTGACATCTGCAAAGTACCTGCAAAATACTCTAATTGTACCAGATTGTTTGTCTTCTTTTTTTATTTTTGACTGTATGAGAGTGGTTGGTGTAATTCCGCCACCTACTGGACTGGTGCAATCAACAATATAAGTTCCACAGAGTATCAGTGTCTATTAAATAATCTTAGTAGTTTTATTAATTTGACACTCATAGAAATATACTGTAGCTGCTTAAGACAAACATGGCAGTAAATATTAGTACCGCTTAATCTAATTAAAATGTTAATCACAATGGTCAAGAATCATATCCACATACCAGCTACAATTCAAACCTTTAGTGAAATGAGAAGTCTAAAGTCCAGTCGTTTGACCATAACTGCACCGTGCCCATGTTTCCTCTGAGGGTTCATCTCTCTCGTCCTTCCCTGTTCAGTGTTGGTTTTATTTATTTGTTAGAAGCCGTATTTGAGCAAACAATCGACAAAATTGCCCGAATCAACCTTGTTGACCTGCTTACAGATGATTATGGATTATTTGTTATCGCTTCTCATCATTCATTATTTTCAACCTTTTTCTCCTCGATCGGTCTCCAGGGGTTGAACCGGTGGTGTGTTAATTAACCTCCCTGCTCAGTGCTTTGGTTCGCTGGGTGGCCTGGAGTGACTCTGAGCGTGTGCGGTTGGGGTCAGAGGTCACGGACACCGACCATCTGCCCTTCTGGTGTGTGTGTGTGTGTGTGTGTGTGCCTTTGTTTGGTCAGAACAATTGCGAGATAATCTGGTGGAGATAATACAAGGCTTCGTTGCGCGGAGAGCGGAATCCTCGAAGCCTTGAAGGAGATGTCTCTTTTATCTCTTTTACTCTCTCTCTCTCTCTCTCTCTCTCTCTCGCTCGCTCTCTAACTTAAACACGTTATTCACAGCAAGAACCCAATGATTACCAGAAACATGACATCTGTCCAGCCCTGTCATTCTTTCATTCCTGTGAGTCTCAGGTTTCTGCAGAAATGAAATAAATAAAGATATGTCACTTCATAATAAAACATCTCGTAATATCCCCTAAACATGCCTGGGGAAATAGTGCAGGCTCCTTTAATGAGTGCGTGTGATTTACGCAGAATAATTTAATTCAGTTTATCAGGGGAGAAATGGAGCGACGGTGATTCATTCAATCGGATCATTCGACTCATTTGAACTATAAGAGAGGACTCTTAAGGTGCTACTTTTCCCTCTGTCATTGATTATTGCCTTTTATCGTGTGTGTGTGTGTGTGTGTGTGTGTGTGTGTGATTTGATGAAGAACTTTGCCCTCTGTGCCCCTCCATTAGCAAAGCTGAGTTTATAAGTTAAATATTGTAATCTCCAAAAGAAAGAATGTGCATAAACACACACACACACACACACACACACACACACACACATATACATGACATGACTGGCTGATTTCGAGAACGGTGATCATTGTTCACCACTCTCCCGCCGATGACCTGTTTCCTTTTTTAAGGCGGACATATTGCCATGGTAACAGATTGTTGAACATCTTACAGGCTTTCCATTTTCCGCCCTCGAATTATTCACTGAAACCCGAATGCCACAATCTTTATTACTCATTAACTCCATATCTTCAGATCTTCGCTTTAAACCAAGAGCAAAAGCTCCTGCATTTTTTTTTTTTATGATTATCAGGTTGTGATTCATTGAGAAGAGTTCTCTCCTCTCATCCTTCCATCTTCACTTACATGTCAGATTGCGAGCTTGTGGTGATTCATCATGCTCTTCCTCCTCATTTTGATCGATAAACATATGTGCTAGACTGTGTGTGTGTCTGTGTGTGTGTGTGTGTGTGTCATAACAGTGGCTCAGCAGAGAGATCGAGCAGCACCAGAGTTATTGATTAACATTAAAAATGTGCCATTCTTGTGAAGGGAGCCAATTAATCAGCGAAGCCCAGAGAGGAAACACAGCACTTTAACATGAAAAAAAGTGTCCGGTCAAAAAGAAACTACCGGCGGGAGCGTCTCTGGGTGACGTGGAAAAAGAATGATCTGCATTGTCTGGCCTTTTCTCTCTCAGGCAGGAGCTTTCAGGCTGCAGATGGCAGGAGGAAAAATAAAGAGCTAGAAACTGAAATCCCTGCTTTTGTTTTAGCTGCTTTTGAAGGGATCAGGCAGCAGGTGCTACCGTGTTTAATCAACGTCAAGGCGGCCTGGGTCAATGCTGATTACCCTGCGTAGCTTACAGAGGAACACATCATGCCATCTAATTCCTGAAGAATAAAGAATAAAACGATGGCATGTTCGCAAGAAACTGTAAACTCCTCTGTCGCGAAGATGTCAAAATAAGTCACAAAGCACTGCGCTAACACTGGCGCGTGTTTCCAAAACTTTGTGGAACATTTGCCATGCAGGACGCTATGAATGAGCTGTTGCTAAAGAAAACATAATGTTGAGAATGAGTGCATTAATATAAAGCTGTGCTACAGACAGGGCTGATGTTGCAGGGAATCAATCAACACCTTCCGACCCATGATGTTCCGTGCAAAAAGGTTAGTTATTGATGGAGGCTAATGATGCTTTGTTGCAGTGTGTTCTAAAGTTTTTTGTGATGTTTGATGGTGACAGTGATGATGCTCTTGGTTGCCATTAAACCAGTGTTCGGTATTTGCTTGAGAATGTTATTGCCTGATGGAAAATGCTGCTCTTTGATGGAAACTGATGGAGAATGTTGGTATTTCATGGAGAATCTTGGTGAGTTTTGGTGTTTAATGAATTTTCAGAAATGTAATTGCTTTAGATATTGATATCACATCATCATAATAACTCATTACTGCTACATGCCTCAGTGACGGAGAATGGGGTTGTTTCATGGTGTATAGTGGGTAATTTTAGTGTTTAATATTTTTGGTGTGGAATCGTATTGTTCTATTGTGTTCAGAGGAGTTTGGTGTGGACATCTGATATTTGAAATTGTTTGGTGGAGTTTGGTTGGCCTTTTTGTTTGGTTTTGTTTGGTGTGGAGCTTAATGTGAAGTTTTGAAGTGTGAAGGTGTTAAACAGAGTTTCGCTTGGTATGCTGGTGTTTGATGAAGTTTTGTGGGAAATTTTAATGTTTAATGTTTTATTTGTTTTTTTTTTTTTTTTTGTGGATTGGGATTGTAGTGTTTGGTGGTGGATTTTTTGTTGGTTAATGGTTTTGGCGGCATTTGGTGTGGATTTCTTTCTTTCTTTCTTTCTTTCTTTCTTTCTTTATGTATGTATGTATTTATTCATTTGTTGGTGTTATGTTAAGTCTGGTAAGAAATTGTTGGTGTCTAAAAGTGATTGGTGTCTTATATAGAAGTTGGGTCTTTAATGGTGTTCAGGGTTTTTTTTTTTTTTTGGTGTGAAATTTTTAGTCTTTAATCTCGGTGGATTTTGGTAGGGAATGTTAGTGTTTAATAGAAGTTGATGGAAAACGATGGTGTTTTGGAAAATCATGGTGTTTTTGGAATTTGGATTTTGAGTAACCCCTTCTGACCAATCCACAATTCAGCAGTGCAGGCCAAATAAATCATGACACTCATTTTCGACAATGTTAGACAATGTCCAATTACACATCAGTTTAATCACTGATTAAAAAGAGTTTCATGCATTCTTGATGAAATTTTAGAGTTAAAAGCTACTAATGTACATTTTATTACACAGCTCCAAATGAATAATTCAGAAGCCACTATGTATGTAATAAAACTATATAGTTAAACATAAGATTTGATTTTAGATCTGAAGAAGTCATTTAAACTGCACCTAAGATTGCATATTATATTCAACTTCAAAGTGAAACATGACTTATAAAATCTCTATCACCAAGAAATTTAATCAAATAATTTCAGTCTGTGATTAAACTTTTACGAAGCGTTTTGCCACTCTAGCCACATCGCTTCTGGCTGATCTTGGTATGCCATCTGTTCCCATTCTCTTAAAGTGCTCTTTAGGACCTTCACGATGGTTGTGCGAGTCGTAAACTTGGCACAGCTGAGCAGTTCCTCCCCCAGCTGACCCTGCAGCAGGTCAGAGTTTGCGGTGAAGGTTGTCCTCCTCCTCCTCCTCCTCCTCCTCCTCCTTCTTCTGCTCCTCCAGGTTTGAAGTTTACCAAAGTTCACTCTCGACCCTTTGCTCTGGGAAACAGCGGTGACCTTTGAACCCCAGAGGCTTTGGTGATTGCAGCCGAGACCTGGCCATCTTCCGCTTGGCCGCTTGTAAACTTTTAACTTGTCCAACTTTACGACGGTTTAAGAATGTGTGGAACTCTGTGTTTTATTGTGGGTCTTTGTTCTTTGTGGTGATTTATTGTTTATTCAGAGCTATTGCTATGTGCTGGTCTATCTGACTGTGTCTTATTTATCTTACATCACATTATCTGCCATTGGATTTATTACTGTAATGACATTTAGAAGCTTCAGACTGGCAATTTGTAATAATTAGGATTCACAGTCCAGGTCATTAAAGTGCCTAGGTTTAGAGCCAGTGCCATGAGAAAATCCGAACATCTCAGACAAGCTCGCTGAAAAAAAAACCCATGGACCTCCACAGGTCCAGTTCATCTTTAAGATTTCCAAATTTCCAAATAATTGAAGTCACCATAAGCATAAAACCCACAATGCACATCAACAATGCATTGTTTCGGAAAGAGGCACACAATTAACTATCAGGGATAAACATACTTCAGTCCAGAGACCAACAAATAAACAGAATCAACAAGACTGATGTATGTAGGTGATCACAAGCTTGATCTATAATGATTTCAGCTTTATGTATGGAAAAAAAAGAACATGAATAACAGAGAATATAATCCTCTCAGTGATCCACAATGGAAAACAGACTGAATCATGAGGAAGATGGGTTATCTTGAAACACCTTGAGATGTCAGATTAAAAGATGGAACTTGGTCAAGACCGGATCCGAGCAGAAACAGTGATCCTAACCGAACCATTGAAGTCCACTGAAGATGGTTAAGAGGCAAGAAAGTGTCTTAGACTCTTTAGTTTTGGAGCGGCCATTGCAAAATCCTGTCCTGCATTATCAATCCATTAATTCATAATTTTTTTTATTATTATTATTTTACCGTACAGCACAGTGAAATGATTTAGTTGCATATCCCAGTTAGGAATTCTGAAGCAAACTAGCGAAGTGAAAAAGTGTCTGAGCCAGAAGGACCAACAAACGTGACTGAGTTATTTTAGTAGAAAGAAAACTCCAGCAAGGTGAGAAGCTTGGGGAGGTTACAACAAGCATCTGATTCAAGTTCAAGCACATTAAATGGCAACGACACCAAATACTTATAATTATAATTTTACTCCTTCTGACAATTCCAACATAGATTTTGTAGCAGAGTTGCATTTCTGTAAAAATCATGTTGCTATGATATTACACTGTGCTGCCTGCTCATGTGTGAATTATCATTTAAACATGTATTAAGAAGAATATTTTGGAGTCAGTGTGGTGATCCATGAATCGCCATACAAAAGAATCACAATACGTAACGGAATCGATTTCTCCCTCCGAGTGTTATATGTGTGTTGTATGTGTGTTGTAAATGTCATATTATGATGTGTGGTAGAGAGTAACGGAGGGGTCAGTGAAAGATGTGACACGGTGGCTTCGAGGTTGTTCACAAAAGAGCCTCAGCTACGCCCACCGATCGGGTCATGGGTCAGAGGTCGGCGACCTTCCGCCTTTGTGTGTATTGACGTCTCTCTGGAGGTCGACTGCTCCTCACGGACATTTTTACATTAGCTAATGTCGCTTTGTTCGCTGCTGAAATGCGTTTAGCAGCCGCACTCCACAGCTGTTCGACAACTTTTTTGTTTTCTGTTTTCCCGGTGGCGGTCAGTTTAAAGAATGTACAGTGAAAAGAATGATGGGATTGGTGGGTTTAGCACACAGACACTGGTTAGAATAGTGCAACCTTCTTCTGAAAAGATGTTTCGCTTTATGGTTCAAATTTACATAAATAATAAAACAAAAAACACAAAAATAAATAAACAAACACAAAAAAATTTAATATAATAATAATTATAATAGTGATAATAAAAATATATATATATATTTTTTTATTTTATCTTACAAAATTGTATTCAAGTATTTAAACATTGGATTTACATTTAAAATAAAAACAAATTGAAACTGTGCCTCTTTTGAAGATTCCGATAATCTGTTTATTTTTATTTATCGTCATTTATTAATAATTTTTATGTAGTAACTTATAGCTGCTATATAATTAGTATACGTATATAATTCAGATACACTAAATTAATGTTTAAAAAAATGAAAATAAAAAAATGGTCACTATACCTATAAATCTATATATACGTATAAATACGGCTATTTATATTGTGTTCCATCATCAATCAGCAGTGACTGAACGCCTTCATTAAAGATCCATTACTGACTCAAGGGATGAACAGCTACAGTGTCGCCATGGCATTCACGATTCACCGAATTGATTCCCTGCTTCTTTGTTTTTCATTTAAATGTTATGTTCAAACAGAAAGCAATGATTTCCTGGTGAAGTCATCTACTACGGTCATCGACATCGACGTTACTGAAAAAGGAGTTGTTTTCATTTTCGATAGTTTATTGTATTTGATTTGACATGGGGTTTTCCACATGTTCCTGGTGCAAGCCTTCCCAATTTAGTCAGGTTTAGGACCAGCACTGAGACTGGAACCAAATGGCTGGGGTTCCCCATCAAAGTCAATCAAGCATTGGTCTTCCAGAAGAAAGGCCAAGATAGTCCCAGTGTACTGGAGGAGCAGTACCAAACCGTCCAAGATAGCCGCCTGCATCAGATTCTTGTGTTCGTTTAAAAGCAGCAGTTACAGAAGGTTTTGGGTGTCCTTTTTTATTGTATCTCATTTGCTGAAGAACACCATGTACACCATTCCCTCACTCACACTTGCACACACACACACATAAAGGAAAATTACATTACGTCAGCTATATCTGAGAAAAACACAAACCGCAGCCAAGTAAAACTCCTGCACTTCTTTGGCTGCACAAGAGCACAAACTGTACCCATTAACTCTTACTCACTCACACATTGACACTCTCATTCACACACATGGACACTGAGTTCCCCTCAGTTATTTCTGCTCACGTCTAGCCAAACAAGTTCATCGAGTGCTGCTTATCATATGTCTATTTAAGGGATCAGAATCAATGGCACAAAGCCTGGCAGGTTTATGTTAATGCATTCAGTCGGACAGGTTTCCATAGTAACAGCTCACTTACAGGGACGCGGTGTACGGCGCGGTGTGTTAGAAAAGCAAATGAAAAATAATGTGTCTCGTTCTTCAGGCAACACACGTGGACAAAATTGTTGGTACCCTTCGGTCAATGAAAGAAAACCTCACAATGGTCACAGAAATAACTTTAATTTGACAAAAGTAATACTTAAAAAAAAATTCTATGAATGTTAACCAATGAAAGTCAGACATTGCTTTTCAACCATGCTTCAACAGAATTATAAAAAAAAAATAAACTCATGGAACAGGCCTGGACAAAAATGATGGTACCCCTAGAAAATACTGAAAATAATGTGACCAAAGGGACATGTTAATTCAAGGTGTGTCCACTAATTAGCATCACAGGTGTCTACAATCTTGTAATCAGTCAGTGGGCCTATATATAGGGCTCCAGGTAGTCACTGTGTTGTTTGGTGACATGGTGTGTACCACACTCAACATGGACCAGAGGAAGCGAAGGAAAGAGTTGTCTCAGGAGATTCGAAAGAGAATTATAGACAAGCATGTTAAAGGTAAAGGCTATAAGACCATTTCCAAGCAGCTAGATGTTCCTGTGACTACAGTTGCACATATTATTCAGAAATTTAAGATCCATGGGACTGTAGCCGACCTCCCTGGACGTGGCCGCAGGAGGAAAATTGATGACAAATCAAAGAGACGGATAATCCGAATGGTAACAAAAGAGCCCAGAAAGACTTCTAAAGAGATCCAAGGTGAACTTCATGCTCAAGGAACATCAGTGTCAGACCGCACCATCCGTCGTTGTTTGAGCCGAAGTGGACTACATGGGAGACGACCAAGGTTGAAAACAAATAATAAAAAGGCCAGACTGGAATACGCCAAACTACATGTTGACAAGCCACAAAGCTTCTGGGAGAATGTCCTATGACCACTGTGAGTTTTTCTTTCATTGACCGAAGGGTACCAACAATTTTGCCCATGTGTGTATGTTTGTATTAGGAGATTGAATGGATATCAGGATTTATGGAAGGAGTCTCCAGTGCAACAGGCAAATAAAACAAACTGTAACTGTTAGCTGTAAGAATTAAAGGACAAGGTATTTGGATTAGGCAAATACGATATCATGATAAAGAGAGATTGAACTGTGGCTGTGGTGTTACTAAAAATAAGACCATCTAAATAAGATTATTTCGCTTTTTTTCCTCTCAGTTTGCGTGTTTGGCAGCAGTCAAAGTAGGTTAGCATCTGCAGGCCAAGTCAATATACCCAGATAATTTCAACAGGCCTGGTTAGATTTGTTTACTCGAAGTAAACAAATCTCAAGCCTCACTTGGTTACCATGGCAGCTATTGCATTTGTGCAAAGCTGCTTCGTCATGGTTTTGCCATTCCAAGTTGATATAGATATAGATATATAGATAGATAAATAGATATAGATATATACTGTATATATAGATATATAGAAATATATCTATATATACTGTATATATATATATATATATATATATATATATATATATATATATCCATCTTGCATTTTTTTTTTACACTTCTTGGACTATTTTCGTGATGAACATACATTTCCACTACTTGATCACAGCTTTAAATGTAAACATGGCAACACGCATTGGTCTGTATTTACTTTTCAGTTGAGAAAAATTGTTTGTGTACTTCAGCCTCAAACATGACAGTGATTCTGAAAGATATCATCTGAGACATAACCATAGCAACAATCGCTAGTGAAATGTTCTAATGTTCTATAAATTATCTAAACTGAAATTTTGATTGTGTGATTACACACAGGAAGTGGAAAAATAATGAACCCCATGTCAGGCCATGCTGCATGGAGACAAATTACTATGGAGACAAAAGTGAAAATGATAGAGAGAATGGAATGAGGTGAAGAAGATGTCAGGCATCGCTCATTCTTTTATTAACATGAAACATTCAACCATCTGATAGATTCTAAAGAACAAGGACAAGATGATGGAACATGTTAGTTTAGTCTAGCTTCTAGACAATGCATGTTGGACTTATGGACAAATTGGACTTACGAACAAGCTCTCAGAATGGAACTCACTGTTGAGATGTTGGGGACTTATTGTGCAGTCTAGGGGAAGATCCGATATGGTTTTTTTTTTTATATACGAAGTCGATTAAATTTTTTGTCAGAAATCCTAAACAAACTTAACAAATGTGCGAATGGTTTAAAGTGCACCACCTGTAGGATTGTATAGGAACTGCAACATTTTATCACTTTAAATGCAAACATAGCTAAATTAGAAATCATAAAAATCAATGTGGCAATATATATAAATTCCCAGAAAGTAATTGTGTTTGATAGCAGAATAGATTTTTCCCCATATATACTTGAGAAGTAGGACATGATGCACGATATAAATCTAACTTTTTAACTGCCCCATGACAAACCCTAATATTTACATACATACATAACTTGTTAATGAAAACCATTAGAAATGAATAGAATGTGAGGCTGATGCGACAAGAGAGAAATTGAAGCGCAAACATTAATGCTCATTCGGAGGTGCTTGACCTGACCTGATCTAATGGACATGCTGTTCACACACCCCCACACACACTCAGAAAGTGAGAGAGAGCCTTGACTTTTAAACATCAAATGAGTTTTTTTTTTTTCTTTTTCTTTTGTTTTTATTCAGCCTTTCACACACTCGGACTCAAGGTTACTGATGCACCAGGCTGCCAAGGCCCGGTGGGGGCCTTGGGGAGCACTCTGTGTGTGTGTGTGTGTGTGTGTGTGTGTGTGTGTGTGTGTGTGTGTGTGTGTGTGTGTGTGTGTGTGTGTGTGTGTGCCATAAAATATCACAGAATGTTCAAGGCCACGGTGACCAGGACCTAGACCAGGACTCCATGTTCCTGCGGAGAGAGTGAAAAAAAAAAAAGAGCATGGGGAGAGGAGGGGGGAGAGGAAACAGGAGAAGGGTGATTTAAAATACAACATAGACAAAGATAAAAGACATGCAGAGGAAAAATTTGAAAGCTAGGGAGACAGAGAAAAGACATACAGGATAGAGGAATAGGAGATTTAGTTTGGCTTTACATAACATTGCATTTTTATAGTTTAAATGGCAAATGATTTTGCATTATATACACATTTAACCTAAGGTGAGATTTATGTCACTGTAAACTGAATAGAGGTCAATGTATCCCATTAATCACAACCTGGAAACACAGTCATCCAGCTGATCTCAAATCAGATTTCTACACGCTTGAACCAAATAGTCTGATCTTTCAAGTGAATGGATCGGCAAAGTGTCTGTAAATCTCTGGCACACACCAAATCAAATAAAAAAAAAAAAAGAAAAGAAAAAGTCTTTATTTATTATCTTAGAATATTTAGAGGGAAAAAAAAGAAAGAAAGAAAGAAAAAAGTTCCCTTTCCTGAGTTACTAACTAAAACCTGCTCATCTCAATCATTTTCCTATTAGCTCCAGTTATTTCACTCTAAACTGCCTGAATAGTGACCATTCATCTCCATTTTAAACCTGAACTTCTCTAACATATATAAAATAAAATAAAAAAGACTATGAAAGCCCTGCATTAAAATGCCCCGATTGAAAAAGCAAAAGTGGAATTCAGTAAAAAATAGCTCCAGGTTAAGGGTTCATGATGTATCTGTGTGGTTTAACTGATGCTCTTTAAGACCCAGCAGATGCTGTGCAAGTGGTCCCCCAGATAAGAAACAGGACAAATATTTACCAGGATGAGAGAGAGAGAGAGAGAGAGAGAGATGTAGGGGTCCTGTAGGTCAGCAGTCCTCAGATAAACCTCATGTTATACACACACACTTTCTCAGTTCATGCAAATCAGCAAAATTGCAAAGGCTATCTAAAAGCTAAAAAAAAAAAAAAAAAGGTATGCAGCCATAGCAAGCATTACAAAAGGCCAAGACTCACTACATTCAAAGCCAAACACTAACTAAACAATAATAAACACCAACATGCTCCTTCACATATTAAGATTCTCCCGTTAGTGAAGATGGTCAACACCAACAATCACCATCAAACACTAACAACAATCAGCATTTACCACAAACATTATCCACAAAACAGCTGCCATTATCAAACATCAAGATCCTCTGAAGTAAACATCAACCAGCCATGTCTCTCAAAGGCTGATTACCAATATTCCGTTTCTCCATCAAACACCAGCTTTTTCTATCAAAAACTAAATATTCACAATAAGGCACCCAAATTCACAAACACTAACCTTACTTATCAAACAGCAATATTCAGCATCAAACACCCTGTTTGCTTCTTAAACACCAACATTCGTGATCAAATACCAATTTCTGCCAATAAACACAATTCAATTCAATTCAATTTTATTTCTGTAGCGCTTTTAACAATGGTCATCGTCTCAAAGCAGCTTCACAGAAATGAAAAGACAATGAAAAGAAGACTTATGGAAATGTATATATGTGTAAGAAAAATGTGTCTAGATAATGAGATTGTCCCTGATGAGCAAGCCGAGGGCGACGGCGACAGTGGCAAGGAAAAACTCCCTGAGATGACAATAGGAAGAAACCTTGAGAGGAACCAGACTCAACAGGGAACCCATCCTCATCTGGGCGATGACGGATAACGGAAATTGTAGAACATCATGTGTGTTATGCAGCTGAAAGTTCGATATAACAGAAGTTATTTAAATGAACACAAAGTCCAGTTCAGCTCAGGGATGAGTCAGCAGGTGCAGAGGGCAGATGGGGGTCTGGATCACTGGGAGCTCAGGAGCAGCATGTGTAGATCCAAACCAACATGAAGAAGAATCCAGCTGGAGTAGGTCCTTCTCTGGATGCCTCAGGAACCTCGCAGGGTCGGCCTCTGTCTACTGAAGCTGGCACAGAACACACAACATTCATACTTACTGTAAACACCGACAGCTACCATTGAACAGTTGCATTACTCTGTCTACACCAGTGGTTCGCAAACATTTTCTGTCATTCCCCACTTAAGGGGAATTAACGGGGAGGGGCAAGTTTACTATTTATTGAATATCAATTTCTAAACCAATAATATCAAATAACACCAAGTTCAAAACAGATAAAATACACATGCAATTGTTATAACAGGCTTTGACTTTGTCACTTTATATTATATTATATTATATCAGCAATCGTTTGTAGTTTTTCTTTTGCACGGGTTAATTCTACATGCATCTCTGAATGAAGCAGTTTGTGCTTTGCTGTCCACTGATTCAGATTTGACCATGCGATTCTTCTGCCAGCTTTTTCTTGCAGAGAAGTCGAGAGGCTTATTAATGTGACTGGGGTGTGTTGTCTCTAAGTGTCTTCCTCATTTGTTGGGTCTCATGCTGTCTGCTGCCAGCGGTTTACACACAAAATGAGTCTCTCCTCTGCCCCACCATCCCACCATGAATGCAAGCGCAAGATCGGCTTCATCATATTTACTTCTCGGCTGCTTTTTGCTTGATTAGGCTGATGGTGCTGAATCGGCCTGCTTTTTTGTGGTCCAGGTAACAAATGTATCCACTGATGTTATTCTGCCCACTACGTCGCTACTGTCTTGGTTTGTGACCGCGGTAAAGTTACTTTTATATTCGCATCTCCCGCTTCAACAGCTGCGTAAATAAACCAGCAACATTACACCCAACATTAAACACCAATATTCACCATTAAACACCACCATCGAATACTAGTAGTCACCATCATCACCAATCATCACCAGTGTGTATCAAACATCCAATATTCACAATCAAACTAACTTTGATTCTGAAAAAAAAATCATTACGTGTAAATATTCACTATTAAATATCCTCATTGTCTATCAAACATACACATTCTCATCCTTCCGTTTACCACCAAAGACAGATATACATCAACGCTTTCCTAAATAAACACCAATGTGCTCCATAAACACCATCACACAAGAATCCCTGATAATGTTCTGTAGATGAATCAGTGTGAATGATGGAGACATTTCAAGACCTTTGCATCCAGAGTGAAAACTCAGATATTGTGTTTAGATGTTTTTGCATTTTATTCTGATCCCAATGAATTCATATGGATCTTACCAAGTAGGGGTAACATGGTGGGATTTATCCTTTATTAAGACCTGAACCTTAATCTTTTGTCTATTCTTCAATCTTGCATTTGAAATGATTTTTTTTCTGTTATAGTGGTCACAATGAGATAAATGACAGGAATTAACATTAGGGTTCAAAAGTCTGAATTCATAACTGGAAAAAAAATCAATCAATCAAAAACCATTTAGCCAAATAAGTTATTGTACCGTGTTTCCCCAGGATCCCAGGAGAGTATATTCTTTGGATAGTGTTTTTGTCTGTAGGTAGTTTTAGATTATTTTAACCAAATTATAAGTAAATTTGTTTGCTAAATTATTATAAGATCATGTTCAGATGCATTACTGGTGTTTTGCTGAATTACTGCTCAGGAGTGTGTTTGTCAGTCATTAACACCACCCTAGGGTTTATTCTCTATGAAGCATTCTCTGTAATTTTCTCCTAGAAGGACCTGCCCAGATGAAGACGAAAAAACTAGGTGTCCTTTAATTCAGCTGTCACTTTTCCACACGCATGTGAATGGGCCTCTTGTCAATCCTGCCATTGTGGCATTTAGGACAAAAGAGGAAGGGCTGAGGTTTCTCCGAGGGATTTTAAATGTGGACCATCATCGCCAGGGGCAACGGGATCTGGTTAATCAGTACAGACACACAACACACCCAGGCACAAGAGGCGAGGAACGGATGATGGATCTGGTTGAGCGCTCGGTTAGGAAGTTGTGGGAAGCAGGGAGGAGGGAGAGTTTCCTCTGTGCATGAAAGATCCTCATTGTCTGTCCATCACTCATCAGTTGAAGGCGTCTTTTCTTTTGGCTTTTCATTAAAGACATCTATTTCCTTTTCCATTAGCTTTCGCATTCTGCTTTCATGTGGCGGAGTAGCGTCTTCTCACTGAGTCAAGATGGCAGGTTAGAGTCATCAGTTATACAATCATACGTACGAATAATACATATGTGCATACATTAATCATACAATCAAATGTATTGTAATGTTGTGAATGTTATGTAATTGGAATGTAACACAAACAGTCACCACCATTATCAATTCCAGGTCAAAATTCTCTACTAAACACAAACATTGTCCAATAAACACAATCGTTCCTTAGTATGAAAACCAGCATTCTGTGTCAAACATGAATATTCTGCAGAATTTTCCTATTAACACCAACATTCCCCACCAAACCCCACTGAAAAGCATTTTAAACATCAAAAATCCCCAACCAAACTCAACACCAATACACAATACAATTATATACCAAACTCCACTGTTAATCACCACTATTTCCTACCAAACACAATTTGATACCGCGATCCACCAATATTTGTATTAAACATGATCATTCCTCACCAAAATCCACAGAACACCATGATGCACCAATTCAACTGAACAGCATTAAATGCCACCATTTCCCACCAAACACCTTTGGATACCATGAAACACAAACATTCTTCATCAGACACCATAATTCCACATCCAAATCACACTGAAAAGCATTAAACACAAAAAGTATCAAGCCACACTAATAAACCGTACAATTCTACACAAAACTCCACTGTTACCCACCACAATTTCCCAGAAAACACCATTGGATACCATGAAACACCAACATTTACCATCAATCACTATAAATTAACATAAAAGACCAGACTTCCTCTCCAAACCAACTCTTTACCAACAATTAACTCAATACCAATAAAAAAAATAAAAAAAAACTACAATTCCATACCAAACTCCACTGTTATCCACAGTTTATATTCTGCTTTGACTTCTATGTTTGACATCCTTTTTATACCTATTCTTTCTACCTATATGCATCTTATTTTATTCTATTTTATGTTTGGTTTTACTTCTTAGTAGCATGCATTGAGGGACAGCAAAGAAAGAATTTCATTGTATGGGGAGAACATGTTTCTTTACTGTGCCTATGACAATAAAACTTGAAACCTTAAAACCTTGAAACACCATTGTATACCATGAATCGCCAACATCCCATAAATTCACCAGTAAACACCAAAATTCCACATCAAACATCACAATTGTGCACCAAACATCACCGAACAACACGAAACACTAATCTTCATCATCAAACATCATTTAACGTTTAACATCAACATTCCTCACTCCAACGCCACCGCTCCAAACTCCATACTTTCCTATTAATCATCTACATCGCTTACCAAATGTTGACCCAAAGCCAATACTCCTCACCAAACACCAACAGCAAAAGTCCACACCACTCTTTAGTGAACACCATCAAACATCACACCACCGAACTCCATGAAATACTAACATTCTCCTTCAGACATCTGAAGTCCTTGCTCTGCCAATGTCATTAAGTGACAGAATTCCCTAATAAACTTTACTGGGCACCAATAAACAACAACATTCCTCACTAAAGAATCTGGTGATCTAAAAAGTTATTAAATAAACACCAACATTCTCCATTATTTACCATCTACCAAACCCATCATCAAAAATGATCCAATCAAACGTAAAGATGTTTTTCCTCAAACATTCCATTGTTGATTGCTGCTACATTCTATTTCCTATAACTACAGTATTGTTGTATATCTACAGTAACAGCTCGTACGTGTAAATGGAGTAATTGTAGAATTCCGCAGCGTTGTGTTAAAGTGATATAATTTATTGTGTTTGTGGCAGTCATTGTGACAGATTAATATCGCCTCACGCCTACTTTAGCCCTGTTCCCGTCCCCATTTGCTCCGTCCCTTTGTTGCCTTTAATTTGTTGCCTGTGTGTGTGTTACACCAGTTTGGAGAGGGAAGACCTCTCTGCTGTCACTTCGTGCCTGAACGATGACGGATGGTGCAGTGGGAAGAGGTGGATCTCTGGCAGGAAGTGTGTGTCGATCTTTCTGCTCCCCTGCTCAGCCGATAAGAGCTTGAGCGTTGTGATAATACTGACCTGTTAAACCAATCAGCCTGTTAGAACCATTTACTCCGCTGGACAAGAACAGGTCAGGTCCATAGTGTGTGTGTGTGTGTGTGTGTGTGTGTGTGTGTGTGTGTGTGTGTGTGTGTGTGTGTTAGACCCAGATGTTTTCACACCTCTAAAATGTCAGATGTGTGAGCTAAACCAAAAAATGTGAAGAAAGAAAAATCACTCTCCGGCGACTGGAGAGTTCCTGAGCTGTCAGGTTATTAAATAGTTATACAAGCAATCATGAGGCAATACGGAACACGGCTGCACTTTTGCCCCCCGTTTAGATAAAGGATGAATTTGGGCACAACTGGCTATGGTGTTGTAAAATGCAAACTCGGGTTCATCTGCGGGTCTTCCAGTTTATTGCCGCTCACGTCGCATTGTGGCTCACAAATGCTTCGTCTCTCCTCATTCTTCTCCCAGATGGAGTTTTCTTTGCCTTTTATTTATTCTCTTTATTACCTTTTTGACTTTGTTATATTCGTATATTGCATTCGTTTGTGTGTGTGTCTGTGTGAATGTGTGAAAGAAGCTCTGATGCTAAACCATCCGTTATCTCAAAGCATCTTAATTTGTCAAAGTTTTATGTTTCATATTCAGGTAAATAAGTATAGATGACCATAAGCATATCATTTACTCAATTTACACAATTCAACATGATGCCATACGGTAAGGGTTGGTACAGTGCCATATGATATGGTAAGAGTTCATATTATGCACTAAAATTTGATACAATATGATAAGATTCAATATAATTTACCATAGTAAGATTCTATACGATATGTTAAAATTCTACATGAAGCGTTAGGCTTTGGTATCATATAATATGATATGATTCCAGTATATGACACAATATTAGGAAATCTGACACAATATAAGAATAGATATGATACGGTTCGATATTGCACTTTTTTTTTAAAAAACCTTTGCACGATAGTTAATATCTACTATGATAAGAATGAGACAACACATTAAGATTGGAAAAACTTCATTAGATGTTGATGCCATGCCATGCTTTTGAACCATACCTTAAAAGTCAGTAGTATTGGTTGATATGATCCATTAATATCTCATACGATAAGACTACGATATGTTCCGATTATATATAAGACATTATGGAATGATACGATATATTAAAAGCTTCAATATGAAAAGTTGCACTAAACAATGTGCTGTGATTTCACACAATATGATAAGTTGTATTATGATTTTATTTGATACGATATGAAAGGTTACACTACGATGTGATAAATAACGCTATGAGCGTTAGGATTTGATTTGATACGATATGATGTATTTGAGGTACTTACGCTACACCACGGCACTTTTCTTAATAACTGCTGCTGACCTTTTGTCCCTCTGCAGGACTTGGTTGAAGGTTAAAAGGCGTGAGAGCACAGCAAGGTCAGTGCTGCGCTCACACAAGGACTGCTTGTGACCTTTAATGAATTGCCTCCACCAACCCGCACACACACACACACACACACACACACACACACACACCTCCCTGCCCCTAAGGTTTATAACTGGACCCTAAACTTCCCGTGGCTTAATGATGATGACTTCTTCATCTGCCCAAATGCCCTCCTTTTGTTCCCCCTTAAACCCTGACTAACCCTATCTGCGCCCCCACCCCCCTTCTGACTGCCCCCCCACCACCACCACACACCCCCCCCTCCCCTCCTTTACACTCAGTGGGCGCTAATCCTCTCCTCCAGGCTTTTCTTCTATCTCTCTTGCTATCTCTCTCTCTCTTTCTCCCCCGCTCTGTTGCTCTGTATCGGCCTCAAAACATATCTCTCTCTCTCTCTCTCTCTCTCTAAGCTTATTTGCTCCTCCTTTTAAAAAATTTGCACTTCAGCGCCCCAGCATGCACTGTGTGTGTGTGTGTGTGTGTGTTGAGTCTTTAATAGGCAAATGAGGGTCCCAGCACCAGTCCCGCCACATAGGCATCTCCCAGGCGATGTGTGTTTCCGTGAGTTTCAGCAGATTTGTTGTTTCTTGTGCTGGTTGTGTGAAGCGTGCCGTTTAAACACCTCTCCTCTCCTCCCACACAGCTGATGCTCATTTGTCGAAACATTAAAATCATGTTTCTTTAAGGACAACACCTCTTCTTGAGAGTCAGTTCGCACTACAGATCGAGTATTTGTATTTGATGGCTGTTATTAGATTAATTCGTATTTGTTATAGTAACATAATCAAGATTTCACTTAACAAGTCAAAGTAATAACTCCTAGGTTTTTTAATCAAAAAACATCCATTATAATAAATGTCAGATAAATGTGCCCATGTTCGAAATAAGCTTTATTTTAAACCAATTAAACTAAAGTTTATATCACTCCAAATGTTTTAACCGAAACTCAATTTAGATTCCTGATCCAGGACAATCATTTAGTTTCATACTAAAACTGCAATAAATACGTATTTGTCAGTTTTTTAAGTTTCGTTCTAGGCTTAGATCGAGAGTCCACCGAAACAGTTCTTAATGTTTAAGGTTCAGCCTTTTCACTCTAGAATTAGGCGTGATTGAAGCCTTGAAGGACTTAAATGGGAATTTCTGTTTTAATCCAGAGGCTTCCACAAAGCTGTTCACTTCTTAAATGACTTGAGGTTAGCTCAAGCGACGCTTGTTTTTAGTAAGGACTCGATGTTTCCCATCAGATCTGATCCGATCTAAAATGATCTCCACCTGATGGCCATCTTAACTCTAAGCAAAATAAAAGATTAAAATGCAAGATTAAAAAAAAAATATATATATATATAATATATATATATATATATATATATATATATATATGAATTAGTGTTTGTCTACATCACTACTGGTGAGAAAAGCCACCACACGAACACAGAACTGGCTTGGGACATTTTTAGGGAACAAGAAACCAGCCAGGTTTTTCACACTTTAACTTTAAATACATTTTTAATGGACGAGTGAGATTGTGTAGAAAATGGTCAAATATCTTATGTTCCCTATCATACGATTAGATTAAATTTCATTTTCATTTTTTGGGAAGCTACTTTGAGACAATGACCATTGTTAAAAACACTATAGAAATAGAATTGAATAGAATTGAATTAAAATGAAAGGGTTTGAATACGGTACATTTTCTCAGCTAACACTTTTTTTTTTTTCTTTTTTAAGCAGCAAATTGATGTTACATTGAAAGGAAAAAAATGTGTGTGGATATAGCTAATGCTTCCTGATAAATGTGTATATGCAAAATATTTTTTACTTGGGAAAATCCCTTACTACCTAATTAATTAATTAATATGTGTGTTTATTGATTTAATGTTTTTACACACTCCACAGAACTATTTATGTATTTTTTTTTTAATTTCTTTATTTATTTTAAATATATATTTATTTTATTGTGAATATTATTTAAAAAAAATCAAACAAACAGAAAACTACTGTTCCTAATGACTTTTTTTCACGAGATGTGTACAGCAAAGCATGCTTTCTTAGCAGATTATAATATAATTTAAACATAATTTATCTATAGTATCTTAATCTGAACTTGCAGCAGACTACTAAGCATGTACTGTACCTAAATACATTCCAAAAAAAAAAAAAAAAACTTGTACAGACAGACAGACGGCTTCATCAGATTAAATAGTATATTTCTTGAAAGCTACATTCTCTGCCAATAGAACAAGAACTTTTCAATTTTCACTTATAATTTTAAAAATGTTTGACTAGAAATAAGATAAATAATTGCATATTTGGTTTGTTGAAACTTAATTTTAAGATTTTACAGATAGGTTTGGCTAGAAGCAAGAATCTTTACCTTGGTAGTATGGTTTTTTTTTTGTTTGTTTGTTTGTTTGTTTGTTTGTTTTTTTGCAGTGTAATTAAAAACTCTGGCATAGTTAATGGCACTCGAAGTGCAAAAGGCACTGTAACATCTTAGTAAGTGAAAACATCATGAATCAGATTGATTTTATCCAAAATTCCTTAAAATAATGTTAAAACAAAAACAGTTACCAGATTATTCAGCATATTTGACTGGACTTTTGTCTAGTTTTCCTTAAGCATACATTTCTTGTTGGAAATTAATAAACTAGCGATTATCTGCCATTAGTAGAGAGTGTATCAAGATTCAAGATATTTTCACTCGTTAAAAGATAGTTTTTTTTTTTTTTTACATTGTAACATGCTGATAATATTTAGATAGACTGATCGCGGACTAAACTGCATTAATTACAAGCTATTGTAAATGAGTCTAGGGTTAGGCATCGCCAAGATATTTTCCCTTTTAATCCAGCTTCCTTTTATATCCTTTAATGACTGTAGTTTAGCTGAAGCGGCTCCTGTTTGTATTGGAGACAGGGGAGAAACTTCAGGCTGGATGTTCCTGATCTGATCTGGTCTTATCTCCACCTGAGGGCTGTTTTAAGTCTGAGAAAAAAACAGGAGCGAGAGGAAGCCGTGTTAGGACAAAGAAGCATTGCTGAACACTGACAGATGGAGAGGACGTGTTTTCGTCACCTATCGCATCATTTCGGATGCGCGGACACTTCCCTTTGTGTGCGGCAGGAGAAAGGATGAAGGATGGAGGATGAAGGATGGCCTAGAGGCCGGGCCGCTCGCTGACCGAGGCTTTTGTTTTGGAGAAAGACTCCTCTTAGCTAAAAGAAACCTCGGCTTTGTTCACAGCTTTCTCTGTTTGCACTCTTTCAGTCCAGGAGTCCACTGTCAAGAGCTTTCTTGACGTTTTTATCACCAGTCAAGTCACGAGAGGAATTGGGTTATTAAACTGGTATAGCTGATTTATTACATCTAAACCAAATCCTTATTTATTTGATTAAATAATATTAGATTTTGATAGATTAGATAGATGTATTTATGTCATAGAATTTTTATCTATTAAGTTTTTGAATTAATTATATTCTGTATGTGTTATCATTTATTTATTCATTTATTTATTTATTTATTCTTTTTTTTTTGTGCTAAGTTATTAGCCTGGTTAGGAAAAATATTAGACAAAAAACAATATTTATTTATTTATTTATTTATTATATATATTCTCTTTACACACACCAAATAAAAGTTATTTATTATATTAATCAATGTAATTTAATATATATATATATATTGTCTTAATTCATATATTTTATATATATATATATATATATATATATATATATATATATATATTTCCATATTCTTTTTGAGGAATTATTCATTAGACCAATCCAAACCTAATATTTTTTCAATGAAGAATTGTATTTATTTATTCATTTATTGTATTTATTTATATTTATATTATAAGTCAAACAAAAAACAGATATGATATGTAAAAAAAAATTAAAGAGGGAAAAAAGATGATCATTTATCATCTATATATGATATATTTAATCTGGGATGATTATCTTTTTCCCTCTTTTTTTTTTTTTTAAACGCAGAGGTAGCGCCAAGGCGTCCTAAACAAACTCGCAGAGCTAAACACCTGAAATTGACTCTAAATAAATAAGCACATCGGCCACAGTTGGTTTAAATCAGACCGTATAGTTCTTCTCACCCGAGCCCAAATTGCTGAACCTGTATGGCAAGCAGCCTCGACAATTAACTCCCTCTCAGCTGCCCCACCTACCCCCCTTACACACAAACCCACACACACACACACACACACGCATGCCCCACCCCCCTCAGACTCATTAAATGCTGTAATTCCAGCTGATCTGGAAGCTTTGTGCTCCTGCGAATGCCAAACTTTAACATCCAGCTCCCATTCAGACCCCCAGTGGCTGGAGCCTGACCGAGATACAGTAGATGTACAATGAGTCGTTTTCAACAGAAACGATAAAAAACCTAAATAAAAACTATATATAAATATAAATATAACGTTTTGCACGTATTCCAGATTCATGAACTATTCTGTTGTTATTGTTGTTGGTGATCCCTTGTATTGAGTAGCTTTATGCGGCATGACCGTTCCCATCCTGATTGTTGATTATTTTCCAAGAACTTCATGTCCTAAAGTGTTTTATTCCTCTTATACTACAGCAGATTGCCTACAGTTACGATTAATTACTTCTTAAACAGCTGTGTGTGTGTGTGTGTGTGTGTGTGTGTGTGTGTGTGTGTGTGTGTGTGTGTGTGTGTGTGGGTGTGTGTGTGTTGACCGTATGTTGAACAGAGTGATTCGTTGTTTGCTCGGCAAATTCTTCAGTGGCTTTGACAACCACAGTGCATGGGTCAGATAGCGAGGACTCATCTCTCTCTCTCTCTCGCTTTCTCAGTGCACAAGGCCGCCGGTGATGATTAACCATGTGTGTGTGTGTGTGTGTGGATGTGTGTGTGTGTGTGTGTGTGTGATGAGCCACAGTCACAACAGGATCCAGCCTGTCATGATTAAATCTGATTAGGCTGCCTTGTTTGTCAGTTTGTCAGTGTGTGTGTGTGTGTGTGTGTGTGTGTGTGTGAGTGAGTCATGTGACAGCATCCTCAGAGACCTAGATCCTGCAGCAGAAATGCTATTTCATTAAATGTTGATATTTGTGTCCCGTGACTCAACCCTGTGTGGAGGCTGCTTTGACCATATAGCATGTTAGCACAGCGTCGAGCAAATTTGCAAGTTTACGTTGTCAGCTGCAAACAGGTTTGGTTGTCATTGTTAGCATATAATTCGAAAATGAACAAAATTAGCAATTAGCATTCAGGATGGATGAATATTCCTGTCATCACTAGTAAACTAAAATTGCTAGCATTGGCTGCATAACTCATCAGCTAGTTAGGTGCTAATACATTAGCATCAGGATCTCTTTATTATTCCCTCAGTGCATTGACTAGCCAAAATGTTTACCACAACTGCCACCATCTCTTCATCACTCATACTATGTAAAAATAACTAGCCAGTACAGCAAATAATGGGTGTTTGGCGTCACCATGACAACCACCATCTGGTCATGCCTTAACGTTAGCCAGCTCATACATTAGCATGTAGCTCACCATGTCATTACATTCATATTCTAATGATTTCTGTATTAGATAAACTATTAAAATATTATTTTTTTAAAAAGTTACCACATCACCATGTACTTGTATTAGTTTTCTCACCAAATACAGTAGGTAGGTAAAAGTCAGTGTTACCATGGAAACCAGCCTTTGTTCATAATTAGAATGATTATATAATGATTAGGATTTAAACAGTTAAACAATTAAACAGTTTTATTTATTTATTTATTTATTTTTATTTCCTCATTACCGTGACAGTCACAACCATTTGTTGACTAAAAGGAGGTAGCAATAAAATTGCTCACTTGACAGATTATCATGTAGGTCACCTTGTCTTAATCTTTGTAAACAATTTACATATTAGACAAAACTCAAAAACCATTCTCATGGAAACCACTACGTGTTCATCACCAGTTTGAATTAACGACTGTTTATTTCATTTCTAAAATGCAGCATTGTACTGACAGCCGAATATCAGCCAAGTAGACGCCATGTACCTCGATGTGTTGGTGTCTAGGATTCCAGTTATCATGAAATCATCTTCTAATCATCTAAAGTCTAAAACATTATGAAATTATTACATGTGTTACATTTAACCTCCTGTGTTACTAAATATCCTTCCTTGTGTCCCAAGCATAATTAACGCGATAGGTTCTGAAGATTTCAGTGATCTCTAGAGAGACAGGATGGAGGACGTCCTGTCCTGGGATTCTCCTGACTTCCTGTGTGTTTAGAGATTTAATTTGAGAGGAAATTCTCACGCTCAATAATCGCCAATGCTCAGCTAAACGGATGTGATCGGGTGGTTGAAATTGTGTGTGTGTGTGTGTGTGTGTGTGTGTGTGTGTGTGTGTGTACATAAGGCAAGGCCAAGAGCCAAAATGCAAGGTCTGACCCTGCATTCCTACGATTGGGCCCAATAAAACCTGGGAGTGGCCGGGTTCGTGTCCCTCCATCTGCAAGCGCATGAACACACACACACACACACACACACACAAACACACACACACTCACACAGATCATCTCCGATGTCACGGCAACAGCAGGGCATCTGCGTGTTGCACGTGGTGGGCGATCATGGAGCAAGAGTGGCGCGCGCGTGGCGCACGTCCCTGATCTCCTTGGGGGTATCAACCTCATCTCGCGCGCACACACACACACACACACACACACACACACACACATAGAGGAGCATCTGTCACCCCAGGGGGGCAGCAAGGTCTAAGATGAATGAGTCTTCTGGGAACCTGCCTCTCTGAGCAAATGGCTGAAAAGAGGGAGGGGATAAGAGGCCATGGGGGAAGGGTTCATGTGTGTGTGTGTGTGTGTGTGTGTGTGGCTCAGATAGAGCTAATGTTTCAGTCAGGGACAGAGCAACAGTGGCTTCAGGACTATCATGAGCACGGCTCTGTGTGCTGCAGGACTGACTTGATCTTCTCCCTTTTTTCTAACTGGAATACCTTTTGGGCGTACACTCGGACACACACACACACACAACACACACACACTTTTTATGCATGGACAGCGTGGATGTTGTGCATGGATTTCAGCTCTGACTCTGGGAGGTATGGAGCCCTATTAGAGGTAGGTTCCATGTGATGTTAGATCGTACACGCTGACTAACGTGGTGTCAGTCAGACTCTTCAGCACCTGGAGATGTTGTTAGTTATTTTTAGCGCAGCTTCCTCTAACACAAGCTTGGCTTTTTGGAAGCATGCAGCTCATGAACGTCCTCAGTTAACCTCGGGAACGCTGAGGAACTTCCACTGGGTTTCAGAATAGGGTCGCTCTTATAGAGAGAGAGAGAGAGAGAGATGTTCAGGTTTACATTAAAAAAAAGGCAAAATTTATTATCTGGTTGTTTCGTTTAATCTTAGTAGAGAGAGCTTTTAGAGAGCTGTGTTTGTCTGAAGTGTGTTTCTTTTTCTAATCCTTTTTTTTGTCCATTTTACCGCTTGTTTAAAATGTATTAATGAAGTATTTTAACATGTTTGAGATCATTTTGACGTCTGAAATTTGAGTGGAAAATGTGAAAAACGTCTCTCTGTCCTTATTTGGACCTTCATTTACAGCACAGGAGAAACAAACAAACAAATACAAACAAACAAACAAATATTTATTTATTTATTTATTTATTTATTTAAAATGTGATCTCAAATTCTATTCAGAATCACCACAGGAAATGATCTGACTTTTATTAATTGATGCACTTACTGTAGTTGTGTTATTATTTTTTTGTATTTGATTAAAGAAATTCATGCGCAAGAAGCAAGCAAATTGAATACTAACTAATAAAATCATTTTTACATACTAATCCTAGTAAATAACTAATGTTTTTAAGTGAAGAATGAAAATGTTTCCTTTTTTTTTTATTTTAATTTTTTTTTTTTATTTCACCTTCTGAAACATTTTCGAAATTTCTTAACCCAAAATTTCCAAACATGTCAATTTTCCTATCATTAAAAGCAAAAAATCAGGTTTTGCACTTTAGAGCGTTTGTTACTATTTTGCGTTTTATTTGATTTTATTTTATTTGGTGCTTTCGGGTTCTGAGTACAGTGACGTCGGTTCCACCATGTGTTGGAGAAACACCCTCCTGAGAAGTCATAAATAGGTGTTTTGTGTCCTTAGCCTGCACGTGTCGCTGAAATTCCCTGTTTTGTGAACTTAAAGAAAAAACGTTTAATGATTCAGGCTGATTTCAGTCTTGTGAGAGGGGGATGAAAGTTTAGAGCTGCTGGCTGCCTTTGCCCTCAGTAACGTAATTAGATAAATGAAGAAAGACAAAAGGAAAGGAGGCCGAAAGGGAATGGAGGGGAGAGGGGACACGTTGCCTTTTAGCGTTTTAATGCCGCTAATAACACTTGAACTTTGGTGCATTTTATAGATTAGGTTTCTCTTAGAAATTCCTCAAAAGAGCAGCAGAAAACCAATTGAGATTTCAGCACACTGCGAAAAAATGACTTTCACTTAGCAACTGAAGATGTCTTGAATTTATTCAAATGCGTCAGCAATTTGTTGAGAGTTTCAACAAAAGAAATATACGATTACCAGATTCCCAATTTAAGACATTCTTTACTAACTTTTTAATCAGACATCCTTCGATTTATTAATTTTTATATTACTTTGCTAATAGGCATATTCATAGATACGCATAGATTTCTTGTTCTGATCAGTTTTGTTATGTAAAGAAATATTTACTGAGAACATTTTTCAAATAATTGTTTGTTCATTTGTTTGCTTCATTTATCCACATTTATTCCAATTGGCATAAAAAAATGCAAAATTAGAGTATAATACAATCTTGTATTAAAAAAAAAAAAACTAATAAAACATTAGGTTAAAAAATAGGTTTTAACAATTGAAATTGTCTATTAAGTTTATATATATATATATATATATATATATATATATATACTATCAATTGAAATAAAATAAAACATTTGAACTTAGTTTGTCTAGATTTCTATTAAAATTAAAAATGATCCTGCAATTTTCTCCAAAACAGCATGTGACAGTATAAAACAGGGTGGATGCAGAATAAAAAGCATGAATTCAAATCTTCTTTAAAATTGATATTGCGTACCATAAATATCATGATATAACGTAGAATCGATAATCGTAACATACATAATCGAGTTTTGTGTGAATTTCAAATGTAATGGGAAACAAACTGATGCTGTTTATCAGCTGTTATTGTTGAGTCGTGTGTGTGTGTGTGTGTGTGTGTGTGTGTGTGTGTGTGTGTGTGTGTGTGTGTGTGTGTTTCAGGATATTGTGTCTACTTTGAGTTTCATGTCGTATCCGTCTCCAGGTCACTATGTCCTCATTTTTATCTTGTGTCCGTAATCATGTTGTCCTACCACATAACTATGGACTAATAAACAGTTTTTTTTTTATTTTTATTATTATTTCTTTGCCAGATTATGTTTTTAAAAAGTGTCACTTTGGCCTGTAAGCTTAAAATTCCTGAATGGCTTTAGTAATGTGATAAAGCAAGTTGTAGCATTAATTTATTTCATATAAACCATATGAACCGCTACATACTTGCAGGTACAGTAGTTCAACTTCTGGGGTTTATAAGAACCAAATAATTTTAATTTGAAATTTAAATTGAAAATCTGAATCGGAAATGAAATAGCTAACACACTAACAAAATGGTTGATTTAATCGCTTGACAATGTTGCATCTTTTTAAAATGTTCATGATAATAATAATCTTAATTGTGATCTACTAATGATTAATCATGTTGTATCTGTTCTGCCGAGATCATGTACTGTTTTCATTTCCTGGTCCTGGAAAGGGACATTTCTTGCTCATTACACTATCAAGGCTGAGCACATTTAGAAATGTATTAACGAATTTATTAATTGAACCCATCCGCTAATGAGCACACGCGTCACCAAGCTTGTTCTAATCGACTCTTATGTACCAAAAGCATGACGTTAGTGTAAGCTTGCATATTAAGTATATTGGTGAAGCTTTCAGTTCCTTGCTGTTCCCCCACACACTCAAAATCAATGGCTGGATGATTGTCGATGAAGCGAATCAGGTGTGTTTGGAGAAAGAATGTGCTGGTTGTGTGTGTTTGACAGAGACTCAGGACAATCAGATGAAGTCCACTTTGCCCGCAGGCGCTGCTGAAAACAGTGTTTTAAAAGTCATTATCAGTTAGACTGGTCCGTGTTCTTCCCCAGGGCATGGCAGCACACACCCTGTTACTCAACACTTAACCTTATGTTAAAACATGACAAATCCATTTCGAAAGCTGTTTAAGAAACATGCTGTTTAAGGGGTTTTAGCATGTCAATCAACCCACGCATAACACTCAATACTACAGGTTGTGCCAGAATTCTTCATACACGAGAGAATTGTTTATTTATTTATTTTTATTTTGGCAAAAAAGTAACTTTTATAATGAAACCATCTCTATATGATTGCTGTTTTTTTTTTTTTTTTTTTTTTTGTAAACACATATGGAAATGTATTTCCTATTTATACTGAACTTATGCCTGATATCATGTTATACTGTCATAACAGTTATACCGTTATACTTGTATTTCCAATGTATCTTTTCCTGCTACCCCTAGGCCATCACCTGCCCCCACAGGATAAAATCAAATGGGATTAGAGCTTGGAATCTCAGAGACCACCCCATGGGACCACTGTGTTGAGACCAAATACTCAAAACTGTTGATCCAGCCATGCCCAATGTATGGAGAATTGTGTACATCCTGTAGATATATATTAGATATTAGATGCATTGATTAAAATGTAAATGTTCATTAAACCCTAACATTTAAAAGTTACATTTCATTTGTCCCAATTTTTAATCAATTTTGGGTGGAAAAATATTGCTTTATTGTTTATTCCTTTATAAATAATTAATGACTGTAATAAATGTAATAATTGCACAGGTCTAGGTCGATTTTTATGCAAGGATTTTCATGTTCTTTAAATATATTCTTTATTTTTAATCTTATATAGTACTAACTATTGTTATTTCAGATTATACATATAAAATAGAGAATATTCTAACATGGAGTATATTAATTTTTTTTTTTTTTTTATTCTGATTTTATTTGTATAGCACTTTTAACAATGGCCATTGTGGCAATTGTCATTATCTTTTTAAATGGCAAAATGTTTCAAAAGTAGTAGTAGTAAGCCTAAACCGGTTAAATGAGTCAAGTGGTTATTAAAATTTTTTAGAACAAAGGACATTTTAAAAAAATGCAATTTAGTTCCAATACCAGGAATAGAAATACAGATTATGTCTTAATAATTTTCCTCATCCCAAAATGGAAAACCTAAACCCCACCATGTTAGCCATGAGCCTTGATGTTGTTGGTGGTGATGGTGTGTTGCTTACTTCATTTCTGAGTATTTGTAATGTTTGAATTTGGTCGTTAATAAATAAGAGCAGTCCTCCACAGTGATCCCGGGCATAGATAAAGCAAGCTTTAGCTACTGTATAATTACTGTATCTGTTACAGTACACAGTTATGCTACTGAGTCAGTGGAAGCACTAAGTATTGATTAGCCTTGTAGTGACTCAGTGGGAGTGTGTCGGGGATCCAGAGTGTTAATGTACACAGCAGCTGGTGCTAATTATAGCTTCATGTTGCAATTTATTTCTTCTCCCTTTTGCTGTGCAGAAGGTCTTGGGTTTTGATGAATCTCCTGCTCTTTGATTGGTGTTTTATAGTCAATATAAAATCATATCTCAGTCTAGACCACTAGTAAGTATATATCTCTAATCTAACCAAACCAATATATAGTTTCTTAAAATAACAATAACAATAACAAATCAACCAATATTGCAAGCAAAACATTTCTTATTCTATCGTCACATGATCTTACAGTGTAGATTGATTATTTGATTATCTTGCAATCGCAGGAACATTTGACAAGAAATAAGAAACAAATAAATGAATTTAAGATTTTTTATAATTTTAAATGTAGACAAAAGTCATAGCAAGTGGAAACATTGTACCTGTTTACTAGATTTTTGGTTTACTAATCTAAGATTGTTACGGCTATTCTACATAAATTGTATAAAAAATTGTGTGTAAATTTTGGCAGATAATTGCGCTAGCTTTAACCATTTTTTTTTTGTTTTTTTTTTTGAAAGAAGCAAAATTATCTGGCAATAGGACAAGAAATGTATCCTTGAAATTAGCAACATTTAGCAACATCCTGGAAATGGAAATAGTAATATTACAACTGGATTATTAATTTAATTTTTAGATTATACACTTTTAGATGTATTTAGATAACAATTTAAGTATAAATCAAATATCTCAAACTTGTGTAGCATAAATAAAGTATATACAATTTTGATATAAAGTGTATTCTATATACTTATTTTTATTTTGATGAGATACAATGTGTTTTAGAAAGAGTTTTTATTTACTTCTCGAGCAGTTAGATATTCAAAGTAAAAGTTTCAGAAAATTACATCTCTATGTTGTGAATATAAAACTGCTAAGGCAAACACATCGGTTGTAATCAATACTCTAAAGAACGTCCCGGAATAATAAAACTTTCTGATATGCAAAATATCCGCAATACTGTTTCAGACAGTTATTTCCACCGTGAGTTTATCATATCGCTTCAGCTCTAATGTACTTACACAACTTTTATGTGGCCTGGAATGTATTGCCTATGTGTGTGTGTGTGTGTGTGTGTGTGCGCATGTGTTTCTCATAAAGTGTAACTGGAGGATATTCCCAGGGAGGCATGTGGGATGCGACTTCCCCGTCCATCTCTCTTATCAGTTCCAGCTACACATGTCATGGTGCTCCACAATCTGCTGCTCCATCTAAGCACAGCTCCTGTACCTCCGACCACACACTGACCCGACACACTGACCCAACATTCCTAACCGGTTCACATGCATACACAAACACAAACACCGGAGACTCGGATTTCAGCTGAAGTGTTTTTCCGCCAGTAACACGTTGTTAGTTTCGGAGCTGAGACAATATGATATTAATCCTGTGATATAATAACATATTGATATCGTGATTTTTGCCATATTGCTCAACACTAGCGTGAATATACAGCCTCGGTATCGTGCGTGGTGTTCATCCTAACCTTGATGGGCTCTAAAGCAGGAAATGGCAAGTCATTCTCAGGAACATGATGCTGCTTGGAACAACATCTAAAAATGCAGTAGCGCTCTAGGGGGCGCTAATCACTCAGAGGAAGCGATATTATAGCTCGTCCCAATTTCCATTTCCTGAAATTTGTGCAAAGTTTTAACAGTGAAGCATGAATGTGTGAGATGTTAATGTACAGGTGTGTGTTTAAGTGTATATATATATATATATATGTTAATGTTGTATGTTGTTTCACTTTTACAGGTGTGTGTGTGAGGTGTCTGTGATGATGGACAGGTGACAGAGTTACACATTTCCAGTCTGACCAACAATGGAGAGAAGGTGATCCAGTTTCTGCACTCCTGGCAAGTAACACTTTAAGGTAGAGTCTCTCTCTCTCTCTCTCTCTCTCTCTCTCTCTCTATCTATCTATCTATCTATCTATCTATCTATCGACCCATTGAAAAAGATGGAGCTGTTATGAATAACAATGTTAGCAAGAGGAGAAAGCGATGATGCTAGCTTGGGCTCATTAACCGTGCTAGTGATTTTTGACTAGGGTGATTTGCTGCTAGACGTTGCAGCACGTTTTAAATCGACACATTTCTCGAGGCTAAATGGTCCGACCTCACAGCTGGAACGGTTAGCACCAGTGCAAGGTCGTCTCCGCTTTTGTTTCCTCTCCGTGTTTGACACCTAAAGCTTACGGCCAGATGGAACTCAAGCGCAAACACCTGATTCGTTTCCTGCATCTCTGGTGTGTTTAGGCTGCAGCCTTGAAGCCAAACACTGCATTCAAATACTGATTTAGACAGTTTAAAATTATGCATAAAGTTCACAAGAAAGCACAGTAATCTACGCAAATTTTGCCTTCATGCAAACAAATTACAATAAATTTCCCTGTACTTCAGAAGTTCTTAAAAGTGCCTCAGAAGTGTTCAAAGTTGCTTTTATTGTGAAAGTGCTCTTCAAAAAGACCTTTACAGAACAACTTATTCAGCATTTAAATCAAGAACATATTATGTCATAGTGACCATGGAATTTCTAATATTAGCCTAACAATTTAATTTGGACCAACTGATTCAACAATCAACATATTGGGAAATTCTACTGTAATAAACTTCTAAATACTGCTAGGAATAAATTTGGAATATTTCATGCATTTAGAAACCATGGTTGGTTTTTGTTTCCACACACAATCAGGCTCATAAGTATTTGGACATTAACACAATGTGCATCACTTGGCCTCTGTGCAGCCCAGTAACGATTTGAAATGAAGCCACCGAGATGTGATGGACGTCTAGATTTTCAGCTTTAATCGAGCAGCTTTAACAAAAAAAAAAACGTCGCTTTAATAAAACCCTCACAATGTTTTACGGGACGTTTTACAGTAGTTTCACGGGCTCAACCGTAATTGTCAATTAATTGATAAGCAGTTTCTTAGTTATTTTATTACAAATTAAGGAGATAAAAATATCTGGAGTCGATCCCAAGGGTTAATCTTGTCCCTGATAGCTATTCATGGGAACTATGCGGGCAAAAGAGGTGCAAATAAGGGAAAGCCTGTTTAGGCTGAAACAACAACGCAGATCTACAGTATAGCAGAAACAGCTTCTGAAGGACAAATCGACAATTTGGTATAATCATAAAAAGAAGGAGCACATGGGCTCGCCAACACCAAAACCCCTGGTAGACCACAGAAACCTAAACTAAAGTTGATGGTAAAGAGCAACCCCTTCCGAACATCTAGCCAAGTGAGATGCGGGTTTCAAGCAGTTACTGACGGCAAAGGGTTCGCATCCAAGCATTAACAATAACCCTACCATTTTAGATGTTACTTTTGAGCTTGCAAATGGAGAGACTTTGTAATAAATGGCTGCAATCCCTCAAGAGTTGCTGTTATATTTTTGTCAAAGCCCTTGAGTTCAAGCTGAACATTTACAGTACATGATGTACAGAGACCTAAATATGATAATTATGTCACTGTTCAAACGTCAAACCTGACCGTAGGAAACGTGCAGATTATCAAGGAAGGGTTGCGAAGTGGGTGGAGCTTAAAAGTAGCTTCTTATTTCCTGTCGAACGTTGGATATTTTTTCATTAGTACTGTTTAAGGAAAGACATATCATCGATAATGATGTTTTTCTCATGACTGGAAAATGACTGACTTTGACCACCTCATGTCTGATGTCTGAGATGCCTCACGCTAAATTCTATTTAATAACAAATGTAATGAATAATTATTATATCCTATAACATTCATTCTACACAACAATTATTTTATTTAAATGTAGAATTAAAGTATATATTCTGAATCAGTCTAAAAGTAAGCCATATTGTAGGGCAATAAAATAGAACATATCATCATGAATGTAAATTTGTAAGATACTTTATAACGCATCATTGCGTAATGTCAATGTTTATATTGGGTAACACACAGCTATTAATTTCTGTTTTGTTGTTTCTTTTTTTTTTTTTCAGATGGGGAATTCATACGCAGGACAGCTAAAGTCATCTCGCTTCGAGGAGGCGTTACACAACTCCATCGAGGCCTCACTACGCTCGAGCAATGGAGATCTTCAGCCCATTTTCACGCAGCTTTATCTGGAGCCAGATCAGTACACCCCAAACTTGGATGGTGAGAACAAGCAGCAGGGATGAACATGACTTTTAAACGTGAAAAAATGATCTCTCAAGGTTCCTTCTATAGCTGTTTCGATGTGACCGGTCATGTGACCGTCATGTGACCGTCATGTGACTCTAACGGCCTCTCCCCCCCCCTCCAGATATTAAGACGAAAATCGACGTGAGTCTTAGGGCCGATGGAGGTGGTCACGTCCTGGTGAACTTCCCGTCGTCCAGCGGCGTTGACGACATGGACGACGATGACGAATCAGAGAGCAGCAGCCCTCCGCTTCCCTACCTGCAGGCCCCGGCCCCTGACGGCTGCTGCACCATGGACGGTAACTTTAAGAAAATGAGTTAGAAAGATATGACACAATACATTCAGGTTTGGTATGGTTATGTTTTCAACACCCGATTTGAGGGAATTATTATAAATACATTTTTACCACATTACAACAAAACTGTGCTTTCCAGTTAAAGGTTTAATAAACAAAGAAAATCTAAAAGCAAACTTCTGTGCTATCTGTGATAAACCTTTGTTTGTTTGTTTGTTTGTTTGTTTGTTTCCGCAGGGTTCTGTCAGGCTGGGAAGGACCTCCGTTTGGTTTCCATGGCAACAGAGCCTATCGACGTTCCGCCTGGATTCGAGCTGGTTGGCGCAAAATCTCCCAGCATTCCCGAGCACATCCTGGTGTGCGCCGTAGACAAGCGCTTCCTGCCGGACGAGAACGGGAAGAACGCACTTTTAGGTGGGCGCCATTTTGGGCTGAAAGGGTTAAATGAAACTTATCATTCTAAGAAGAGACTACACGCTAACAGACATCAAACTAATTCTTAAATAGTAATGAGCATACCATATCCTTCCCTCTAATACACTTATGTTGCACATTCTATATACTGTGATTAATACATTTTATGCTTTACATTTTTATTATGTTTTATTTCATTGTAAATGTATATTGTATATTTGACATTCTTTTTCAAGTGCAATTGATCTCTTCTTACCTCTTAATCTATTTCTACAGCAGTCGTAATAAGCATTTCAGTGCATGTCATACTGTGTACATGACAAATACAATTTTATATTTCAATTGTAATTTACAGCAGTTGAATTTTAATTCTAGGGAGAAATTTTGACAAAAAAAACAAAAAAAAACCACGTATAAAATTGTAATATATGTCTGTTACAAACTATTTTCCCACGTGTATGACTGTGTGTGTGTGTGTGTGTGTGTGTGTGTGTGTGTGTGTGTGTGTAGGGTTTTCGGGAAGCTGTGTGGGCTGCGGTGAGAAAGGGTTCCGCTACTTCACTGAATTTTCCAACCACATCAACCTGAAGCTGAGCACGCAGCCCAAAAAGCAGAAGCACTTAAAGTACCACCTGGTGAAGAACTCGCAAGGGGCGCTGTGTAAAGGCACACTCATCTGCTGGAAAGGTGGAGCATTTGTTCATTCATCCAATGGTGAAATTATTCATTGTATATTTATACACATATTCATTCATTCATTCATACATTATTCATTATATACTGGTCTATCTTTTCATCTGTCCATCTATTTATTCACATTTTTATTTATCTGTGTGTTTATCTGTAAAGTAGTCACACACACGTATTCATTTGCCTCATGTTTCATTTGTATTATCTGTCTTTATTCAGTAAGTGAATGAAATGAAGATGCTGTTGATTAAACTCTTAAGCACTTTAGGTAAAAAGTGAAATATGTGTTATATTGTCCTGTTGTGAGACTCTCTCGATCTTTGGCCATGCGGCCAGATCAAATCTGCCAATAGATAGAAAATATAT
Organism: Clarias fuscus; assembly: GCA_030347435.1. Taxonomy (NCBI): domain Eukaryota; kingdom Metazoa; phylum Chordata; class Actinopteri; order Siluriformes; family Clariidae; genus Clarias; species Clarias fuscus. The sequence goes on from CM059205.1 coordinate 41,223,971, forward strand.
ATATATATATTTTTTTTTTTTACATTGTTTGTTTATTGCAGACTGTAAGGCGAGGCAGTTCTCCAGCGTGTCTTCATCCAAACCCAGTTCATCATCCTCACTCAGCAGCAAAGAGAACGGAGGAGCCAACAGTCACAGCCCGTCCTCTCTCTCCCTCTCAGGTGTGTGTGAGTGTATGAGACATAACACTCTCTCATTTCTTACAGCAACTACACAAAACACTAATATGTCATGTGTGTCAAATCTGTAAAACAGATTCCCCTCCAGCACGAGGGCAGTCCAGTTCATCTCCAGGAATTTTTGGGACTCCAGAAGCCACACGAGAATGCAGCTTCCTGAAACCTTTGAGTACCACGACACACACCACTAAACCTTTACCTATAGGTATGCATACACACACACACACACACACACACACACACACACACACACACACATGAAGATATGAAAATAAGGGAGAGGTCCATTAACAATGCATTAGGTATTGGAAATCAATGAGTGTGTGTGTGTGTGTGTGTGTTTAGTACCCACTGCTTTGCGTGTTAATGGCCTAACGAATGGATTAAGCATGGAAAGCAGGCCCACTCTGCTAAGCCCCAGTCATTCAAACCCGCTGGCCACGCCCACACATGGCTACCGGCCAATCAAACAAGGGGACAGTCCAGGTGAGAGCCATAAGCCAACAGAACACAAATCACACTCATTTAAGTAATAATGTTACAAATTCATAATGGATTCAGGAATATACATATAAAATGTAATATGGTGTTATATGTGTCAGCTTTTAGCTCCCCACATGCACAAATAAGCCCTGGCCGCTGCTTCCTTGGAGCACTTTTGGTAGGTCCTGACCACTGCAGAATGGGAACATCCCTCAAGAGCTGCAGTTTTGGAGTTGCCCTGATCCAGTCGTCTAGACCTCACAACTTGGTCCTTGTCAAAATCACTTAAATCCTTACACCTGCCCATTTTTTTTTTTGCTTCCAACACATCAACTTCATGGACAAAATGTTCACTTGTTGCCTAATTTTTGCCACCCACCTCCACAGCCACATTGTGATGCCTAAAAGACTGACTCAGAGAAACTCCAAAACTGCAGTTCCCAGTCACACATTCTCCAAGAAGGGAAAACCAGCCATGGGCGGCCAAGGCTTACTGATGCATATGTGAAGTGAAGGCTGGCCTGTGTAGTCTGATCCAATAGAAGAGCTACTGTAGCTCAAATTGCTGAAAAAGGTAGTGCTGGTTCGAATAGAAAGGCGTTAGAACACAGTGCATAACATAAACAGGGACCTATTCAATATTAGGCAGGTCTAATGTTCCATGTATTCTGTGTACATATCAGGATGGTGTTCTGACATTTACGCTGACCTAATGTTTCCAGCATCCTCTGCCATGGCATCGGGGCCTCCAAAAAAGCGTCATCGTAGTTGGCACCCACCTCCAGTAATGTCTGTTCCTGCCACTGCAGTCCCAGTTCCTGCAATTCGTCCACATCCATGCGGCCCAGGTTGGTCTACAGACCTTGTGTGATCTTTATCACCATCTCATTCCACTACACAGTACATAATTCAGTTATATTACTAATATTAATTACACTAATTTTGTTATATTTATTATTATTGGTTTTGTTTTTACCCTGGGCGCCATTACAGATTTGTGTTGCACTCCAGTCCCAGGTTCGTTGCTCTCCCTGACCAATCAGGCATCTGTGTCAGCGTCTGGTGTCATTCAGCCCCAGCCAATCACAGCAGGAGAGACTGTGATCGTTCCCGATAACCTGCTGAACACCTGTGGCATTCGACCCATCATCCTCATTGGTGATTCCCCTGCCCACCCTCTTACAAACACACACAGAGTAACATACAGATTTTAACCTTGTGACTTAATTACTGAGGATAAAGTTAAGGATTGGCTTTAGTAACTGGGCATTAATAAGTAGAAATAATAATTAGTTCATTATAAGGATATTAAGACAAACACGTATGTGAGACGTATTCTCCCTCTGCAGGTCAAGGCGCTCTGCCGTATTTCTTCGGGAATGTGTGTGACGTTGTGGTGAGCCCCCTGCTGGTCAGCTGCTATAACTACAGCCAGCTGAGTGAGAAGAGCCTGGTGGCACTGGGAGTGTCACCAAGCCAAATCCCGACCTCAGAGACACTCATCCTGCTCACGCTGCAGTATCTTGCACGCCTTGGTAACAAGCTGACTTGCATATAATAATAATGCTAAAGAAATCTGGATTGCGATTAGTGAGAAGTTGTTGCTGAATTTTCTATAACACAATGGTTGTGATGATCATAGGTTCGGAGCAGATCCCAATGCGCGAGGAGTTTGAGCAGATTGTGCTCAAGGCTGCAGTGTGTGGGGCTGCCACCCCCCCCATCACTGCTGTCCAGCTGCCCTGGTTGGCACGAGTCGAGGCGAGTGTATCAGGTGGAAGTGTTCAGGTTCTTCTCGCTCAGAACTCTCTGGGCGAGGGAATTGCTGAAACACTACGGTCACTCAGCGAAAAAAACACACACCTGCAACACCAACAAACGCAACGGCTGCCCAACTACGTACTGATCATCCACACATCGGCCACCACCGGAGCCTCCGAGTTCTGCGTCATGGTGCTTGGTGAGCAGAAGGCCACTTGTCATCACAATCACTTGTGTGTGTGTGTGTGTGTGTGTGTTACGTGCTCATATAATCATATGTGCTTGTGTATATCAGGTAAATACCAGTCGAGGGCACTGGCTGAGGGAATGCTTACCACGAATGAGTTTTTGAAGGAGATCAGCTATGAGCTCATCACAGGGAAGGTGTCCGTCCTGGCTTCACACTTCAACAACACATCACTAGGTCAGTGTAATTCATGTAAGAGATCTCACCTGAAAGACATTACCCAAGAATTTTAAAAGAGATTTTTTTCTCAGGGATGCCACCAGGGAGGAATTACCTGCAGTAAATAACTGAGAGACAGTTTGCTCAAAAAACCTTACCTTGACTTTTATATTTTAGGTAAATCATAAGATGATATTAAGATGAGTGTGTGGGTGTGTGTGTGTGTGTGTGTAGGTGATAATCTGGAGAAAGAGTTGGTGCGGTACCAGCGGAGGAGGAAGAAGCAAGCTGAGCTCAGGGACTCTGTTCATTCACAGGAAGAAACAGACATGAAAGTTGACCCAGGGACAGGTTAGACGACTACTGTTTCTCATTTGCACCATTTTTCATTCTGACAAATGCTAATGTTAGCTTTGATGTCCCGGTGTGTGTGCCAGAGGCTCTGAGTGAGGTGTTTCAGATTTACCCCCCGCAACTGACTGTGGCTCGGAGTCTCCTCTCTCTGGTGTGTGGCATCGCAGACTCTAACAGCCAGAGCCTAGACTTGGGTCGATTTTGCAAGGTCGACTTCCTAGTGCTTGTGCCTCCATCCAATGTCCTTCTTCATCAGACAGCAAGACGCATCTGTCAGTCAGGTGAGGCTAGAGAACATGCCTGATGGGAATATGTGTAAGGTCAATTAAAATGTTAACAGGACGAATTTAAAAGGAAAAATTACCTAAGAGAACTTTTTATAGAATGAGGCATTGAATGAGTCATAATGATGCCTTAGCTCAGAGACGCTACATGAAAGACATGAATTGTTTACCTGAGAAAATTGTTTAACTTTCAAAAATGTACGACTTAGAGAATGTACCCGAGAAATATTATCTGAGAAATGACTCCTGAGGAAGTTCAGAAAACATACCTCAAAGATCTTTCTTAAATTATCTCAGAGATTTTACCTGAGTTACATATCTGTCTTACAGGTGTGCTGGTGGACCTGGGGATGGAAGATGCCTCTTCAGCCCAACAAAAGGCAGATAAGTATGTTGTACGTCTCGACAATGAGGTACACGCCAAAATGGAGGTGTTCATGAGGAAAGTGAAACAGAACCCATACACACTCTTCGTCCTCATCCATGACAACTCACACATTGACCTGACCAGGTACAATTGTTTATAGAACTCTTTTTTTTTATAGAACTAATTTGATCATATTTTATATATTTACTATATTCTTTTATACATTGTTACATATCAACAAACAACACTACCAAATTATATTGATTTTGTTCATCATTTCTTCCCCCTCCCAGTGCCATGTCTGGTTCGGTCTCTCATGGTGATCTTCAGGGGTTGGCTGATCGTGTGGTAAACTCGCAGGAGGTTTTAGATGCTGAGAATCTGCTACTTCTTCAGGTCACTTCCTTCCCATTCACCCTGCAGTCATGCCATTCGCGCATTAGCATCCAAAACGAAGTGCACTGGCCCAGCAACCACGGACCGGTCAGTAATTTAGCAAACCTGTTATATGTTATATCCTTATAAAAACCTTACCATGTCAACATTAACAAATGTGTGTCTTTGTCAGCAGCAGGCATTCTCTTCAAAAGACCTGATGTATTTTGGGTTAAACGAGTACCAGAGCTCAGTGCAGTGGGGTGTCTCCAGTCCCATCCTGCGCTGTGATGATGCCTTTGAGAGGATGGTCAACGCACTGCTCCAACGGTCAGAATTGAGCGTCAGACACTTAACGTATTGTAAACTTACACCATGAAGTAGTATTGTAATATATCATGAATATATTTATATACTGATCAGCCACAACATTATGACCACTAAAGTTGATGTGAGCAACGTTGATTATCTCATCCCATTTGTCCCTAAAGTTGATGTGTTGAAAGCAAAATATAAGTAAGGATTCAAGTGACTTTGACAAGGGCCAAATTGCTAAACAACTGGGTCAAAGCATCTCCAAACAGCAACGCTTGTGGGACGGTCCATGTGTGCAGGGGTCAGGACCTACTAAAAGTGGTCAATGGAAGGAAAACCAGTGAAACAGTGATAGCCGAGGCTCATTGATGCATTGTGGGGAATAAAGGCTGGCCGATGCAGTCCGATCCAATGGAAGAGTTACTATACCTCAATTTGTCGAAAGATGTCATGTTTGGCTCCAAAAGAAAGGAGTTGGATCACAGAACATCACATTTAGTTGCATATGGGGTGTAGCTGCAGACCAGTCAGGGTGCCAATACTGACCTATCCAAAGTGGTCCGAGGCAGAAAAAACAGTGAACCAGTGACAAGGTCATGAGCAACCAAAACTGATTGTTGCATGTGGACAGTGAAGGCTGGCCAATTTATTCCAATCCAATAGTAGAGCTTTTTTACCTCACCCGTCCACTTCCATGTGGATGTTACATTGACACCCACCACCTATGTAAACATAGTTGTTAACTAAGAACTTCCCTTCATAGAAACAAGGTCCGATGATCGCAGTGGCCTCTTTCAGCAGGATAAGGCACTTTGACACACTGCATAATGGCTCAAGAATGATTTGAAGAACACAACAAGAAGTTGGAGATGTTTGAGTTGGATTCAAAATTCTCTAGATTTCAGTCCAAACAAGCATCTGTGGGATGTGCTGGACAAACAAATCCAATCCATGAAGGCTCTACCATGGATCTGCTACTGATGGCTTGGTGCTACATACCATAACATACAGCACTTTCAGAGGTCTATTTAAGTCGGAAGCCCAGGGCTTGACGGGTCAGGGCTGTTTTGGCAGCAAAAGGGGGACCTACTCAACACTAGGCAGGGGGCCATACTCTTATGGCTGATATACTAGTGTTACATACAAATAATCAAGTTACAGTAGCATGTTTTAATTTTTGTCACTATCTAACATGAAATAGAATATAAACAAACATTTTTAATGTGGTATTATGTATAGCATGGAAAAACCATGAGATCCTTAGGCACTATGAAATAAAGTATTAAACGTATTAGTAATGACTACTTCATCCTCGTTTCCACTTTCAGCCACCCTCACCTGCACAGCATGGTAATCCGAAGCTACCTGCTGATTCAGCAGTACACTGAGGCTATGATGGCATTAACGGCGTGTCCAGCACTGAGGGATCATGTCACTCCACAGACGCTGGCCATGGTGGAGAACGTGATAAGCAGCACAGGACGGGGAGGGAGGGGGCACATGCTACTGGTACGGGTGCCCTCACTGCAGCTGGCGCGACTCGCACGGGAGCGACTAGAAGAGGCGCAGCACAAACTGGGGCTGGAGCGGAACTTTGCCGTGGTGCTTGGAGGACCGACGAATGAGATCAACCTCACACCACACTTCTGCACACAGCTCAGGGTCTGTCACTCGCAATGTTTACTTTATATCTCTTTAGCCAGTAAGCTCACACTGGTTTGAACATGCGAATTTATGATAAATAATTATTTAAAATGTGTAGCTGTTTAACATAGTAAATACTAATTACAGGCATGGAGGCAGTGTGGAACTGAGGACTGGGTTCCTGTCACCTATGAGGATCTGGAAGATTTACCCTGCATTGTCATTGTTACTGGGAAAGATCCTTTGGGGGAAACATTTCCCAGGTACACACACACACACACACACACACACACACACACACACATGTACAAGTTTTTCCTACATTATAAAGAGGTCATAGATCACACACACAAACTGCATTTGGAACTTTAAGTTATCAATCTGTGTATGAATTCACACAGGTCTCTGAAGTACTGCGACCTGCGACTGATTGACTCCAGCTTCCTGACCCGCACAGCTCTCGAGCAGGAAGTAGGGTTGGCCTGCTCCTATGTCACACGTGGTGTAATTCCAGACACCATGACAATTGCTGACAAAAGGGAAGGACTGAAGGAGGAAGAGGAGGATGGGCTGGAGAGAAATTGTGGAGGAATAACAGAGTCTGATGAACTGCAGCTGGACCTGGACAGACCCCCAAGCAATGGCAGTGCAGCAACACGAGCCAGCGGTCAGAGTCCGATTAGTAACAAATTAAACAATTAATAAATATTCCAAAATAATCTACATTGTTAGGAGGTTTCTCTATTGAAGAATATCTCTAACAAGACTCAAACTGTTCATAAATTGTTGAATGGATATGAATGACCATGTATCCTTTTTCTTGCAGAAAATGGTGTAAGCTCCTCTGTGATTCCTGACTCCTCGCAGAAATCCTGTTCTGTCTCCTCCTCTCGGCCAGACCTGACAAATAGCAGCGCCTCCCCTAATCCTGTCAAGCAGGAGTGTGACTCCCAGTGCCCTGGGTCTACATCCTCATCCTTATCTTCTTCTTCTTCCTCATTCTCTTCCTCGTCCACTTCCCCCGGTTCCAATCGGCCAAGCCAGTCCACTCAGACATCTGCGGGAATGAAATCAGCACCACGAGTCTTTGCCCGCACAGTAGTTCTGTCCCGTGCTGCATATCGGCTTCTCGCACCTGACTCGACAGATCAGCCCAGCTCAGCTTGGCTCCTCCCCCACGGTGACGTAGAATGGATCGGTGCACTCCGGCCCCCTGTCCCACATCAGGGTGGTGCTGCTGACCAGTCGCTCTATTACCGCCAGTGGACGAAGGCAAGGCCACAGCATGCTGACTACAGCACTGCAGGTTCCACTCACCCAAGGAGGCTCCTACTGAGCGGACCACCACAGGTCAGAATTCCCACCACACACTTCTATTTGTAAACTAATAAACCACACTTGCTGGGGTTTTTGAGGTCTTGGTCACAGACTCAACAGTGGACAGTTTATGTTGTGCAGTGGTTGAGCGGATTCTGTTCTATTCCTATTATAATTATAGCTATTTTTTCCTTTTTATTGTGTGTGTGTTTTAGGTGGGTAAAACAGGGGCATATCTGCAGTTTCTGCGGATTTTGTTTCGGATGTTGATCCGTCTGCTCGAGGTGGATGTTTATGATGAGGCAGAGCTGGAGGAAAGTAAGAGAGACTATCCTATTCTATTCTACAGACCATTACAATACATAAAAGTTGTATTACTTGATTAAACCTTACCTGGGTTTTGACTTTTCAGATATTGTTACTGAAGACACCAATGCTCCCGTGTCCAATGGTCCTCCCTGGCCCTGACCTGGAGGAGATGCACAAGATGACCTTTGACCTTAACCCTCGCGACCCCAAGTTTAAGCATTGCAGCCTGGTGTTTTCAGGCAGGAATCCTCCACGATTAAATGGTGCGTCTATGAAGTTACAATGTTCTTTACCGTATTTACAAACAGAGACTTCTCGGCACTCTGTAGTCATCTGACCCATGGTTTTGTTTGTATGATCATGTGTTTGTGTGTTTTGCAGGACTCAAGCAAGAAGAGTATGAAGAAAGTGGTGAGAGGAAGAAGAAGACCGTGTCTGTCAGGCTCAGCATGTTCGCAGCCCATAATGCATTCCACCACTGTGAGCAGTGCCATCATTACAGCGAGCCTGGCCCTGCTCGACCGGTGAGTCTCATACTCAGTGGTAGAAAAACTACTCAAATCCTGTACTTGGGTAAAAGTAGAGATATCCCAGTTAAAATAATACTCAAGTAAAAGTAGAATACCTCCATTTATATTTGTACATGGGAAAAATATTTATTGAAGGTGCCTTTTTTCGTAGCCTTCTTTCCCTATCTCTCTTTCTGTGCTTTCAAACTGTGAATGTGCTGTTTTTGTCATCGTCTGAAACCACTTCTAATTTCAAACACCTGCTATGTCATTGCTATGTCACACAATTGTGCAAAATAGTCAGCAGATGGTGATGCTACTGCTTCAGATGCTATACAGTACTTTGGTTATGTAACATAACACTATGCATAAATGTAGTGAGGTATAAAGTACAGATATATGCTGTAGGATTTATTTGAGCAAAGGTAAAAAGTGTCTACTAATAAAACAACTAAAGTAAAGTATAGAAATGTGAAAACTGTACTTTTTGTAAATGTACTTGGTTACCTTACACCACTGCTTACATTCTCTCTCTTTCTCTTTAACACTTACACACACAAACAAATGTAAAGTTTTGTGAAACAATGTGTGCATACTGTATGTTGTGTTGTCCTCAGCTTTCAGACTGTACCTTCCATGCCTTTTCGTTCTGCTCATCCATGCTTGGTGAGGAGGTGCAGCTCCACTTCGTCATCCCGAAGAACAAAGAGCACCACTTTGTCTTCAGCCAGCAGGGACACCAGCTTGAGAGCATGAGACTTCCTCTGCTCTCTGAACAGGTGACCTCATGCTCTTCTCTTTCTGACAGATGTGTGACACAGATCTGAACACAGAATTGATATCTGCTGAAATCACATGACCACTAAAGGTGGGATGGCTAAATCAGGATGTGGGAAGATTTAAAACCTGTGCTTACTGCGTTGTTTGTCTTTCTTTGTTTCCAAGGATGGGGTAAAGAGTACAATCTTCACACCTACGATGGGCCGGCAGGATCTGGGTCTGCTAAACCTCCACCACGCCCTGGAAGGAGCGTCACACCTACATATCCTGGTGGTCAAGCAGCATGAGATGGCATTGTACAGGAAGTTCTGGCCCAACCATGTTTTGCTGGTGTTACCCTCCATCTTCAACAACTCCGGAGTGGGTAAGGAACCAAAAGAGGGGAAAACCATGAATTCAGCCTAAGATTTGCACCTTTATTGTGGTATGTTGCTGGATAAACAGGATAGGTAGGTGGTGTAGTGATGAACCTATCTTGCCCCCTAGTGGCTGGTCCACCTTGCTACATTGCATAATGTACAGTACAATGGAACCTTGGATTATGAGCATAATTCGTTCCGGAAGTGGGTTCGTGTTCCAAAACACTCGTAAACCAAATCATCATTTCCCATAAGAAATAATGAAAACTCAAATTATTCGTTCCACAGCCCCAAAAAATAAATACATAAAAATAATTAATACAATCTATAAAATGAAAATAAAACAAATTAATCTGCACTTTACCTTTAAAAAAAGTACAAATAAATCCTGACAGATAAGTGTTTCCGTTGGTGCGCACAGGCGCCGTGTGTGTGTGTGTGTGTGTGTGTGTGTGTGTGTGTGTGTGTGTGTGTGTGTGTGTGGGATTAGCCCCTTCCCTCACCTCGTTTTACATAGTAACACTTCTCTTCCCTCTCCCCACCTCGCTTTTTAAGATTCACAACAAACACACACACACACACACACACACACACACACACACACACACACACACACACACACAACGGAAGCACCGTTATAACAGGAAAAAAAGAAATCTCTCGGAGACTGGCATGAGCGCATATTAATGGAATCACTTAAGTTTCACAACAAGCGCATAAACACAGCGGAAACATTGTTGTAACGGAAAAAAAGCGAGACTGGCATGAGCGCATACTAAGAAAAAGAAAACAAACAAACAAATGAACCAGCACCTTAGGTTTGAAAAGAATCGCGACAGAGCAGAGTTTCTGTGTGTTTGTAAAGCCAGGGAGGGGGTGAAAAGGCGAAAGAGCGTCAGGGTGTGTGTGTGTGTGTGTGTGTGTGTGTGTGTGTGTGTGTGTGTGTGTGTGTGTGTGTGTGTGTGTGTGTCAAATTATGCGTGCACATGCATAATAGACGAGCTGAGTTTCTGTGTGTTTGCGAAGCCGTGTGGGGGGGGCGGTGAGAGAGTGACGCTCGCTTTCAAAATAGCAGTCGCATGCGTAATACATGATACTCGGCGCTCGTAAACTAATACTTGCTCGGTTTCCGATTAAAAATGTATTAAAAATCTTTGCTCGGTTTGCGGAACACTCGTAAACCACGTTACTCGCAATCCGAGGTTCCACTGTATAATCGAAAAGGCTTCTTTAGAGTCTTCTTTTTTTGCAATTGAATATTTACCAATATTTAAATTTAATCTGTGTGTGTGTGTGTGTGTGTGTGTGTGTGTGTGTGTGTGTGTGTGTATCAGGAGCAGCTCGCTTCATGATTAAAGAGCTGTCATATCACAACTTGGAGCTGGAGAGGAACAGGCAAGAGGAGCAAGGTGTTCCGAGGCAGGATGTCTGGCCCTTTATTCTCATCCTGGATGACTCATGTGTGCTGTGGAACACCTATGTTCAGAACAGGGATGGGTATGTTCTGTCAAACAGATGACGAAAGGGATGGAGGGAAAAGTAAAAGGGATGAAAAAACCCTTTCGAAAAACAAACGAGAGATGAATTTATTGCGATTTCTTACATCCTCTCCTAGGTGGATGGGTGGTTGAATGGATGGATAGATGCAGGGAAAAAAGGAGAAAAAGAGGGGGAGTGTTAAAGAAGGGAAAGGATGGTGAAAGGTAAAGGAAACGATGGAACAGAAACTTGGACAACAACAAAAGTGTTCTGATTTGACTTTGATTCTTTCTTTGGTAGACACAGATGAAAGTATAGAGAGAAGGAAGCATAAAGATAATGCGGGATGTTGCAAGGAAGAAAAGCAGTGTGGATAGAGAAAGGGCTATGTGAAGAGTTGAAATGATGTGTACTGTACACCTTCAGATAACTGGAGAATGTCCTTAATTTCAACCAAATTGGGTTGAATGAATGAAATCTCGGTGGAGAAGAATGGAGAGGTGAAAAAACATTTCTCTCTCTCTCGCTGTCTTTTTCCTTCTCCAGCTCAGTGGAAGTGCGCAACATATCACTGAAGAGTGTGTTGTTGCACATGGAGGCAACTCCGTCAATCTCGCAGTATGCCATGTGTGGAGTGAGGAACTGGAGCAGTAAAACCTCAGCCTCATCTCTCGGGCCAGCGTTCAGACGCTGCCATCTTCACGACTTCATCCTGCTCAACGTGGACCTCACGCAAAACGTCCAGTACGACCTCAACCGGTGAGGACACATACACAAAGATCAAGACTCAAGTTCTTATAGACCACCACCAGGTGGCATTGATAAGCTGCATTTGGAAAGTGGCATATTAATGGCACTTATTTAACAAAGTACAGTACATTTCCTTAAATATTCTCTTTTTTATGGGTGTGTGTGTGTGTGCGTGTGTGTGTGTGTGTGTGTGTGTGTGTGTGTGTGTGTGTGTGTGTGTGTGTGTGTGTGCATTTGTTTGTGTGCACACAGCTACACGTGTGAAGAGGTGGACTTTAACCTGAGGGTGAATAGCAGTGGACTCTTGCTGTGTCGCTTCAATCGTTTTAGCATCATGAAGAAACACATCCCGAGTGGCGGCCACCAACAAACACTCATCAAACCTAAACTCACGGTGAGACATACACACATGAACAAAAGGGAAGGGAAAAAACGGGTTCCCTTTCAAAGAGCATTGAAACATCTTGTGATAATCTGATGTTTTTTGTATAAATTATTTTTGGAAGCCCCTGAAAAAAATTTTAAAAAACTATGAGAAAAATCTCACATATTACTTTATTACATATTAACATTATTTTATTTTATTTTATTGCCATCAGTCTTTTTTTTTTAATGTACATAATTATGATTGCATATCTCACAGTAATAGAGGTTTATTAAAAATCAATATCACCTCAAAGTAGTTGAAATAAATCATATTAACTCAAGAAAATATTAAAGATTTGTTTAGTTTTAGCTAAAGACTCTCATAGTTTGAGCTAAACACTGTCATCTGCAATGCTAACTCTTGAGTCAGTGAGCTCGTTTCAGTATCATTTTGCAAAGCAGTTGATGCTACATGTAATTTTATGGTAGTTTTTGCTATATGGACTCTTAGTAATTTATCAACACTACTGAGGTAAAGTTTTAATTAAATAGTTTTTATTGTAACTTGTCTATATGAAAGAGCTTTAATAACTATGTGCTAGCTAGATAAATTGTTAGCCTCAGTCATAACTTCTGAAACAGACAAGTTGCCCATGTTCTCTGTATTCATAAAATATACACAACATTGTGTCAGTGAACATCTCTAAGTTCATTAAATTAAGATGATGTTAATTGATTCTGGTTAGCATTCAATGCTGGGTGCAGTTATAGTACAATTTCATTAAAATGACACGTATTCTTAGCACTTTACTAACAATTCTGAGGTAAAAGTTAATGTTATTGATGGTTTAATATGGTTTTTATTGTCACTGTGTCTATATAAAAGGCTGTAATGGCTATGCTATAGAAATGTGCTAGCTTCAGTTATAACCACCACACCAGAGAAGATCCCCTATATACGCTGATATTTTGTATTACTAACACAGACACATTATAATGTCAGTAAATAAACTTAAGTTTATGTTAATTAAAGTAGAAATGTGGCTTGCTGTCAATGCTATGGGTAAATTAAAATACAACTTCATTTAAACAAAGTGTGTTTTTAGTTTTTATTAACACTTCTGCGGTCAAAGTTGATTGTTTTAATGGTCTGATAGAGATTTCACTGTCACCATGTCTATTAATGGCTATGCGTTACCTACAGTACATAAATTCCAAGCATTCAACATTAGCTACTCTGACTGCTTAAACAGAACATATTCATCCTGTATACATACATACATACATACATACATACATACATACAGTACAGCATCTCCAATGCCAACAAAATGTTACTAAAGACATTAAAAATTTATTCAAGTTTGATATTTATTAAAACCTAGTAAAGTTTGACGTTTGGCTAGTGGTCAATGCTAGGTGTAAGAGTCTTGTTTTACTAACAAACTTTACCAATACTTCTGAGGTAAATATTGATATTCCTAAGAACTTTGTAAGGTTTTCACTAAGTTTCTGCAAAATGCTTTAAGATTTAGCTACAGTATGCTGTCTAGATAAGCTGTTAGCCTCAGTTTGTAGCTAGCATATATGCTGTCCTAGTTGCTTAGCAACACTGTTCTCATTTGTCCAACCACTTAAACAGTACGTTATCATGTGTTTACCTTGTTGTATCTGTGTGTGTGTGTGTGTGTGTGTGTTGTGTGTAGGCAATGGAGTCTCCTTCCGCGGTGTCCAGTTCACAGTTTGTGTGTGCACCAGACAGCGTGTGTCCGATGTTAGACGTTCCAGCTCAGCTCCTGCTCGAGAGATTCCTGCAGCGTTGCAGCACACACCTGTTCCCTCACTCGCTACACAGCTACACACACCCTGTACTCGCCATCGACACGTACCTCGACCTTGGCCCTCAGGTCAGACAAGCACACACATACACTCGCTACACACTGGTGTGTGACACTGATAAAAAATGTTCGTGATTTCACCACAATAGCTTAAAATACTGTGTGTTTGTGTGTGTAGCTGGCAGTGTGCTACATGAGCTCCAGGCCTCACTCTGTGAACCTCGACCACAATGGCGTTGTGTTCAGTGGTCTGCTCCTCTACCTGTGTGACTCCTTCGTGGTTTCTGGCTTTCTGAAGAAATTCCGCTTCCTGCAAGGTGAAGCCTCACCCCTTTCCCCACATAATGTTAACAAGCCGGTGTTCCAGATATGTTTCCAATATACAGTGCCCTCCATAATTATTGGCGCTCCTGGTTAAAATGTGTTCTTTAGTTTCAAAAAAAAATTCAGTTTCATATTAAATAACATAGGACACAATGGAAAAAAGGAAATCCCAACCTTTAATTCAAGTGCATTTATTCAGTGGAAACAAAATCCCACATTAAGAATAATTATTTTACATCAAATCATGTGTGCCACAATTATTAGCACCCCTGATGTTTAATACTTTGTACAGTATAAAGTTTAATACTTTGTACAACCCCCTTTCGCCAACAAAACAGCACCTAATCTTCTCCTATAATGTTTCACAAGATTAGAGAACACAGAAAGAGGGATCTTCGATCATTCCTCTTTACACAATGCCTGTAAATCATCCAGTGACCCGACTCCTCTCCTCTGCACTCTCCTCTTCAGCTCACTCCACAGGCTTTCAATGGGGTTGAGGTCTGGGGACTGAGATGGCCATGGGAGGATCTTGATTCTGTGTGTGGTGAACCATTTCTGTGTAGATTTGGCCACATGTTTTGGGTCATTATCTTGCTGAAAGACCCAGTGACGATCCATCTTCAGCTTTCAGGCAGAGGCCAGCAGATTTTGCTTTATTGATGCCATTCATGATGCCATGCACCCTAACAAGGTTCCCAGGGCCTCTGGAAGAGAAACAGCCCCACGGCATCACTGATCCTCCCCCAGACTTCACAGTGGGCATGAGGTGCTTTTCTGCAGACTCATCTTTTGTGACCAAAGAACGCGGTCCCAGTTGAAGCCGCAGTACCGCTTAGCAAACTCCAAACGTTTGCGTTTATGACTGTGACTGAGAAAAGGTTTTTTCCTTGCATGCCTCCCAAAGAGCTTGGTGGCATGTAGATGGCGTCTGATGGTTGTTTTGGAGACTTTGTGACCCCATTTGTTGCAGTTCTTTAACAGTGAGCTTTGGAGAATTTTTTATTTCTCTTACCACCCTCCTCACTGTGCGTGGAGGCAAAATAAACTTGCGTCCTCGTCCAGGCTTGTTTACTACTGTTACAGTTTTTTTTTTTAACTTCTTAATGATTCCTCTCACAGTAGACATGGGCAGGTGCAGGCGGGTGGCTATTTTTTTGTACCCATTGCCTGACTTGTGAAGGTCGACACACATCTGCCTTACTTGAATGGTGTGTTCCTTTGTCTTTCCCATGTTGAAGAGTGGATAAGAGAAATGGCCTCTATGTCACATCATATTTATACCCCAGGGAAGCAGGAAGTGATAAATTACTAATTAAATGTTCCTAGATACTCTGATCAACTTTGTAAACTACTGTAGAAATGACAGAAATACGTCAATTGCATTCATTTTCTAGGAATTGTTAGGGGTGCCAATAATTGTGGAACAGGTTATTTTATGAAAAATAATAATTTGTCATTATATCATTTTTATTTCCCCTTAAAATTCACTTTATATTCACGTTATATTTTTCTACAATTTTCAGTGTGACAATATGCTTCTGCAATAAAAACTGAATTTATTTTAAGGCTTTTAACACATCTTAACCAGGGGTGCACTGTATCTTTATTTGAATATTTCGATACATGTCCAGCGTTTTAACTTTATCATTATGGTGTTTGTGTGACGGTAGGTGCGACGCTGTGTGTGATCTCTCAGGACCGCAGCTCTCTTCGCCAGACCATCGTGAGACTGGAGCTGGAGGACGAGTGGCAGTTCCGCCTAAGAGACGAGTTCCAGACGGCTAACTGCAGCGAGGACCGTCCACTTTACTTCCTCACGGGACGCCACATTTAATGAGTTCCTCTGTATCACTCTAAAACTAACCGGACCATGCAAATCCGAGTCATGAGAATGCCGGACATGTGGTGATGGATGGAGGGAATCTTTGTCATTAACTGTGAAGATTGTCCTTGGTGGCTCTCGTCATGTTGTAGATGGAGAAAGGACTCGCTCAGACACACGAGGGCGCCAGAGAAGACGATTGTAAACCGAATTCTGTTTTGGGTCCCCATCTATGGACCTGATGGAATGTAGGCTTCACCTCAGGGTTTTGTCTCTCTTTCCATACAATTTATTGTGTGCTGCTCACCAAAGTTTCGCTAATTTACCAAGGACACTTAACCCCAAAGATCCAGAAGCTTTCCTACCAAAAACTCTAAGATGTACTGCACGGATCTAACGCAAACCTCTCCTTATAGTCAGATGCAATTCTTGACAATTCAACACTCATTCGCATATTAAGTTAAGCCATCAGAGTACTAAACTGCTAGCTTACGCTGGGTTGTATTTCTGTGTCTGAATTGAAATATTTTTCCACTGTATTTTTATCAGATGTGGTTTCTCACATCAGCCGATGACAGAACGTCAACAGTTCTTTTATCTCAACCACAAATTAGCACAATTATTTTTTTTGCTAATGAAAAAAAGCTCTTTCTGTGTCCCATCCATCAGTCAGCACCCGAAGAATCCATTACTCTAAACTTGCTGAGAAAAGAAAACAGGATGGAAGGAAAGGAATAGTGGAGCTAATTAGCATTGAGTGGAACTAGCTAGCTAATTAAGAGTGAGCGGGTTGATGGAGCATGACTAGGTGATCAAGAGCGAGTGGAACTAGCTAGCTAATTAGGAGTTAGGGGTGATGTCTAGCTAATAAGGAATGAGAGAAGATGACTAGCTAACCAGGAGCGAGTAAATATGACTAGCTAATTGAGAGCGAGTGGACATGACTAGCTAATCAGGAGTGAGTAGAGCTGGCTAATCATAGTGAGTCTTTAGCATTCGAGATAGCTTTTCACACCAATCAGCAATGTGATAAAGTCTAACTAAACAAATATTACAGGTTACTTTGCTAGCTTTTCCTCTTATCCTCTAGTAACGTTTCTACTTCAAACTTATCCAAAGTATCAGATTTAAAGAATGTTGTTTGAAGCTGTGGTAAAAAAAAAAAAAAAAAAAAATCCAGCTTAAAAGAGCAACAGCGATTGCATCTGGTCGCTAAGCTCACACTATCACGACAGATTTGAGAGTCGAGAGTTGTTTCCCTCTGCTCTAAGACCTAATCAGGTGAACTAGCTTTAATTCACAGCATGTGAAGAAGTCTTTGTGCAAGGAGGTTTTTTAGCGGTCTGGTGAATAAGCATGGACCTCATGGACATTTTGGATGTTGAGAACGTGTTTAGATTTTATGGAGTGCTGATATTAATATATTGAATCTTTGTTGCTTTTCGGACATCTGTATGAATGAGCGTCTTTTCTACTCTAAGGCACAAAGAACCTACCTAAGAACCTTCTCACCAGCATTTTTTTTTGTAATAATTATTATTATTTAAAATAAACCAGGTCCCATTTTTGCGGGATTGATATTTATTTGTAGCGATGATTAGCATGACTGCTAATGTCGAGGGGACTGCGATCCCTAAATCTATCGTCTAAAGTTTTTGCACACGTCCACAGTATATTGAATGTCGAAGAGCAAAGGATGTGAAGTTGCACTATACATGTGGCTGAGGGCCAAATATATATTATTTTTGTTTTTTTTCCCATTGCCAGCTGGTTTAAACCAGTTGTCTCAATTTGAATGAAATGTATTCAGACCAGTATTGATTTTGATGAAGAAATAAATAAAGACCTCTTTTTAAGATCTTGTATTGTGACCCCTAGAATGTGTTTCATTTTGTATATAAAAATTGACGTGCACATAAGTTATGCAATTTGCTTTTTACAATCTTTTTTTTTTGTTTTTCTGTTTTTTTTTTTCCCTGCCTGTGTGCACGTGAAGTCATTACACACCAAACTGTATATGAATGTTTAATCATCTCTGTGCTCTACCTCAGGATCTGCCCGTTTGGTTGTGGATTTGTTAATGTGACTTAGAAATGAAATGTTTTTGTCATTGTTGCTGGAATTGATGAATGTAATAATAAAGCTGCATTTATGATATCGAAAAGGAGACTACACTGCTCTTGGTGTTTTGCAAAAGAAAAAAATGCTTATATTATCTACTGTGAATAAGTAATATAAATATTTCACAAATTTGATATCAATTAAGCAATTAATCAATTAATTAATTAATTGTAATTAATTAAAACACCCTGAACCTTGATATTTTTGTACATCATCCTGATTGGATTGTCAAAGAATTAACATTAACAAATTTTGACTTGTTCACTTTTTGGTTTATGGACATTGAGTACCTTATTTGACATGATGAAGATTAAATTGTTGGAGGTACTTCTAAACAAAGTACAAAGTTTGTAATTTTGGTAATTCAAAGCTAGAAGTAATGGTAATGTGTGTATGGAGATTGTATGTCCTCCCCATGTTTGGTGGGTTTCCTTCTGGTGCTCTGGTTCCTCCCGTAGTCCAAAGACATGCATATGAGGGTAACAGGGTTGAAAGAAGGTTTAAATTCTTACGGGTACCACGTAGCCGAAAGGTGAGGAGAATAAACCTTGGAGGTGGTGAACAGTCCTGTGAAATTTAAATGAGATTTACTTTATAGTTCCACTTAATCCACTGTAGAATATCAGCTAATAAATAGTGTTAAAAGGAAAGCTTGTGCACTAGGGTGTACATGCCGTTGTCACACAGACCAAGTAGTGCCCTTGATCAGGACTTAAAGAGTGATTTGGAATTCAGCCCTGTGTTAGGAGCTAATTGGCTTTAAATAAATAAGTAAGTAAATAAATACGTAAAAAGTAGTGATGCAGTGATTTATAAACCATAGATCAGTATCAGACATTCATTGCTCCCAGTGGTTTATCATCCCTTTTTAGTCTGACTTGGTCAACGGTAATCTAGTAATCTAGTAATGTAGTTTCAGGAAAGATCCAGTAGGTGGATCCGTAATACCTCTCACTAGTTCAAGTGTCAGAAAATGGTTTCTGTGTGGAGGTATTTCTCTGTAACGGAAAACATGAGTTGCTAAGACATTTTCATAGGAGTAAAACTATTTAACTGATGATCTGACTGATAAAATTAAGTGAAATTAACTTAGTAAGTTTGATGACCTTACTAAGTTTAACCAAGTAATCTCAACTTTTTAGCAGAGTAAAATTATAAATATAATTATAAATATATATTTATATTTTATAATTATAAATTATAAAAATTAAAATAAGAAGTATGTTAAGTTTTGGAGTGGTCATGCACAGTTTCACCTCTAGGTGGAGTCGGTCTGCAATGTGATGCTATTCTGCCGGGGGAAGCACATGGAAAGGAGAGTCAGTTCATGTTTGTCTTGTTTTTAATGGCTAATTATACATCAATCGATTATGTAAGAATCATATTAAACATGGAAATGATGCACAGCAACATTGGATGTGATGTTATTTTAATCAAATTGTTGGATTGTGCTAATCAAAAGAGTTTTTGTTCGATTGAATTTTCATTAGGCTTTATTCATGTAACACAAGCAAACCGAGTTTTATGTAACTCATTTGTAAAGCTCTGATCGAAATTTTCAATTTCATGAAGGTATTCGTATTTTTGGAATGTTAGATACTTTGCACCTGCTCCCTGCACTTTTCTCATGAATGAGGGAGAATTTACTGATTTATGTTGTAATGTTTTTTTTTGGGGGGGGGGGGGGGGGTCTGTTGTACAGGGGCACTGTTATAATCCATGTGATTTAACTTTTAGGTTCATTAAGATTAAAATGTTCGAAAACATTTTGAAATAAAAATATAAAGATGTTTAGTAAGAACTTTGTATGCTATTATTGGTTTCTTTATTTGCGGAGCTTCTTGTGAATTGAATCATGCAATGGAAATGGAAGTATTTATTCATTTTGTCTGTGAAAAGAGAGTTCTAACATTGAAGCCTTATTGCATGAAACATGGACGCTACACCAGACCTAGTCCGATCCCATGCCTTCACACAGACTGCTTGTTTATGCTTCTTTCTTAAACTAAACTCTGTCAATTTTATCCTCTGTTTTAAGTCCTATTTTAGGGCCGTGAATGTGACATACCCCAGATATCCATCAAGATTCTGCTTGTGTTGGCAGAAGAGAGCCAGGAACCTTCTATTTTTAGAACTTTTTTTTATTTATTTTTTTATCGTCAACATTAAGTTTTGCATTAAGCTGATGTTGATTGTTTTAAGAAGTCAGTTGTTCAGTTTCAATTCAAAAATCGTCAGTCCTTGACGGTTTCTCTTATACAGTTGCACTGGTATTGCACTTTTTCTTTTCTTTTCCCTCCAAAAAAGTATTAACCGTATGTTTAAAAATCATTGCTTAGTATTGAATGTACTAACTATAGAGAATAAAAAAAAAACGTTTTGTAACAGTTCGGTTGTTGCTTTTTGTCCTCACTTAATGTGTTTCGTTCAGCTTACTTGATCATTTTAAGGCCATCGGTTTCCTAATATTTTCCTAGTAACGTGAACACTAATACAAATTGAACACAACTTACTGTATTAGTTTTAGTTAACAGTACTTTTTTATACTCCAACATGTTTTCCGTACAAACTATTTTCAGTTAGGCCAAATTAATACACAATATACAACAGGACTTTGTTTTTTCTCTCTACTTTTAATGTTTTTGTTGGCATTTGCATGTCCGTCCCATGTTTGGTGGGTTTCCTCCTGGTGGTCTGGTTCCTCCTGTGGTCCAAAGACATGTACATTAGGGTAAGTATTGTTCTCAAATCACCTCTATTGAAAGAATGAGTGTGTGAATGTTTGTGTGTGCCCTGTGATGGATTGGCACCACGTCCAAAGTGTACCTCAAATTCAAATTCAAATTCAAATTTTATTTGTCACATACACAATCCTACACAGTACGATATGCAGTGAAATGCTTAGGCAACTGCCCTGACCTTAGAACAGGGAAGAAAAAAACAACAACAACAAAAAAGTTACTTATCTAAGAAGGAATAAGAAAGAATATCTATGAAGGAAATAAATATTTGAACAAAAAAGTAAATTTGAGAAAAATATATATAAGTCAAAATTGACTAAGAGAATAAAATAAAATATAGAATATAAAATGTAAAATGTAAGAATATAAAATGTAAGTAAGTAGAGACTATACATTAAATGAAGATATAAGGAAATAATACCTCGCACCTGTCCTGAGAACCCTGGGATCGACGGTGATAGAAGTGAGAGTGATAACATTATTAATCATGTTCTGTACATTGGCTGTGTGAGTACTGAAGTAGGTAGATGTTTAGAAGCTGGAAGGGATTTTGAAATGGGGATTGTGAAACAGTTATGTACAAAATGTATTTGTCATATGAAAGAAGGTTGCATTAAAGGTTTTTTAAGTCTTAACGACTTTGTGTTTGTTTAAAGGTAGCATAATGAAGGGTTTAAACACTTTAAAACCGCTCCGTTGTTTTTAAATGAAGATTTATTTCGTTACCCTGGGACACAATGGGAAACAAATAAGAAGAAAAATAATTTAGAAATGGATCTCAGCCCAGACTTTTGCAAATGGTGAATCCATAGTAATAATAACAACATTCCATATATACTGACTCCTCTTTTTTGTCTCGTGCTACCTAGATGGTATTAATGCTTAATTATATGCAGAATTTCTTCCATTAAGTTCAATCCTGTTTATATAGCACATTCAACGATGGCCATTTTTGCAAAGCAGCTTTACTTAATCATACACAATACATTATAATTCTATATAATTATATTATTATTTTATTAGTATGGATATAATTATTTTATCGGGGCAATGTCGGCAAGGAAAGGGGCATGGTGCCTATTATAATGGTGACAGTGGCGAGGAAAAACTCCCTGATCCTCATTTGGGTGATAACGGATAGCAGTCATTGATCTGCAGTCATACGGCGTGTTGGACAAATGGACGTTCAATATAACAGAAGATATGTTTAAGTTAATAATATCCGTGGAGTCCATGAACTGTAGATAATATGATCGACTACAGTCACTAGCCATCAGAGAACAGCCGTCTACATCCGCCAAGTGGAACCGTCCACAGCCAACACACAGAATTTACGTGCAATGGGGGCGGGGCTTAGCCATTCTAGGAAGTAGACGCAAAGTAAAAAATGTGCTTAAGTTCAAGGTCAGAATTTTTTTTTTATAAAGTCCTTACTGTGCACATTTAACTGAAGTGCGAGGCTTCCAGCTATAAAAAAATAACAATGATGAAGCTGATCTGAACTTTCCCACCAGCTGTGATTATATAATATAGCACCTCAATTACGTCTGCTCGGTGAACTAACGCTGGAATGAACTTCGACCCTCACAGGTCACATTAAGACGTAGCATGCCGTGGCCTTTGCTTTTACTGTGCGATAGATCGACAGTGTACTGTGTGTCAGGCTCACACCAGCAATAAAGTTTGTCCTTAGTGAGCTCTGTCCACTAGAGTGTATTTATAACCTCTCACACAATCCCTCTGAGTGCATCACTACCTTTCACCCACTTCTGCAGCACGATGTGCACTCGTTCACTTTATTATCACAGCTGTGTGTATCACAGTAGCTGTGTGTGTGTGTGTGTGTGCATTGAAGATCAGCTGGCTCGAATTGTCCTACAGTGTGCCTTTGCCCTCTGCGCTCGTTTAGATAGAATACAACAGCACATTGTGAGTCACAGAAGTAAAATGCTAACAATGCAAACAGTGTGATCGTACCACACATCTCACGTAATACAGACATCCGAGTCCACAGCAAGCTGAGAACCTCACTCATGACGTCGTTTAGACTCCAGATGGTCAGACGACACCGTGAACTTTAGTAGTTTTAGGTTGACTCATTGAGTCATATAGGACCATTTTTATCCTGGAATCTCATCCTTTCTGACCGTGTTCAAAAAGCTGCTCGTTATTATTTTTGGTCCAAGGAATTTTGATTCCTAGGGTTAGGGTTCTAACCCTAACCCTAACCCTAACCCTAATTTTGCTATACGTCCATGATCTGACGCGTGTTCTGCATGAATATAATCTTCTCAGTATGCAGACGGACAGATGGCAGATCAGATGAACGAGTAGTGCAGGGAGCTGTGGAGGCGGTGAGGACTTTAATCGGCGCTCAGAGCGATGGCTGACCCCATCTCAAATCACACAAATGATCTTGAACACGAGTGGCCTGGCTAGAACCTGCTGATGTCACATCATGCATGTTGCATTTACATGAAAAAATGCAGACGTTGAGACGGTTTGGCGATATTACAACAGCCAGGAAGCTGCAATGTCGCAAGTCTGAAGCACATTTCTGAAAGAAAAAAAGAATACTTTGATATTTCTGCAAAATTCAAGATAAGATAAACAGAACACAGTCTGATGATGCATTTGTTGTTTTTGTAAATCAGCTGATTAATAAAAACAAAAAAACAAGCACAGACGACGAGTTTTAATTACATAATTTAATTCAAGACAGCAAATGCACTTCCATACAAGTACGTGTGCATAGGCGTTATCTACATCCACATGTCTTCTTCTTTTTCTTTTAATCTTATTGCTGAACATGTTTGAACAGGAACATCCTTTTATAAAGGTATAAAAGGAAACACAACACTTGTTCCTGACCAAAAGCATGTCTGTTGTGCTGAGTTATGTCATGTATGATTTTTTTTGTTTTGTTTTGTTTTGTTTTGTTAATAGGACAATGTCCTCCAGATGTTTGCTAACGGTTACATCTGTTAGAGTAGCCTGTGGTCCTCCTCTTATATGTGGAATCAAATACTGTTTAAAATCAAACGCAATTTCCATCCAAACACACGAAGGTTGCATCCCGCTACTGTCTTTAATACCCTCCTGTCCAGGTCTCCACGTGGTCGATTCTGTTAGTTTATTACCTTTTTCAGACAATGATCATAGATGTCATAATTTGACTTCATTTTAGTTAGCATAACTGCTAATACAACTTTGTTACTTCACGCCAAGAGCTACCTAGCATGATCTGTTTAAACTGTGCTGAAATGCAGAGATTAGCACAACACATTCTGTAAAAAAAAAATAAAAATAAAAAAAAAACTAAAAGTACAGCCAGAATGCCACGTTAAACCTTTACATCCTCAAGTACATCACATCAACTTCAACTGTGCAAGATATAAAACTTCTTTACAATTTTTCTTTTTTCTTTTCAAAGCTGTTAATTGCTTAGCATCATTGCTAGCCGGGAAAGCGGTGCCGTCTTTGCTTACACTATACGTTACCACAAGCGTTTATGCAGGCTGTGCAGGTGAAATATAACCAGGTCTAACTCTCCTAGTACAGAGCTGCTAAGTGTGATAACGGGCTTTAACCTCAAATCCATTACTCTTATCACATTTATTTCCATTATTGGATTGTTGAGATGTGGTCCAGTCTGCTTCAAACACTTTAGAGGTAGGAGAAATGCACAAACGATGAAAAAGCACGTGGTAAACATGTACATGTTTGTCTTGACTGTACATTTAGTTTCCTGATTAACAACAAGACATTTTGGTACTATAATCTGTAACTTCCTTATTTTTTTTGTTCAATACAATGTTAATATATGATCCATAATTTCAATACAAAATGTACCTGCTTAATAGTGTCCCAAGAGTCTCAAAAAAAAAAAAAATGGGAAAATTAACAATTTTTTAGCAAAATCACATATTTAACAAAATCACATATTTTGTACTTACTTACATTTTATATTCTATATTTTATATTTTATTTTATTCTCTTAGTCAATTTTGACTTATATATATTTTTCTCAAATTTACTTTTTTGTTCAAATATTTATTTCCTTTATAGATATTCTTTCTTATTCCTTTTAGATAAGTAACTTTTTTTCTTTTTTTTTTTTTTCCCCCTGTTCTAAGGTCAGGGCAGTTGCCTAAGCATTTCACTGCATATCGTACTGTGTAGGATTGTGTATGTGACAAATAAAATTTGAATTTGAATTTGAATTTTTATTTTAAGAAGGACCTATTAAAGCCATTCTCATAGCTGTTGCAAGTCACGCAAATTAGACTAACCTGCATGTCTTTGGACTGTGGGAAGAAACCAGAGCACCCGGAGGAAACCCACCAAGCACGGGGAGAACATGCAAACTCCATGCACACAGACCCCAAAGACCGCGGAGGCTGCAAGGTGACAGTGCTAACCAGTACTCTGCTGTACCGCAAATTTACCCAAACACATTCTAGGATCATGTCTGATGTCTGGAGACGTTTGGGACACCATGAAGATATGACACAATAAAGGAAGAAGTTTCAGGCAAAAAAAAAAAAAAAAAAAAACTATTAATGAGCAAGAGAATTACCCACACTAATCAGCAAAGCTCTAAAGACACCTGGAACGACCAAAACAAGCTTTAACAAGAGTATTTAAATTTAATTTAACATTTAAATGCTGAATGTTGAGGCCAGCTGTCGGGTCAGTTAAGCTGAAGAAAGGTGTCAATTTCTCAATGGAGCAGCTTAAGAAATTAATAATTGGTTTCAAAACACACACACACACAAAAAAAAAATCACATAAATAATGCATATATTACAGTACAGCGACCCAAATGTGATTTCTTTTTTTTTTTTTTTATCTAACTGTGAATAGAGACCCTGTCCTAATTTTATGGCATAAAAGATCTATGCTGCTTTCTTACACACTACTATCACATACTGTACGTTTTACTTTAGGGAGAAAACGCAATTAATAAATTCATCATTTACGTCAAAGTGTAACACGTAATGAAAGCACATGTACGTTCACATTACATAAGATAAATCCGATTTTTTTTGGTCTATAATAATCCAGTTTAAAACGTTACATTTTAAAACGCTGCTTTCACGTTATGATTTTTTTTTCTCCTTTTTTTTTTTTTACTGCGCATAAGATTATGGCCCCTCCCCCTATACCCGAGGAAACTCTTTAAGTTAATGCCAAACCAGCTAGCTATAACTAGCAAAGCAGCAAATTCATATCCAGGATAAACGTTTTGTGTAATGCTAGCCAGCTAGCTATATTTCATACCTCATTATTATCTTTAACAAGAATAATTCCTGCTGTTTGATACAGTAGATGCTTATGTTAAGCCAACATACTTAACAATAAGGAACGCAATCCCGTGTCGAATAGGAAGCTATTCAATTCTAGCTATTTGTTGTTCAGCAGACAGTCATCAAATTTCTAAGTCTAAAAGTCTAAAAAATGTTACTATTGAAATTGCCGTCTAGTACAAACACTCATGCTGCTAGTTTATTTGCATTGTCTCTACTGTTGAGAGGGATTACCTGAAAAACGGCATTTTGGTTGTTCATTATGCATATGTGTGTGTGTGTGTGTGTAAATCGTGCACATTGTTTAATTATATACATGCGGGGTAAATTTAGAGTAGCATTCTTACTATTGTCATATGCATCTGTAATGGGAATGTATTCGAAAAAGGTTCCTCTTAATTCAAGTCGCAACTGCACCAAATATCTTTACACGAACACGTAGTCAAAAATGATTACGAATAAAAACAAAACAGGAAATGGACGGACATATCTTGGCCCGTCTGGGTTACTCAAAAAATGACGATGCAGCGAGCACAAAGACGTTTAGAACGAGCGAGACACTACAGCTGGAAATTATTTCCGTCAGACATGTCTTTCTTTTTATTTATTTGGAAGAAACATATCTGTACCATTCATTTCTGATATACAGTACTATGCAAAAATCCTATGCACTGTATTAACCTTTAGTACAAATGCTGTTATATATGTTCATCATGTCTGCATCATTATATACAAAACCGTGCACATTTCACCATTCAGTAAACCTGCAGAACTCTCTAGCCAACACTACTGATTATTTTCAAGCAAAAGGTTTTCACGCCACATATTGGCCGAGATTATTTTATTATTCTTTAATGATATTTATAGCATGGCTTATGGCATTTTTTTTATGTGCGCAAAACGTTTGCACGTAAAAGAACACTGAGTGTGCTGGAGTCACACTCACTCTAGAAGCCATTGCAATTCACATACACACGTTAGCTTTTTGTTGCTGTTGTTTGTTTGTTTTTTTTTTTTTGTCTTTTTTTGTTTGTTTGTTTTGTCATGTTTCCTTCTGTTGCTTTCTTTACAGGTATGCAAATGTGTAACGTTATTTATTTATTTTTGCTTGTTTGTTTGTTTGTTTGTTTGTTATTTTAAAGGTGAATGGAAATAGTGACTGGTTTTGTACATAATAATACAGACATGATAAACATATATAACATTTGCACTAAATATAATACGGTGCCAGACTTGCTGGACATGTCATTATGCTAAACAAATCATTTTCTTTGAAAAATGGGGATCGTGTTTTTAAAATGTGATATGATTTTAAAACGTGATTTTTGAAGATAAATGAATAAATAAGTAAATTATATAAATTTAAATCCAAACTTTTAATTTTAATTAAAAAGGATATTAAAATGAATTTTCCAAAATGCTGCTTGTTGTAAGAAATTGCATTTTATAGGTGATTAAAGAAAGCATTTTGATTCATATCATATCTCAAATATCAATATATTGATGTAAATGAGACATGAGGCTTTTTGTTTAACCTCATATACATCATCAAATGTCAAAAGTGAATTTGTGAAGGAATCATATGGGTGAATTATAAATTATTCTTTGTTTATTAATTTCTTGCTTAATCTTTATTTGAATTGACCTTATCCACCTGTAGTGTCTCGCTCCCCCGACAGGTTGCCAGGTTGTAGAAAAGCCCACGTGTGTGTATGGCGCTATATACTACTTATATACCCTTATTTCAGAAGGTAGTGTGTGTACGTCTGTGATTGGCTGGTTTAGCGGCAGTTTTTTAACACTGAACAAAGTTGAGCGAGTGTGCCTGCAGAGTGTGCGCGCAAAAAAATAAAGTTGTTGCGCAAACGCGCGGATGTTGAGTTTTTTTGTCTGCTCTCAGGATGTCAAACGTGTGCGCTCAGGATTGTGGCAGGAATATAACGCCATACACGCACGTGCAGTTCTCAGAATTAATCGGAGCAGAAAGCGACAAATATTTAGGCGCTGGTTTATAGCAGAGCAGGAACAAATTAATAAATAAACAAATTCTGATTGGATGATTTGGAAAATCACAAAATCGAGTTTTTTTTTTTTTTCTCTCTTCCACTTGATCCATTGGTCAAAACCGCGTACTTAAAAATATACACAGTATAATGAAAAAGTAATGTTCTCTCAACCTGAATTAAGAGCCACACACACACACACACACACACACAGGCACGTGTCTATATACCTACATATCGAAACTAAGGAATAATTACAGAATGAAAGAAACACATAAACAGAATCCACAAGTGATGTTGTGATCACAACAAAATGTAGCTGTTGTGTTATCGTTGTTTTTTTTTTGTTTTTTTTTTTGCTTCTGGGTGTAGGGGGCGCTGTAGCTGATTGGTTCTCGCTGTGTTAGCTTGCTAGGTCAGTGATCGCGTTGCCGTTTTCAACGACCGCCTTGACGAACTGCCGGAAAACTCGGTCCATGTAGGTGCTGTTGCGCGGCCAGAAGCCTTCCAAAAATCCAATATGGCCGCCGTGGTAGGTGATGAGGAGCGCCAGGTGTGGGTTCTGCTTCACTACTTCTACAGGGATGGCTACACAATGCACAAAGAAATACTGAATCAGAATTCCCGAATGTTTGCATTTCATACCCGAACCAAAGTTTTGCTTACCGTGATTGGGCGAGAAAACGTCGTCTGCTGCGTTGAGACACAACATTGGCACCTGGATGGATTTCAGCTTGTGGATAGGGCTGGCGTCCCGGTAGTAATCGTCGTTAGTCGGGTAGCCGAACATTTTTGACGTGAAACGTTCATCAAACTCTCGGATGGTTTTAGCCTGCAAGATAGATGGGAATTAGTCGAATAATAAGCTAATGAAAGCGTGCTTATTTCACAGTCGGATTAGGAAGATGAGCGAGTTTTCACCTTCATCACATGGTCTATGTCGTAATTGCTTTCCAGAACAGGTCTGTGTCTGTAAAAAAAAAGTTATTCATTAGTATATATAGCGACATGCTGGTGATAAATTCTAGAGACACACTCTATAGAGCTACAGAAGTTTCTGATTGTTTCCAACATAACTCTTTTGAATGTGCAATAATAATACTTTACATAGCACAAAGAGTACCGACTTTTGGTCTAAAAAGACTTCTTTAAGCTAGCAAGCAAATTATCATCTACAACAAAGAATTTGCTTGTATCTGTCCCGAACTTGAGTTCATTGTCCAGCAGAAATTCACGCGATCAGTGTATTCTGGACGTTACAGTAGGTTGGTACCGGTGTACGGAGGCCTGGAGGCAGCTGGTGAGGTAGGAGTTGAAAAGCAAGCGGTCTAGAGGTTTCTCCAGAGAAGTGGTGCACTCGAATACGTCCCAGCCGGCTGAGAACACGACGACACCCTTCAGGCATGTAGCGTCACCTTTACGCCCTAGATAGTTGGCCAACATCATCCTACAGAGTAACGACGACAACAACAGCGTTAGCATTCTGTAACCAGTACAGTTAGCCAGTACAATGAAGTTAGCCTTAGTTGCTATTTACAGTTAACATTTGCCATTTTCAGACCCTTAGTGCTACCCCGCCTAACACCTGAACATTTAAGTCAACTTCATCTGCTGTCTGCATCGGACTCCTTTACTGAGTACCTTTAAAAACTAACTGCATTCATGCACATGATCTGTATTTTGTGCACCTGAATGAAACTAAACGTATATGCAAATGATGTGTGGACAAATTAATCAAAGTTTAAAACATGAAAATGTATAGAATTTTGTCGTCACAAATTTTGGATTAAAAAAAAAAAAAAATATATATATATATATATATATATATATATATATATATATATATATTGTGCACACGAATCAACCAAAAAACCAAACACTGAAAGTACAAATTCTATCTCATTCAGATGAATTAACCAAAATACTAAATGGTGCGTGCAAAAAAAAAACTGTTTAAAAAACATATTTTTAAAAAGAATAGTATTTTGTGCATAAAATTTACCCAAAAATGTAGGAACAAATTAAATTTTGTTTGTAAATTTAACCAAAACATAATAAATAAATGGTACAGTATGCGCCAAAATATACTGTATAGTGCACTGAAGTGAAAAGATCAATATGAACAATATTACCTTGCTGTCATCTGTGAGTTTATTTCCCCTGAAAGAAACTAACATACACACTATTAGCGTGTTGATTTACCACAGTGAGCATGATGTAGGTGTTTGCTGTAGACAGTGTTCGTATCGCTCGCGCAGATTCTCAAATAGATCCCCAACATAAAGGTGGCTACAGACTCCTGCAAAGGGAAACGATTTGCTGGAGTAATGCAGGAACGGTTCTTGGCGGGTCTCCTTTAACGTTCCCCACAGGCGGGCAACAGGTGGTGTGAGATCAGGGGAATGGGACGACGGGTACACATTTTTCAAACTGTTCGCGAGCACTTCTGTATGAGCAGAAAGAAATACGCAAAAACATTTTTCTCCATCAAGGGACCTGGGGACAGGGGTGTCAGGAGATGTGCAAATTTCACTACTCTATAGTTTGGTGCATACTGTATTTTGTGCACAAAATTTAACCAAATGTAGGAACAAATGGTATCTTGTGCAGAAAACTTACCCAAATCTTGAGTAATTGTTTTTTGTGGAAAAATGTAACAAAAACAAATTATAAAAAAAAAATGTTTGAAAAACTAATTGTATATTGTGCACAAATTAACTTTAAAAAAAAAAAAAAAAAATGTGTGAAGGACGGTTTCCCGTTTGCATGAATTAACAAAAATGTAGGAAGAAATCGAATGCTGTGCACAAAATTTGACCAAAAACCAAAATGTGTAAACAAATCGTATCTCATGTGCACGCTGTAACAAAAATGTGGGGGAAAAATCAGTGCAAATCCACAGTAAACAATTTAGTAAACAAACTAAATAAGTTGGTGTTTTTTTATTTTTATTATTATTAGTAATATTATTTTCACTCACTGTTTACACAGAGCCGTATCTACTGTACTATGTGTTCTTTATAAGTCTGTGTGTGTGTGGTAGGATGCTGGGCCAGCTCCTCCGTCCTGCGTGTGCAGATGCTGAGTGTGTAGAAACAGACGTCATACTTTATTCAGCGTGAGAGGGGGAATAAATGAGGACAGCAGTGGATTGTGTACAGAGGTGCTAAAACATTTCTGCTGCGCTGTCACATAACATCAGCGCTGGAGCGCTCGGCCTTTGGGGACACGTGGCGTATAAACGGCACTGATGTGAAATATGGAGCCGCTGGAGCGACGTGAATGTCCAGTGGGCGTCCTGCAATAGAACGAGCGCATTGCATGTCCTCTGGATGGAATATCTCCGCTCATTATTCCCTACAGAAGTGCGCTAAATAGACACTATAATGGATTCTACATGCTACAGTACGTGCGCTTACCTACGGCTAATTTGGGATTTAGCGCCCTGTTCCCGACAGAGGTGCGCGACATCGCTGCGTACTGTAGGTTAGAACATCGCTTCACGCTGCATAGTACACATGCTGTCTTAATTGGGACCGAGCAGTATTAGAAATAGAGTTGTATTTATTTCATTTGTGTTTTACTGTAAGCATATATATATATATGTGTGTGTGTGTGTGTGTGTGTGTGTGGGTGGGTGTGTAAAGTATCTTTACCCTCCCATGGAGACTCCAGCAGCCACGATGGGAGTGGTCGGGTAAGAGTTATTGACGTGTTCAATCACCATCTCCAGATCCTCCGTGTTCGCTGCGCAGTATGTCCGAGGAGTCTAAACACACACACACACACGCACACACACACACACGCACACGTTTTAAAATTGCGACTGACCTCAGTTTCGAGGTAAAACACTCCCGGTGGGTTTATTACAGTTTTCCATTTTATTACATTTTTCCACATTAGAGTGTGTGTGTGTGTGTGTGTGTGTGTGTGTGTGTGTGTGTGTCATGTTTTATAGTTCTAATGATACTATTTTCACATATACGGACTGTGAGAAGCCTAAGATCTTACACTCTCTAATGCACACACACACACACACACACACACACACACACACACACACACACACACTGCCATTTGGTCCTCATAAAAGATGTGCTGGGTTTGTCATATGATAGATGTCCAAGTCAAACCAGGAATTTTGATTGTGCCGAATAACAAAACACAGCTCTGAGAGTAAAAACCTCCCTTATATGTGTCTCCAGATGTTGTCATGTACCGTAGTTGTTTATGAAGGTTAGAATGACTTTGATAAAATGATGTAAAACAATGTTGCAAATGTAACTTTGAAACAACAGAAGATTAACATTAATTAACAGTGTTTCTGCTACGGGTTTGAGCTCGAGTCTGGGTCAACAAACAAACAAACAAACAAACAAACAAACAAACAAACAAAAAACGAGCATCAGCGCTATGAGCTTTTCTAGGAGGTATGTTAATTGAGAAATACTGCATAAATAAAGTTGTTTGGTTTTTTTTTTGGAAGTTGTATTTGCGGCATTATGTTGAGGTCAAGTCAAAGATATAACCACGCAACGCTGGTCCAGTGACATTTCAATAAAGTAACTTTGAAAATCAACCCAAATTGTTCCAATCTCTGCAGTCTGATGATAACAAGCCAAGCTAGCCGAGTTAATTAAAAAAATCCGCATTGTATTCTAATCATTCTTTTTAACAGTAAAGGATGAGTAGTCTCTTAAGCCACGCCCCGTTCTGATGGCTGCATGCATCTGTTTTGGTCTGTGATTGTCAGAGGAGCATAGAAAGTCTAACCGCCGTCACCCCGAAAGAAAAGGAAGTAGCGTACGTACCAGCAGCTTTTCACCAGAGACGCCTCGGTTGTTGAACACAACACATCTGAAAAACAACGTCGGCCTTTAGATTTCTCCGCAAACCACACACACACACACACACACACACACACACACACACACACACACACACACACACAGACACACGGTTTCCGGGAAGTTACCACCCTTTTTTTCACACATAAGAGACAAATCTGCATATCCTATTGACATGAAATGTCTCACTACATGATTACTAGAAATCAGAAACTGCATTAACCAGTTATGAACACGCACTTATATTCTTCACTTCTAATGAAGCTGGAGCAGAGTGCACACAGTGCATAGAGTCTAACAGCTTTCACGTAGTTAAGTGTGTGCGGGTGTTTCTTTACTGAGTATGAAGACGAGTGTTAATCCATTAAGTGGTACAGACAGACACCAACAGGAAGATGCTGACTGGGCATTAAACGCATTACCCACAATTCCCTCTGGCTGTGTTTTAATCATGGTGTGTGAGGAGCAGCGTTGCTCAGAAAGAAAAAAGCTGACTCTCTCTCTCTCTCATATCTTTTCTTTATCCGTAACTCAGCAGAAGATGAATATAGATGTTCATAACACAAACAGAAAAAAACGTGCATTTAAGAACTTCTTTGTAAATACGTTCAAATCTTTTCCATCAATATAGCACCTAAAAACATGGTCCTATGGCAAAGTGGAACTCCAGGAACCTTTGGTTACCATTCATAACAATAGTGTGAAGATCGCACAGCTGATACACACTCTTGGTGGGAGGAGGGGGGCTAATATTTTCAACAGGATCCAGATGAATAGTCATGTACAGTAAATGGCTTACTGGAACCCTTTTATCTCACCTAATGCGTTTCCTACCGTCTGTCTGTCTCCAGGTCTCTTTATGACTTTATGACACATCACTGACTTTGGATGTGAGATAAAGTGGCCTGCACATGTGCGCCCCCTAGCTCCCTCTAGGAAAAAGCTCATAACGTCCCAGTGTTTTTTATTCTTATTCTTGAGGTTGTTGTAACCCACCTGTATCCGAGCTCGCGGCTCTGCTGCACCATATGCAGGATGTAGGACTCGCGGCTGGTTCCGGTCAGACCCGGCAGGAGCAGGACGGTGGGGCGGGTGGACGAGTCGGGGTGAGAGAGGCTGTCTTCGTTATCAAACCAGTCCAGAGATATCTGACCTCCATCTGGTGCCCTGATGAGCTCACTGCCACACACACACACACACACTTATATGTAACACAAAACACAAATCTGCTACACAGAAGATTCATCATAGAATTGTATTCACAGTCAGTAATCACATGAACCTGAACTGTCTGTAAGCTTGAAAATGCACTAGATCCTTCATTAATGTTTGAATTCTGCATTCTGAATTATTTTAAAAACCATCAAGATTGTAATTCACAAATGTTCAACAAAAATATTACTGGTTGTGAAATAACTATAAAAAAAAAAAAAAGAAAAAAAAAAAAAAACTGTAGCTCCAAGAGATCCCTCTCCTGCATTCTGTAATTAGCCATTTCCTACAGATCTATGAATGTATCATCGGCGTCATGACAACATGAACAGCTTGCCGCTGCTGTCGCTGGCACCATGAACATATTTTCCACTGACTCATTAACAGAAGAGCTGCGATCTCAGCTGATTCCTGGGCTGTGAACAATTTCCTTCTATCAGAGTTTCACCTCCTGACAAGACTTCCGTTGTCCATCTCCTATAAGACAAGAAAGCCAAAGTGTCCCTGCTTTTTGAATGCAAACAATGGCCTTGATTCTTATCTCCATGTGTTATCTCCCACATCGTCACATTTGTCACATCCCGCTGCCCTGAGTCATCAAATGAGCAGGGTGTATGGGGAGAATTTGCTCTCAATCACTGCAAAAATCCCATTGTTCTGAGAGACGTTCTTTCTGGGAAAAAAAAAAAAATCCACAACCTCTCAGCGAAACCAGTAGCACCTGCAAGTCCAGTTATTTTTATTATTAATATGAGGTTCTGAAAACCCTTAAATGTGATAGGAAGTATTAAAAAATATATATTTCAGACATTTGACCTTGTCCTTGTTATGACCTTGAAGCTGTTGGGGTTACTGTAATTCCAAAATGTAATCAGGTCATTTTCTGTGACAGTGACAATACCACATAATTCCACATTAATTCCATCCAAACACATGGATGGATGGATGGATGGATGGATGGATGGATGGAGGGATGGAGGGAGAGGTTTCCAACACGTAGTTGAGGAGGAGTAACAAACAGCATCATAATAAAAGAGATAAGATAAAGACAGGACATGGTTCAAACAGGACATGGTTAAGATATGTTTGATGGAGCACCTGAGATCACCATGGCTACAGAAGTATGGTATGGGTAGTATGATGTTGCGGAGATGGTAACCAGTTAGCAGGTACTGGGAAACTCAGTGTGGTTGAGGGTGAGATAGGTGGAGCCAAATACATTAAGATCTCCATCCAGTCTGACAGAGCTCAACCAATCTTTACCAATACACACAGGGAACAATATCAGGATGCAGATGTGCAAAGCTAATAGAAACAAATCACAGCTTTAACTGCTGCCAAAGGCGAGCTCTACAGAGTACTGATCAAGGGTTGTGAATGCTGACTCGGCAGCATCAAATGTTAGACATATTCTGTAAGTCAATTTTAGTTTCAAAGTGCACAAAAACTTCCGGGGGGGAGGGGGGGGGGGGGGGTCAGGTGTTTTGCAGCACTAATACAGCATGCCACAACATGCTGAGTGAAAATGAGCGAAAAGATGAAGGAGAGACTGTACAGACTGTGCTGTGTTCAGTATAGCCTCTAACAGCTGAAGCCTTTGCCGTGGGTGCGAACATTTCAGGATTTATTAGGTCCAGATTAGAGCAGTAGAATTGACCAGAATATTAATCTCTTCACATCCTCCAGTCATCCAAGTGTGATAAAGCACTGACACTGGAGACTCCATCCATAAATGTTACTTAAAGACGTTTGGAGCATCTTTGGTGGACGAGGAGCTACTACTATAGAACAGTAATATATTAGAACTGGTGCACTGATCTAAATGAAATTGCAGTATAAAGCACTTTGGTGAACTGAACAAATGACTTGTTATGCAATGATGAAAATGGTGATGCTCAGCAGTGAGATGAGAGAGAGAGAGAGAGAGAGAGCGAGAGAGAAACTGAAATCTGGCACAGTCTTGGCCCGATCTGCACTAAGCACTGACATCATCAGTCTTTCCCTCGGCTCCCTCCCTCCTTCATCTTCATCTCGGTCTGGGACTGCAGCCAGACCCGAAACAGAAATACCCATCATACTGTCTGCAAATGTAACGCACTGTACAGTACATGCTCCCATCACCGTCTGCCTCCACGTATTTCACAGATCTCTCAAGCTCAAATGGCCTCTATGCCCTTCGTTGGTAATTTCTGCAGGCTCAGACAGTCAGCTTCAAATCAATACCTACAGTATGCACTCGGGAGTTTTATATAAGCATGACTGGAACATCAGATTGGGTTTGCTCTCTGCATTAGCCTAGAACGAGTGTGTAATTTCAGAGCAGGTATTGAATACGCAGTCTGACATCAGCCTCCGTTCTCTTCTTCCCTCACAGATCAGTCCTCTCTCTCTCTCTCTCTCTCTCTCTCTCTCATTCACACTCACACAAGATGAGATGATGAATACATCAGCATTTCAATTCCACTTTCCAGTTCAGTGTACCACTCCAAACATTAAATCACATGGATGGATGGATGGATGGATGGATGGATGGATGGATGGATGGATGGATGGATGGAGAGGTTTCCAACACCTAGTTGGTTGCATTGGGAAGGGCATCCAGTGTAAAACCTGTGCCAAGTTGTTGTGCAGATCAGTTGGTCTCCTATGGCGACCCCTCAGCAGAAGCAGCCAGAAGGCCAACAACAACACCAACATTGCCAAACGTATTCACCCACCTGCCTTCACATGTATATGAACTTGAGTAACATCCAATTCTTAATCCATGGGGTTTAATATGATGTTGGCCCGTCCTTTGCAGCTATAACTGCTTCAACTCTTCTGGGAAGGCTTTCCATAAGGTTTAGGAGTGTGTCTGTGGGAACCTTGCTTTGTGCACTGGTGTGCAGTCATGATGGAACAGGAAGGGGTCATTTCCACATATGATACCACTAGCAGGTGACTGGGTAATAATAAGTAGCAAGGAAATTTCTCCACTGGACTTATTGAACAGGTAGCTTGCTATCACGGTACCATCATGGAATTCACTGAGCTCCTGAGAGCAACCTTTTACAAATGTAGAAGCGGTCTGCATGCCTTCTTGCTTAATTTTATACACATGTAACCACGGAAGTGATTGGAATACCTGATTTCACTGATTTGTATGGGTGAGCGAATACTTTTGGCAATGTAGTGTATTACTTATAATATGCTGCAAATTACAAGCATTTAGTTGTAGAAATCAGCAAATGATCTGCCAATATAATGGAAAAAACTACACTTAAAATGAATATAATAGGTCTAGAAATAGGCCTACATATCTTATATAATGTTTATTCATTTACAGGGAAAGTTCAAGTTAAAGCGATACTTTTAACTGTGCAGAATAACAGAACACAGTTAAAAATTCCCTTAATACACTACTAATGCATGGGTTATCCCAGGGTTTCACTAGTGCTTGGACACCATCGGGGTAGAAGGTTCTGCTTGCTTCACGTCTGAAATGCCAGCCTCCCAGGAATTCCATTAATGGGCCGAACATGTGGAAATGGCTTGGGGCGAGGTCAGGGATGTGGCAATAACTCCCGGCTGAGCTCCTGTAATGTGCAAGTGGTCTTGGAGAATGAGTATGTGCAGAGTTCCCGCAGAAGGATGAGTCTCTTATGCAAGTTGGTGACAAGTTATCCGTCAATTTTCAAACATCAGGTGTTCCACTTGCTGAATGTTCACAGGAACGCCTGCAGGGGGCTCCGAACCACCCCGCCTGGAATCATCATTCACGATTTTACTGCTTTCTTTAATACTAATTTTGCATCATTCAAATGTTTTACTGCAGCTAAGAGTCTCATCACCGTACTGTACTTGAAGTCTTCTGTAAATGTCAATCGCTTTTTGCCTTCATTCACCAGAAATTTCATGGTTTCATAAGTACCAATTTGCCTTGAACACGTGTTGTATTTGTACTTGTTGCCTTGTGAGCGAATAAGTGAATTCTCCAAACTACTGTCATGCGCCGTATCAGTTTGCTGTGACACAAATGACACAAATACAGTAAGTGAAAATTCCTTAAATACAGTTCAATTGATTTGGCATTTCAAAAAAGGAGATTTCACATGAACTTACCCAGATAACAAGCTCTATAGCATGCTAGCTACGTACCAATTCTTAGCCTTAGCAGTAAGATTTATAAAGTAGACATGGGCTTGGGTGGTGCAATCAGATCGTGACTAAATTTAATCTAAATTGTGAGTAAATCTTCGTTCACTATTATACTGCATTTAAAGCAAGTACACTGATGACACAGTGGCACTGAGATAACAGCTACAAAACCGAGTGTATCAGGAATAGCAGCACTGTTTTTTCCAAACAACTTGATACTGGTTAAACACTGCCTCATTGGTACGGAATTACAATCCATTTCACAGCCGACTCTTCGCACATACAGACACACACACACATGGTGGATGACATCACTGTGCACAAAGGCATTTCGCTCTCTGGTTATTCGAACCCAGGCGACCTTGTGTTACAGCAGTGGATGACCAAGGACAAGGCTACTAATCAGATCTAAGCAAGACGAATACATTTTACTTTCCCTTTGACTTCATTGTAAAGATGAACGATTGATTACAGAAGATCCCTGCATCCATCACTGATCCCTATACAGTACATACAATCCAAGCAACGGACTCAGTCAGCTTATTTTTCGGCCATGAATTAGCTTAATGAATAGCCAATAAAGGTCTGAGAGTAGCTCGATGGCCATGGTCCAAGACGACCAACCGGCAAATGGTAAATGCAATAATGACCTATCATTATGTCAGGAGGTTTTTGCGAAGTGCACAAAAAAAGAAAGGGAAAATTTACAATCTGGAATGCGCTAGAAGCTTCTTAATTACTGACCCTTAATCTGAAGGTGGAACTCTGCAAGCTGTGTGTGAATAAATCCCTCGAACAAAAAGCCCGTTTCAGTCCTGAGTATGAGCTCTGATGATTAATTCTGTGTAATAAAGCACATCCAGGGAACAAAAGGTATGCCTCAGGAATTTACTAATGAAATCCTTGTAAATGACTCGCGACAGCTAAACTCCTCAAGCCATACGGCATTAAACCACAGTGCTGTCTGATATCTGATTGGTTTTAAAGCATTTATTACATTTCTACAGTATAAGGACAGGTTTATGCAGTATCAATGCACCCATGCTAATTTGTTAGCATTTCTATAGTAACAGCTCATTCCCAGGTACTTCTACAGCTATATGTTTATTTTTTAAAAGAAAGGCCTCTCCAGTGTCAGCAGTCGGTAAAGGTATTTTCCAAAATCTTCGGGACAGAGTTTAGGCTTCATTGCAGTTTCTCAGTATCATCATCTCGTCTTATTAATGTCAAGAGAAAGAAAAGAGAGGTTGGTGAGGGAAAAGAACTTTCAGCAGCCTATTTAGTTGTGAATTTCAAATCAGCATTATTTCCAAGGAACTTGCCAGGAAAACCTGAATTAAAGAGGGCCTAATATGGATCCTTGATCGACACCATCAGGGGTCTGGTTGCTAAAGTACTGCATGCATGCAAATAAGCCGCAAATAGCCACAAATAAGCCCGATCAGTACATTGGCTTCATCTCATTGCTAAAGCACAGTGCTCAACAGCTGGCAAAGCATTGGCAGGATTGTACTGTGGAAAGGAATCATTCAAAAGCGGGATACAAAAGAATCTCCCGAGCACTAGACGTAGGATTGGAACGTTGGTAAAGCTCTCAGCAACAACTGGAGAAAATAGGCCACGACGGTGACATAACCGAGAACAGAATGTCCCTCCAAATCTGATGAAAGGAAAAGCTAACAGGAAGGCTGCCAATAGACCTGCAGCAGCACTCAAGGGAGCTGCAGGATTATCTAGAAAGTACTGGCCACTTCTTGTATCTGAGAGGGGTAGTGGGTGTAGAGGGAAGCCCTTTCGCAAAAGAGTAACTCAGTAAGTGAGTGAGTAAGTTAAGTAAGCAAAATAAACATCCAAGTCCTACATCACCTCAAACTACGTGGCCAAATGTGTTGGACGATAACTTTCTGGATGTACAGTACTGCGCAAAAATCTTGACCTCCCATTTCTTCATATTAAATCAAATTAAATCATGTAGAAGAAATAACAGAACTTTGAACAAATGTTTTACTGCGACAGGCTGCAAAGTGCCTGAAGACACAATTTAAAAACTGTGTGATTTATGTAACAGCCTCAGCAGCGACCTCATTTCCCCTCTCGTCTGTATTCTGTATTCAGCACCAGCAGTGATCTAATCACCTTCCTGATCATCTGTCATCATCTGCACCTGGTTCTCAGTGGGTCATGCCTCAGGTTAGATGTTTTTATACTTGAACGATCCATAGGACACTGTGTGGCTTAACAAACATAAAACAATCACCTGAAACTGCTCAGGTACAGAGAACTGACCACTGCGGGCACCACTGGGATAACTTACACAGATGCCCATAAAACAGGAGCAGCTAAGACCAAATTCATGCGCGTTTATTCCTGACATAAAGACCATAGCACATGAATAATTCACAGTTTTGCCACGTTAATAGACGAATGAAAAACCTTACTTCCTGTAGGAGACCCAAGGCTTGGCAGTGACGAACGGCCGCAGAAGAGTTTGCACCCGACCTTCCCAGCACCAGAAAGGGGGGTAATACGTCTCCGTCACCACAGGGCAATTGTCTTTTAGAAACTCATTAAACTTCTTCCCTCCAGATACAAGCTTTGGTTTCTGCAAAAGAGAGACAGAGAGAGAGAGAGAGAGAGAGAGAGAGAGATCACAGAATGAATAAAACCATAAACATGATGTCCTAAACTCTTATGAGTATCAACAAAAAAATGTATTCTCACATGATTCATTATTCTTTTATTCAACAAAGTACTTCCAATTACAAAACTAAGGCACATTAATTCATAGGACGTTTAAAGTCATGCTTGTGCTGGCAAATGTCTGTAAGGGATCTATAAAGATAAAACAAACGTCATAAGTTCATAAGCTGAAGTGTGATTTTGGATACGCCTTCACGTATATTTGGTGGTCCAGTACTGCAGGTGTGGCTGTTTGCAAACATTGCGGCCATTTCCATGGGTACAAATTGCTCACTAAAGAGGGCCAATGTTACACTACAGACACAGGAAGTAGTGTATATGAACAAAATAATTGCGGGGTTTTAAATGTCCAGCATCGCATTGTAATGAAACCCATGCAATCCCAGCCCCAAACAAAAGTCACCTGTGCATGAAGCCTGCTGCGGCATTAAGTGTCGCTGTGACATCATAAACCCACCCCATCACTGGGCAACAAAAGTGGTAACTCAATAAAACGGTTGTGAATTGTATAATTGGATTGGCACATATCTAATAATAAAAGCGTTTAATACAATCAAATAATATTGCTCTTTTGTAAATAATTCAAAAATAAAAATAATTAGCGGTACATCTACATAGAATTTAACGGCCTCATTGATGCCACCCTGTGGCTCACCACTGGTTTAAACAACAACTCTCTTAATAATGTCCTCTAAATTGGACAGTTTATCTCAGGGAGCACAAAATTAATGGT
Source organism: Clarias fuscus (assembly GCA_030347435.1). Lineage (NCBI taxonomy): Eukaryota > Metazoa > Chordata > Actinopteri > Siluriformes > Clariidae > Clarias > Clarias fuscus. The sequence continues at coordinate 41,265,798 of CM059205.1, forward strand.
TGCATCATTGTGCTTGATGATCGAGGATGCCCCAGACTGAACGTACTTATGCAGAAGTAAGTGATCAGGCATAACCTTATAATGCAAAACATTGCATGCATCCAGTATTGTGTGGGTTGCTCCTGTGCCACCTGGGCAGCTCTGGCTCTGGGGGTGTGCTGTGGTGTCTGGCATCAAGATGTAATGATGGATCCTTCGGGTGCTGTGGATTATGGAGCGAGGCTTCCATGGATCGGACTTATTTGTTTAGATGGTGTGTGTTTGCATTGGTGCTTTGGATCTTAGGAGTTTGCAGCCTTGGGCTCTTTGCCAACTGGGCATGGTGGGTTGTAGTGCACCAGAAACTCTAGTGGCTAGCAATGACTTATTTCGCTGAGTTGTGCTGCGCTGGCCCTTTTGCGGGATCCGACCGGATGGGCTGGACTTTGCTTCCCGCACGTATCAGTGATCCTTGGGTGCCCATGATCTTGTCACCAGTTCGTAGGTATATACTGATAATCAGTGTTAATGTTTTGTGGTGTTACGGTTATGGCTGATCGGTGTCTGTTTCACACAACACACGATACGATCCACACTACACACACTACACACACACACACACCATACATTCCTGCTAACATCAGAAGCATGATGTAACACACTTCCTGCATGTTGTAAGATGAAGACTATCTTGCACTTAAGGCCATTGACTGGCACCCTGCTGCAGTCGCACACATTTCATACCCCCTGTATCAAATCATACCGCTACAGTCATACACACACTATATATTTACATTTCTATACTTTTGTATTTTTACACTATGTTTCCTCATGTTGCCTAAGAAAGCTGTTCCTTGCCTTTAGTGCTGCACAATCAATCGGATAACAATGGAAATCGTGTTACAGACTTGCGTCGATTATTTAATCGCAACAGACTGCAATTTATTCCAGGCAAAATACGAATAGTCAGCAATTTACGTAGAGTTCATCAAGAGTTTTATCATTATATTTGAGGTGGGAAGTAAATATTGGCAATTAGATCATTTGACCACCTTATTTAATGTTAGCCAGGATGAATATGTTTCTAGACTAAATGGTACGTTTAATAGTTACGTGAGTCAGAAATGATCCGCACTCTGGCTACATTAACACACTTTTTCAGTGCTTTCCGGTCGAGGCTCCTGTCCCCCCCAGTCACTGCTGTGCAGGTGTGAATGTGTTACATCAGTTCGGGTGTGAAACTGCATTGCCACACTTGTGATTTGCACGAAAGAAGAGCGGCGTGCACTGATCTCGTGGCAGAGCATAAACAGAAGCGTTTGGATTTCTGAGACATCTCGATTCATCACTACGAGTCTGAGAGTAAACGGCAGAGTACGGAGCGGAAACATCGACCATCAGCTGGAAAATTCAACAACGCTTACAGTTTTCTCTTGGATTCTCGGGGGGGGGGGGCAGAAGTATTGGAACATTATCAGGAAAAAGGTCCAACAGTCAAAAGTGCTCACTACAGTGAGATGCTTATTGAAGAGCTGAAGACTAAACTTCAGATTAAACACAGAGGAGCGCTATGACGATGTATATCCGCACACTTGCGGTGTTAAAGCGTCCTCCTTATAGTCCTGATCTCGCTTCATCACCTGTTTGGTCCCCGGAAAGCAGCCCTAAGACGCTGAAGATTCACTTCCGATGAGGAACTGAAGACGGCGGTGCATTCGTGGCTCGCAGCTCAGACTAACACACTCCATGTTTAATGAGGGAGTGTGAAGGCTTGTGTGAAGGAGATTATGTTGTAAAAATGATGCATTTGTCTTTTCTAAAGGTTTCTAAAGGTTTAAATAAGCTCTACAGCCAGAGTGCGGATCATTTTTTGACTCAGCTTCATACATATTGGAGTTTCCATCGCCATCGCAGTATGCGTCGAAATCAAATCGCCTCTGGTTTGCTCATTAGTGATAAGCTCATAACCATGAAAGGCATCTCTGGAGTTTATATATTTCTGTAAAGCTGTTCTGTGACAGAAGCTATTATTAAAAGTGCTACTCAGATATTGTTTTGGTGTGCATGCTAGTCTGATTGTCCTGCCTGGTGACCCCGGCCTGAGGTTTGCAGTAGCAAAAACACATGCTGAGTTTATACACGTGCGTCCTGCGCTCATTAAGCATGCATTAAAGAAGTTTACACAGCAAGGCTAAGCTCAGCTCGTTTAAAAGCCATTTTGAGACGATTGTCTTTATTGGAGCGATAAACTACAGTACTGATGGCTCGGAGTGATTCCTTTTAACAAGTCCACTTTCACAAGGGATTATTGTGGTTCCCTTTGACAACACAAAACTGAAGTCTGCTTTTATCTTCCTACAACATTGTTCTAAATATATGTAATCTAGAATAAATCTTATTCAGTCGGATTGACAGAAGGTGGACGAGTTAACGCACCGATGATGGTGATATTTTAATGTCGTAGCAGTTAACCAAACACCGCGGAGGATAACGCAGCATCGTAGCAGTCACGATCGTGAATTTGCTGGATAATTAAATATGGCATGATATAAAATGTTGCATTATGATCAACTGCTACACAATAAAATTATTTGAAATAGACTATTATTATTATTATATCCATCGATATAAAAACCATTGCAGTCCAACTATGGATCGTGGAGGCCAACGGTCACTATTTTATGTGTTCTCAATGAGCCGCCTGACCTGAAGGTCTTTGGACTGCTGGAGGAACCCGGATGTGCCTGGATGAAAACTCACCAAGCACAGGGAGAACATGCAAACTCCGTGCACACAGACACACAAGGTGAGAATCGAACCTGGACCCTGCAGCTGCAAGGCCACAATGCTAACACTACGCCACAATATACAAGGTATGTACATTTCAACACTAGTCATGACAGTTGGAAATGTAACAATGTAAAATATTAGAAATATTAGAAAATACAACATTTACAACATTTTACTATATTATTATTATTATTATTATTATTATTGTCTATGAATATTAGTATGTACATAAATATGTAACAAATATGTAAAACACACATGTGGCAGACAGCCAATCAGCTGTGTGTTACTAAGCAACAGGATTTTATGCATTGTATCAGAAAGTGATGTATAAGTGCAGAGAGTATTGAGTGGCATTTAATTGATTCATTAATTACTGATTAATGTGGATTTAATATATATATATAATCACGCAGGTCTTATTGGAGTACGGTGCAGCTCTTATAATAATAATAATAATAATAATAATAATAATAATACATTCTGTGCAGACCTCGATGCCGGTGTGTGTGTGTGTGTGTGTGTGTGTGTGGTGTATACTGTGTGCAGGCCTGTAGAATCTCCCGGACGCATCACAGACGCCGGTTAGTCCCCGTGTCCTGACCTTGCTGCATGTGATGCACACACACACACACACACACACACTGACACACACACACACACACACACTCACACACACACACACATCACCCGGTGTCTGGCTGTTACCTTGGCGACAGAGGTCCAGTAGTAGCAGGCGTAGGCGGCGCCGAACCCGAGCGCGAGCGCGAGCCCGACCCCGGAGCCGAGGAGCCCGCCGACCCGCACCTGCGTCTCCAGATACACCGACAGCTCCTGCGTCAGCACGTGCAGGTTCAGGTCCAGTGACATCATGGTGCCGGAGTTTTATTCCTCTTATTTATTATTATTACTATTATTATTATTATTGATTGTTGTTATTTATTATTACCACTTATATTATTTATGTATGTGTTGTATTCAAATCCCGTGCGCTAGTCCGCTGTGACTCCCCGGTGCGGCGCGTTGCGGCAGAGCGCGAGCTGGAGCGCGGGCTGAGCGCGAGCCGGCTGGAGCGCGAGCTGGAGCGCCTCGGGTTCCCTCGTCCGCGTCCGTGAAGCGCAGGGGGAGGAGCGCCGAGGTCTCGCGAGATCTCACTGAGCCTGAGTTCACGTTAGAGAGGAAAAGAAAGAGAGCGGGAGAGAGAGAGAGAGAGAGAGACTTACAGACACGACAGGGTGGGAGATACACACACACACACACACACACACAATAATCAATCAATCAATCAATCTACCTTTATATCTGCCTGTCTGTATATCTGTCTATAAAATGTTAATAAAGAAATACAAATATACCTCAAATTATACAAATGAATAAACCTGTGTGTGTGTATATTTTATTTTATATTCTGATCTTTATTGTACTTGTAATGTTTCCAGTCCGAATACAGTTATATTAACCATAACATACCACCAATGACAGGGAGTAACAGGCACTGTAAGGGCCTCTTGTGGCTGATTTAATTACATTTCATTACAGTCACAGGGTGTAAATGAATACATGTTATTTCTTTGCAGTGTTGTGTTTCCTAAACAATGATTAAATTATACAGGGACAATTTTTGCATTAAACAAAACGTGTTCTAAATTTTATCATTTTAGAGTGGTTGTGGTTGAGAATGAAGCTACGTAAGCATGTAAACACTGCGCTTAAAAGGAAGTAAAGGTGTAGAATGAGTAAAGAAATGCCAAATACCAACGAAACCACATACTAGAAAACTGAAAAGGCTGTATAAACTTTTAAACCTGTAAAATGGCATGTAAAAGAAAGAAAGAAAGAAAAAGGAATTGGGAGATATAACAAAGTTGATCTGCTCAGTGGCGGCCACTAGAGGCGATGGAGATCTTTGCAGAGCCACAATCCACCATCTTTCTTCTACACTAACTTTACTCCAACTGTTATAACCTCGTTCATTTTTGCTTCTCTCTTAACTGTTGTTTGTTCACACATTTAATCAGGGCTGCTGTACTGGTGTCAGTGCAGTGTTTGATCAAGTTCATGACCGGTTCTTTCTCAAAAGGTATCGCCCCCGCGACCTTTTTTTTTTTCTTTTCATTTTTTTTTTTTTTACCATATTTATAATTTAGGACTGTTTTATCACTTGAACTTTTTAAACATATTGTATGTCAGAAAAATAAAGTTTACATAAGTTAAAAAAAAAAAAATTCTGTCTGGACTGAATTACAAATCTAAATTATTATTAAGTCAGGAGGTATGATGTTGACGGAAGCATTTACAATGACTATTTATTGAAGCTTAGAACCTTCCTGGTCAGGGTCAAGAGAATTTACGTAGTTTTGTTTCTTTAGGGGCAATGGTGGCTCATGTGACCTGGCTGACCCTACGCTCTCACCCCAGCTTTCTAACTGAGATATGTGGAAAACTCACTTTGACAAAGCAATTTCACTGTGCTGTAAGTCAGTACACAGGGATATTTAAAAAGTAAAGGATGGCTCTACAGCTCACTTTCATTACAAAAGTAACTATCACTAATTCCTAAATGCCTGGGGTTGAGCTGGAACAGTTCCATTGGGAACCCTTGGATCTGCTCCATGCACTACCCGAGTGCTCATGACAACGTATTGCATGGAATCTTACCGCTTGATCTTTTTCTTCTGTACCCCTATAAAGGTATAGCAAGTATAGTTGATTCTCTTGGTCACATTTACAAGGCAGTGGTGCCCATAAATAGCACCAGATCAGGCCTCCTTACCACCCCATAAGTACTTGTGAATATCATTTCTCTGAATATTATGCAGTTCTCCCGCTCTGCCTTTTCCGCAAGCAGGCAATATATATTATTCTGCCTCATGGTCCGGGGACCTGGAAATGCCAGGAACTGGTCAAATATGAGTGCACAAGGTTACAGTATCTGGCCCACACTAAGTCCTTGCCCAAAATGCAAACTCCAGGGTTTGGTGAACATTTATATGTATATGACGACCCATAAATTACAATTTACAATGTTTTGCCAAGATATTGTATTAATGATGGGACAGTCGGACTGCTGTGAAAAGTCTTATCTAGCACATCCCCAAAATTCTCAATGGGATTAAGGTCTGGAACTTATAGTGGCCAATCCGTGAGTTAAAATGATGCCTGATGCTCCCTGAACCACTCTTTCACAATTTGAACCCAATGGATCCTGGCATCATCTTTGGGGAATATGCCCATGCCATCAGGAAAGAAAGAAAAACTATTGATGAATACAACCTGGTCATTCAGTACATTCCACATGATATTGCAAACCCAGATTGTAAATGACGAAGTTTTTAGATGTGTGAGAAATCCGTGTTTGAAACTGTAACACCCAAGAAATTTTATGTTCACACATAACTAATTTAAATCAATCTTTTATTTATTATGGTGTATTTGATTTAACTGGTAACACACAGTATCATTATTTATATATATATTGTGATACAACTATGGAATTTGAGAGTTGATTAAATAAAAAATACTATTATTTTTACTTCTAAACTTGCATACTCACAAAGTATCAACCCCACCTGCCACCTACACTGTGGTTTGCACAGTTGCACAGTTTGCATTTACTGCACATGCATTGGCCTTCCTCTCCTGCACATGGGCTCATCTTAGACAATTAAAGCGAAAAACACACTACCTGCATTTCACTTTGCATAAGGCATAAAGTGTTGGTTTTGGGTGTAACTGACACCAGCACCACCACCACTACAGCCACCTCAAAATATATTACAGTGCATGTCTTCTTAGGATGTTTTTGAGATAAAGAAAGAGGCGAATAGAATGGGGTATTATCAAGACAGAGTAGTTAAAGGGTCATAAAAAAAGAAATAATGTTAAAATGTATAAATTGTGGATTGATGCAGACAGAATACACACAAAAAAATGGGTAAGTGAAACCTGTAACAAAAAATCAGGTGCCAAAAACACATTTACAGGGAATTTTTTTAACTAAAATGTGTTGGCATTTCTGGAAAATTTACGTTTTTTTCAGAGCAAGGCAAAAACCATATAATAGTGTCAGAGAGAGAGAGAGAGAGAGCTGAAGCTTTGACTTCCAGTTAAACAAGTTCAGACCAACTGCTGTAAGAGAGTGTCTTTATAATGGGTTGTATGGTAGATTATTGGCATTTAGTTGGTGGTGCGGGTGGGAATGAGTTGTCGTTCATGCTGATGAAGGGCATATACTTAATTGATGTCTTAATTTAATATTCAACAATGATTCAACAGAAGCAGTGAATAAATTAACAGGACAACAAAAAGACTCGAACATGATAATTTGACTGAATGTCGTGGGTGGCAGCATGGTGGTGTAGTGGATAGCACTGTGGCCTTGCATCCCCAGGGTCAAGGGGTCATTTTCTGCCTTAGGTCTGTGTGCATGTCCTTTTCGTGCTTGGTGGGTTCCTCTGGGTACTTCGGTTTCCTCCCACAGTTCAAAGATATGCAAATTAGGCTAACCGGCACTTCTAAAGTATGCGATTGAGTGAATGCATGCTTGTGCCCTGCGATGGACTGGCATCCCACCCAAGTTGTATCCCGTCTAGTGTCTAGTTCAGATTTAAATGCACAGATTGGCCTCAATCAGCTTCCACAGCCAGTGATAAACCACCCTTCTTCTTGAGACACTCCTTTGTCTCAAGTGGGGTAGTGTGGGAGAACTTGGGAAGGTTGAAAACGAGATGTGCTGCTGCATTCTGGATCAGCTGCAGCTGTGATCTGATTGTTGTCCAGGAATATCACAAGGTCTTGACCTGTGGATGAATCACCAGGGATGAAGAGCAGTTTGGTTTTACTCAGACTGAGCTACCATCCAGAGTGAGATGTCTGCCTCATGCAGTTTCGATAGAGTACCATCAGGAGTGTTTAGTGAACACCAGTCTTTTTTTGCCATCTTTAATTAAAGAATATAAAAAAATTTAAAGAACGTGAGCAGAAACAAGCTTATACACACGTGGACAAAATTGTTGGTACCCTTCGGTCAATGAAAGAAAAACTCACAATGGTCACATAAATAACTTTAATCTGACAAAAGTAATAATTTTTTAAAAATCTATGAATGTTAACCAATGAAAGTCAGACATTGCTTTTCAACCATGCTTCAACGGAATTATAAAAAAAAATAAACTCATGGAACAGGCCTGGACAAAAATGATGGTACCCCTAGAAAATACTGAAAATAATGTGACCAAAGGGACATGTTAATTCAAGGTGTGTCCACTAATTAGCATCACAGGTGTCTACAATCTTGTAATCAGTCAGTGGGCCTATATATAGGGCTCCAGGTAGTCACTGTGGTGGTTGGTGACATGGTATGTACCACACTCAACATGGACCAGAGGAAGCGAAGGAAAGAGTTGTCTCAGGAGATTCGAAAGAAAATTATAGACAAGCATGTTAAAGGTAAAGGCTATAAGACCATTTCCAAGCAGCTAGATGTTCCTGTGACTACAGTTGCACATATTATTCAGAAATTTAAGATCCATGGGACTGTAGCCAACCTCCCTGGACGTGGCCGCAGGAGGAAAATTGATGACAAATCAAAGAGACGGATAATCCGAATGGTAACAAAAGAGCCCAGAAAGACTTCTAAAGAGATCCAAGGTGAACTTCATGCTCAAGGAACATCAGTGTCAGATCGCTCCATCCGTCATTGTTTGAGCCAAAGTGGACTACATGGGAGACGACCAAGGAGGACACCATTGTTGAAAACAAATCATAAAATAGCCAGACTGGAATATGCCAAACTACATGTTGACAAGCCACAAAGCTTCTGGGAGAATGTCCTATGGACAGATGAGACAAAAATGGAACTTTTTGCCAAGGCACATCAGCTCTATGTTCACAGATGGAAAAATGAAGCATATGAAGAAAAGAACACTGTCCCTACTGTGAAACATGGAGGAGGCTCTGTTATGTTCTAGGGCTGCTTTGCTGCATCTGGCACAGGGTGTCTTGAATCTGTGCAGGGTACAATGAAATCTCAAGACTATCAAGGGATTCTAGAGAGAAATGTGCTGGCCAGTGTCAGAAAGCTGGGTCTCAGTCGCAGGTCATGGGTCTTGCAAGAGGACAATGACCCAAAACACACAGCTAAAAACACCCAAGAATGGCTAAGAGGAAAACATTGGACTATTCTAAAGTGGCCTTCTATGAGCCCTGACCTCAATCCTATTGAGCATCTTTGGAAGGAGCTGAAACATGCTGTCTGGAAAAGACACCCTTCAAACCGGAAACAACTGGAGCAGCTTGCTCATGAGGAGTGGGCCAAAATACCTGCAGAGAGGTGCAGAAGTCTCATTGACAGTTACAGGAATCGTTTGATTGCAGTCATTGCCTCAAAAGGTTGTGCAACAAACTATTAAGTTAGGGGTACCATCATTTTTGTCCAGGCCTGTTCCATGAGTTTATTTTTTTAAATAATTCTGTTGAAGCATGGTTGAAAAGCAATGTCTGACTTTAATTGGTTAACATTCATAGAATTCTTATTTATTATTACTTTTGTCAGATTAAAGTTATTTCTGTGACCATTGTGAGTTTTTCTTTCATTGACCGAAGGGTACCAACAATTTTGTCCACGTGTGTAATTAGGACAAATAAAGCGATCTTTCAGTTATGACAAAAGAAATGGAGGTGTGTAAACTGATGCTTCAGCTGACTGAAGATTTTCCTTCTCAATTGTTATACTTATTATTTACATATTGTTACATTTTTATTGGCACAAAAGCAAGTTAAAAAAAAACACTTTAAACTTTAAACTTTAATAACAGCTGATAAATGAGGCCCAATTATTTAAATCTGTAAATTTTTAATGTTGTAAAGTAAAACTAATGAAAATTCCATCAAGAAAATATATATTCTGAGATAATAGGCTACAAGCTTTTTTTTAATATATAAATTAATAAATAAAAGTCTTGAATATATTTATCATTCATTATCTTAGAGGTAGATTAATTGAAACACTTATATTTGGACCTTTAAAAAAAACAGATTAAATAAAGTTTAAACAATTTATGTTTCAAAGTCAAGAGTTTTTGTTGTTCTTGTTGAAAATTAGTTACAAATCAAGCTTTGCAATAAACATGTATTTTTTTTTCTTTTTTTTTTCTTATTTTAACCAAGTGACAATAATTAAATTGACTACAGTACTACATAAACATGTGCCGGCATAGATGTATTCATTTCCATTGTATATATACTATTTAATACATGGTTATGTACACATTCTGTGGATTTATTCTTATTATCTGATTTTTATTTTTCTGTAAAAGTTTGTTGCATAGCATGTTCGCCTCTGCTTTACATTATTTTGTCTGTTCCAGGTTTCAATGGTTATTGTTTTGTCAGTCAGGCCCAATCCACAGTCACATTGAGGAAAGAAGAGCAAGTCCATCTCACCTGCAGCTACATCATTAGCTTGACTGACGTAAAAGTGTGATGGTTTAAAGACAATCAGGAACTTAAATTTTTACCAAATTAGCAAACTCACAGAAACCAACAACAGCAATAAAGAATCTGTAACATTAGTGATGCAGGATTTTATATCTCTGAAGTTACACAAGACAAACCTCGCCTGGTAAAGGTAAATTTAGGATTAGGATTGCTTAGGTAGGTAAATTTAGGATTAGGTAGGTTTTAGGATTGCTTGTTGACCTACAAAATTATTATTATTATTACACAAGCTGGTTACTAATTAAGAAACACTGGTGATGTGAAGGACACACCATTATGACATTAAGGGGTCAATAGGGGTTTCACTCGCTAGGACTAATACCTAATGTGAAAGTGTATAAATTATGGATGGATGCAGAAAAGTTTATTTTAGGGAAATGCAGAAAATAAACCATGTAATGAACCACCGCTGACTGACGATTTGCCCCTCGCTTATTATTATTATTATTATTATTATTATTATTGAACAAAAAGATTACACTTTATTTATTTATTTGTCTAAATTTACTTTAGGAGAATTTATCTCAAGAGCTAAAAGCAAACTAGTGTTGACCAAATTAACAGGTTGCAAAAGCAGAGAAAAGGAAGAACAGAAGACTCCTGTTATATCAGTAATCTGTTTCTGGAGACTGGAGTTGGGGTGCTAGGTGAAAAGGGAGTTCTCCTCTCACTCATAGAACAGATGCAGAGGGAAATGAAGGAAGTGACACTCGTAACCACAGAATGCTTAGCAGCATGCTTGTTTTTGTATAACCACTTGAAGTAAGGGTCACAGCTTTAAAACAGAATTTCCACAGTGTGTGGCAAAAGGTGCCGAGTAGCTGAGCTTGCCAGCCTTTTAAATTTAAATTCTCATGTTGTGTGACCTTATAGAATTTGTATATAATGTAACAGACAGGTCTACAACAGTATTGCATCACTTGCATTTGAATTGTACTGTCAAGAATTTCTGTCTATTTGCTTAATTATCTTTTTTTGTCACTGTTAAAATTGAAGCCTAATAAAAAGGACTACTTCACAGATAAGAGAATCTGCATTTTAACCAGCAGTTAGACACACAGGCCAAACGGATGTGCTGATGAACCAACACAAAATTGATAGATGATTCATTCGTTTTTTTTTGTTGTTGTTGTTTTTCTTACTCTGCACAGGCTCATGACACTCCTGTCATTTATGTTCATATGATATATGTGTCTGTTAGTAAAGCAAGAGCCACATTGGAAAAAGATAATAGTAACTGAAATCCGGGTGGAAACCTGAGTGTCTGAGGGAGGAAAGGAGAGAATATGTTGAGTGTCATCTGCATAACAATGGTATGAAAATCCATGCAATGATATGACTTTACCAAGAGACCGGGTATAGAGGGAGAACAGGAGAGGACCAAGTACTGAGCCCTGTGGGGCTGATTCAGTTGATTTTTCACCTAGTCAACATCGGATGGTGGTACTTTGAAAGTACAAAAGAAGAAAATGAGAGTGAGGACTGAACTCAGGATTATATGGTGAAAGTTGAGAATTTTGTTGAGATCTTGCTGTGAAATTCAGAGAAAAGGTGTGTCAGGTAATGGGCAGTGGTGAAGAGATGCTGGCCGATGACTGGTCAGCTCCTGCAGAAGTGGTGAGGGAGACAGCTAGGAAGGTATTTGGCATGACATCAGGACAGAGAAAGGCAGATAAGGGAACTTGGTGGTGTAATGAAGTACATGACAGCATCAAGAAAAAAGAGGCTTGCAAACAACAATTGGGATCATAAGAGAGATGAGGAGAGTAGACGGGAGTTTAAGGAGATGTGATATAAGGTGAAAAGGGACGTAGCAAAGGCTAAGGAACAGCTGTATAGCTATTTGTATGAGAAGCTAAACACAAAGGAAGGGGAAATGGTTTTATATCGATGGCCAAAGAGAGACCAAAGTGGGAAGGATGTACTACAGGCTAGGGTGAAATGTAATGACAAGTGAAGAGAGTGTTTTGAGAAGGTGGAGGAAGTATTTTTGGAGCTGATGAATAAAAAAATGAGATAGAGAAAGGGTTGGACCAGGTGAAAGTGGTGAATCTGGTAGTACCGGGAATTAATAAGGATAAATTGAGGATGAAGAGGATGAAGAGTGGAAAGGCAGATTGTCTAGATGAAATTCCAGTATAGGCATGAAAGTGTTTAGAAGAGATGGCATTGGAGTTGCTTTCTAGATTATTTAAGAAGATCTTGGAACATGAGAGAATGCCTGATGAGTGGAGAAGAAGTGTTTTAGTTCCAAGGACAAGAACAAGTTTTAAGAACAGGGGAGATGCACAGAGCCACAGCAACTACATAGGCATAAAGCTGATGAGACAACCATGGAGTTATGGGAAAAGGTAGTGAAAGGTAGTTTGAGAAGAGAGTTGACAATCTGTGATCAGCAGTATAGCGTCATGCCTAGAAAGAGCACCACAGATGTCATGTCTGCTTTGAGAATGCTACTGGAGAAGTATAAAAAGGTCAGAAGGTGTTTCAATGTATGTTTGTAGATCTAGAAAGGAATTGCAAAGATGGTGCAAGATACAGTACAGACCAAAGGTTTGGACACACCTTCTCATTCAAAGATGTTGAATTTGTATTATGGCAAGAAAAAAAGCAGCTAAGTAAAGAAAAACGAGCGGCCATCATTACTGTAAGAAATGAAGGTCAGTCAGTCCGAAAAATTGGGAAAACTTTGAAAGTGTCCCCAAGTGCAGTCACAAAAACCATCGAGCGCTACAAAGAAACCGGCTGACATGCGGACCGGCCCCAGGAAAGGAAGACCGAGAGTCGCCTCTGCTGCGGAGGATAAGTTCATCCGAGTCACCGGCCTCAGAAATCGCAGGTGAACAGCAGCTCAGATCAGAGAGCAGGTCAATGCCACACAGAGTTCTAGCAGCAGACACACATCTCTAGAACAACTGTTAAGAGGAGACTGTGTGAATCAGGCCTTCATGGTAGAATATCTGCTAGGAAACCACTGCTAAGGACAGACAACAAGCAGAAGAGACGCGTTTGGGCTAAAGAACACAAGAAAGAACACAAGAAAGAAAAGTCGCTGAATGAGAAGGGGTGTCCAAACTTTTTCTCTGTACTATATGTACAAGGACAGTGTTATAGCAGTGAGGTGTCCCTTATGTAGAATTGACTGATTTAAGGTAAGACAAGAGTCCTCATGAATTATGGTGTTTGCAGGTGATGTTGCGATTAGCAGCGAGAGTAAAGAGCAGGTTGAGATGAGTCTAAAGAGGTGAAGGGATGCACTGGAGTGAAGAGGCATGAAGGTCAATAGGAGCAAAGAAGGAGTACATGTGTGTAAATGTGAGAGAGAGTGGGGAAAAGGTGTAAAGAGTAGAGGTAGAGAAGGTAAAGGAGTTTAAATATTTAGTGTCAACTGTCCAAAGCAATGGGGAAAGTGCATGCAGAGTGGAATGGGTGGAGGAGAGTATACTGTAACAGAAAGGAATTGACAAGAATAAAAAGGAAAATTTACAGGATGGTAGTGATATCAGTAATGTTGTACAGTTTGGAATTGAGGAATTGACTGTACTGGGTGGTGGTATGGTGGCGTAGTGATAGGCCCTGCATCTTCAGGTTTGAGGGTCGATTCCCACTTCAGGTCTGCGTATGTTCTCCTCATGCTTACTGGGTTTCTCTAGGTACCCTGGTTTCCTCATACAGTACGAAGACATCAAGGTTGGAAAAACTGCCATTTGCAAATTGCCTGTAATGTGGCACCCCATCCGAACTGTTTCCCATCTATTGAGTCCCCTGTGATAGGCCCCAGTACTCTTGTGACCCTGTACAGGATACGCGGTATAGAGAATGAGTGAGATTGAAAATGAGGGAATATGAATGAACAGAACTGAAACCTGAGGTGTAGTTTGTGATCCAGCTTCTTGACACACCACGGGTGCCTGCCAATTTAGATAGGATATAGTGCATATATTTAAATGTTAAATTATGCATTGACCTGATAAAATGAACAGATTAGCCTCGATCAGCTCCGGGATGAACCATCTCTCTCTTTTAGCCTTCCCATTGTCACAAACCCCTCAGTTGTCTCATCACCACTTACCAGATGTTCTTGCCCATTGCTGTTGTTGCTCCTTTACGCTAAGCCTGGATTGTTGGACTTGTGTCTTCCCCATTACAAAAGGATGAAGTGTCTACCACCATGTGCTTTTCTTCCGGGTCAGTTGCAAAGGAAGGTAGGAGGCAGACTGAACACCAAATGAGCCTTTAATGACCAAACAGAAATAGACTGACCTAGATGAGTTTATCACTTGTTCATTGGTTAGTTGGTTAGTTTCACTTAGCCTATGCTAAAAAGGGTGCCCTATGTTGTGTATACTTACCCTTAGTAAAGAAGGTTAAAAAGATTATAAAAAAAGATTACAAGAGCTCTGCAACTATTTACCTGCTTCTGTCTGTGTCTTTTTAATTTAAAATAATAATTTTTAATTGTACATGAAATAAAATCTGGTGGTTATTTTGTGCGGTCATACAGAACTGTATTCAATGTGAATGACAAACAGGAACAAAACTCAGCCTTCACTGTGTTTTGTGGTCGGCCCTGAGGCCCAGGGTTTGAGCCTTTGTAAATGTGAAAGTGTTTGCATAATACCGTATCTACTGCATTACTGGTGTGTAAGGTTCCGTGTGTCTGTGCATGTATGTTTGTGTGTGTATGTTTGTGTGTGTGTGTGTGTGTGTGTGTGTGTGTGTGTGTGTGTGTGACAGAGATGGCCTCAGTGAGATGAAACCATACATTACTTTGTGATATCAGAGTGTTATGGGCTTTCAATCATGCAGCGTCTCTTTGTCCTACTCGGGGGGCTTTTTGTTTCCTGTTACTTCGGTGAGTCAGAAAAAATGCAATAACACAAAATCTCAAATCTGGTTTAATTTAAACTGATACAATTTCTGTTCTTAAGTAGATGTTTGATAAATTGGAAAATACAAATCAGTCATCTATGTTTATTATGTACAAAATAAGCAATAACACATTATTTAGGAAATAATTAATAAGTGCTGGAATCCCCTTCACTGTAATTAATAAAAATGCCATTTTAATTGTAATAATAATAATAATAATTATTATTATTATTATTATTATTATTATTATTATAAATAGTAGTAGTTGCAACAACAATAATAATAACAATAATAATTTTATTTATTTATTTATTTTCTGGGATTAAGACATAATAAAAACTATTGATTATACAGTAGCGCAGTAGTATTAGGACACTTATCAACATTAATAAGTAAATATTAAACTAATATTTTTTTCTGAATAAAAAGTTTTGCAATGGTACTTGATTGTGTTGCACAGTTTGTATTTTGTTACAACTGTTTTTTTTTTTTCCTAAAGTAATTTGGCTTCAGTTTACAGCACAATTAAAATTCCATTTTAAATGCTCACTTGTCTAGTTTTCCAAAAGTTTAGTTTGCCAAATGAATCACATTATGTTATAGATACATTTTTATAAAAAATATTGTTTTTTAATTTTTTTTTGCCATTGTTATTAAAAAATATCAAATTCAAATTCAAATTTTATTTGTCACATACACAGTCATACACATTATGATATAAATAGCATTTGTTTGTTTTCTGTTTGCCTGGTTGGTTGTTGTTTTTTTAAATTAATTAATTTATTTATTTATTTATTTTGATTTGTACCCGTGTCATTGCAGGAGTTTTGTTTTTATAGACAACTTTTTTTTCTGACTTTAGTCAAGTCAATATTTAATGCACCCTAAAGCTAACGGGGGGGGGGAAAAGGGAGTCAAACGTGCTTCACATATTTTGTGGCATATAAATGGCCTATGATAGATGTTGATAGACGATACATGCTTGTGTGGATGGCTTACATGGGCCATCTAACCCTAACCCTAACCCTAACCCTGTTCTTGTAATTTACACTTTTTTTAAAACTGAACACTCTAGTCTCGGCTAGTGAAAAGTTTGTAAGTTCACTCGGGTACGATAGAAGCTGAATTCAGACATGAATGCTCATACTTAAGCTCCTTTAACACCTCTTTAACTATATCAGCTAGGAAAGAGAAATCATATCTCACCCTGATGAGTCGGGTTCCTCTCAAGGTTTCTTCTTCAGGTCATCAAAGTTTTTTTTTTGTTTTTTGTTTTTTTTCACGATCATCTCCAACTTGCTCATTAGAGACAAACTAATACATAAAAATTTGTATGTGGAATTTATATACTTCTGTAAAACTGGTCTGTGACACAGTCCATCGCTAAAATCTCGATATAGATCACATTTGTCTGAATAAATAATTAAATAATTTGCATGAGCCTTTATAAAGGAAATTTGGTACCTGTCAATTTGGAGGAATGCTTGTTTCCTGCTCATGCTACAGAGTGTTTATCATTTTGCACTTAAGATGACTAATTAATATAAACCCCATTCGATCGATCTCAACATCTCAACAAGGCAGGCGGCCGTATCCGGAGACTTTAGGCGCTATCAAAACTGCATCCTCATTATACTTCACTAGGTCAGAGAGTAAAAGTACCATCAGAAGTGTTTAGTGACCACCTATTTTTTTTGTTTTGTTGGCTTTAATTAAAGTAAATAAATAAATTAAAGTGAGCAGAAACAAACTTTTAAATTAGGACAAATAAAGCAAGCATTCATTGATGGCAAAAGAAATAGAGGTGTGTAAACTGATGCCTCAGCTGACTGAGGATTTCCCCCTCGTTTATTATAATTATTAATATTAAAAAATGTTAGTTTTTTTTGGCACATTTGTTGCTGTTTATTGGCAACAAATTAAAACACAGATTAAAGAAAGCTTAAACAAAAATGCTTCCAAATTTTATGTAGCTCTGTCTGTTATCAGAGGCATATTGCAAAGCATATTATTATTATTATTATTATTATTATTATTATTATTATATTTTCACCAAGGGCCAATAATTGTTAAGTTGATTGTATAGACCATAATACCACATAAACACAAAAGCCTGCGTATAAGTATTCCAAAAGTATACTTGCAAAAGTATTTATACCCCTTGAACTTTTTCACAAACATAAATGTATTTTATTGGGATTTTATGTGACAGGCCAACACAAAGTGACACAGCATTGTGAAGTGGAAGGAAAACTATTAATGTTTTTTTTTTTATTAAAAATAATTATTAATTATTTATATACAAATAATTATCTGAAAAACTGTAGCATGCATTTGTATTCAGCCCCACTGAGTCGATACTTTTCGAATCACCTTTCACTGCATTTACGGCTGCAGGTTTTTTGTGGTGTGTCTTGAGACGTTTTGAGAGTGAAGTTTTCTTCTTTGCAAAATAGCTCAAGCTCAGTCAGATTGGATGGAGAGCGTCTGTGAAAAGCAATTTTTAAGTCTTGCCACAGATTCTCAGCTGGATTTTGATCTGGACTTTGACTGAGCCAGTCTAACACATGAATACGCTTTGATCTGAACCATTGCATTGTAGCTCTGTCTGTATGTTAAGGGTCGTTGCCCCGCTGAAAGTCAAATCTCTGCCCCAATCTCAAGTCCTTTGCATACCCTAGCAGGTTTTCTTATAAGATTTATTTGGCTCTGTCCATCTTCCCACCAACTCTGACCAGCTTCCCTGTCCATGATAAAGAAAAAGCAATGATGGCAATAATAATAATAATAATAATAATAATAATAATAATAATAATAATAATAATAATATATGTATATATGTATATAATATAATATTAATGCCAATGATGTTGCCACCACCATGCACAGTCTTAGTTTTCTGTCATATATAGTGTTTTACATTTAGGTCAAAAAGTTAAGCTGTGGATCTCTGCAGCTCCTCTAGAGTTCCCATGGACTATTCTGATTAATGCTCTCTTTGCCCGACTTGTGAGTTTAGGTGGACGGCTATGTCTTGGTAGATTTGCAATTGTGCCGTGCTCTTTCCGTTTTCAGATGATGGACTGAACAGCGCTGAGCCAATGAAATCACAATTAAAAACATTTACCTTTGTTTTTGTAACACGACAAAATGTGGAAACGTTTAAGGGGTATGAATACTTTTGGAAGGCACTGTAGTGTGTATACTATTATGTACATGATGTACATATATTCAGGGCCTCGAATATTACAGAAATATTCATCTTTTTTTGATGAAATACTCTTATATCTGAATTTGAAGTGTTATATATACAAGTCTGCATGGCGTGTTAGTCTCTGCTGTGACATGTCAGTTTGTCTGTTCCAGGTTTCTGTGAGTATTTTTCTGTGACTCAGACTCCATCCGCAGTGACACTGAGGAAAGGAGAACAAGTCCATCTCACCTGCAGCTGGAACATCAGCATCACTGGAGTTAAAATGAGATGGTTTAAAGACAATCAGGGATTCAACCAAACTAGCAAACTTTCAGAAACCAAAAACACCAAAGACTGTGAAACATTAGTTTTAAATAATGCTGATAGAGATGTTGCAGGCTTTTACATCTGTGAAGTTACGCAAGATGTACCTCGTCTGATGAAGGTAAATGGAACGGGAACAAAAGTGATGTACGAGAGAGAGAATGGTGAGTGTGCTTCTTAGAAACGTAGCAAAAACTAACAGCCTAAAAAGTGTGGTTTCACCTAGGGAGTGATTACCAACATATTTTATTACATGCTGGTTTCTCATTAAGTATCACTGGTGATACTGGTGGGAAACAGCATCATTTGAGAATTATTGAAGAAACTGTGACTTCCCGCCATTTTGAACAGCAGTTACACACACAAGCCAAATGGGTGCGCTGATGCACAGACCTCTTCTCAGTCTCAATATATCTGGTTACATGATACTGTACATGCTTCTGTTAGTACAGCAACAGTCATATCCGGATATTGTCAGTTACTTTAAGTCGTTTTGAGATGTTGTAGTTTTATTATAAATTGGTGTACGGATGTTTAAAATGCATTGCTTAAATATAATATGATTTGTATCGCTTTATCCAGAGCCTGAAACATTCACCGCTACTCTCTCGCCCACTACAGAACGTAAGTAAAATAAGACACACATATACAGTATGAGTTATTAATTTTTAAACATTTTTATTAATACACTACTATCTTGATAATCGCGATAGCCAATAACCTTTTGTTAACAAAAATTGATCTCTCCGATGTGATTTCCGCGTATTACTGGTCGAGTGCAAACATTGAGCGATTTCAGTACTATTACACAATTATGATATATGACACTACTATGTAGTGACATTGTGTTAGTACACGATTATCTACGGTGGCATAGTTTTAATAAAGTAGCATATAAGTTTAATGGCGTGGTCTATTACAATATTGTATGAGCAGAGAGTGCCGTTGGAATGCTGTTACGCTCTTGCTGATACCCATCACTGCAGCGTGATTGTATATGCAGTACAGCTTTTACACCACAATTCTAGATATATTGTTTTCACTGCAGATTAGTATGTACACTGATTCAGTGTTAGTACAGAATTACAGTGTTTCACCTATAAACCAGTAATAATTTAGAACACTATAAAAGCTAATATACTGCGTGTACTGTATATACTGTAAGTATTTACAGGTGAAATGAATAACATTGTTTACATTAATAAAATGGAACCAGTCAGGGGGTTGAAATTTGTTGAAAAAAAACAACAACAAAAAAAAAAAACAGGAGAAATAGGCAAGTGTAAGGATCTTAGAGATTTTGACAAGGCCCAGATTGTGATGTCTATACGACTTGATCAAAGAGCCTCTTAAACAGTAGGTATGAGACTATTCATCTAGTAAGTACCTACTTAAAGTGCTCTAAGGACGACCAGTCGACCAGTGACAGGGTCATAGACAGCCAAGGCTCATTGATGCATGCAGGAGAAAGCTAAATTTGGCGGCTCCGATCCCACAGAAGAGATGATGTATCATCAGCCGCTGAAAAAGTTCTTTTTCTTGTGGATGACCAGATGTATATGTGTAGCTTACCTGGGGAAGGGATGGCGCCAGGATGGACTATGTAAAGAAGGTGAGCCGGCGGAACACGATGTGACGCTCTGAGCAATGTTCTGCTGGTAATCCTTGGGTCCCACCATTAATGTGGATAGTACTTTGACACATCGCAGCTATCTAAACAATGCTGACTACAGTAAATTACACCCAGGACAAGTCACCCATTCAAGAAAACAGGATAATGCCCCCTGACACACTGCAAACATTGCGCAGGAACAGTTTGAGGACTATGACGAATAGTTTATGGTGTTGACCTGGCGTCAAGTAGTTCTGGGATGTGCTGAACAACCATGTCTGATCCATGGAGGCGCGACCTCGCATCTTACAGGACTTGCCAGTTACCACACATACCTTCAGAGGTCTAATGGAGTCTGTGCTTCAATGAGTCAGAGCTATTTTTGGTGGCACAATAGGAACCTACACAATGTTATAGTAGTTTTAATGTTTCCTTTGATCAAAAACAACTTATTAAACAGGTGGAATCTGATGGGGCTTTTGCTTGGTTGTAATGAAAGCCTGCACCCACGCCTTTCTGCAAAAGGTAAAACCTGTGGGTAAAAATAAAGTTAGCAGAGTCTATATTAAAAGGTGTTAGTCTTCTGCTCAGAAGGGTGTATGTTCAAAGAAATAGAACAGTGCAGCTGCTACTGCTAGGCTCTTTAACAAGGTCTTTATACCTCAACTGCTCAATTGTATGAACGAGATGAATGTGAATTACTCTGGGTAAGGTAGAGTTTTAATGTAGTAGTATGTATAGTGATATAGGCCACACAAGCATTAAATAAAGTGGTTAAGTATAGCTCATTGTGGTATTAGAGAGCAGTATCTAAAGCAGTATCTATATTTGTATAGTGCAGGTATGTTGCACATGTTGGCAAGTAGTTTCTACTGATGAGAGAAAACATAAAGCCCAATATTGTGTAGGTTTCACCCTTGTGCCACCCGGGCAGCTCTGGATCCTAAGGGCATGACTCCACAGGACCTCCTAGGGGTGTACTGTGGTGACTGACACCAGGACATTGGCAGTGTACCCTTTGGTTGATTGCGGAGTGAGGCCTCTGTGGGTCAGACTTGTTTGGCCAGTGCATCACATGGGGGCCTATCAGATTGAATTTGGAAGCTGGGTCATGGCCTTTGGCTCTTTGCCTGCTAGGCCCCGCGCACAGCGGACTGTGGTGCACTGGGTGATTGAGTTTTTTCTGTGATTTGTGCTGCATTGGCTTTGCTGTGCGATCAGACCTGACAGGTTGGCCTTTTGTCCCCACGGGCCTTGGGTGCCCATGATCCTTTGGCCAGTTTGCTGGTGTATTAGTCATAATTTAAGGCTGACTGGTGTAAAACAATGCTTCTAAAAGTGTGGACTGTACTGTAAATACATTTCATGTTTTATTTATATATTTATTTTTTATGATTAAGTTTTGACTGTCCATAAATATTACACCTGTTGACCTATGTGTACTTATAAAACTTGTAATAATATGATATTTTTATTGTTGTAACCAGATGATAACATACCAGACTCTCACTCGATCCCCAGTAAAGAACGTAAGTTTGTGAATAGTTCGCATTTTTTGATACCTTGTGTTTATCTGGAGGAGTTCAGGCATATCATAGACATAATAGCAATAATACAGTTATTAACTGCAGGCCTTGGTCCGCCTCCTATAAGGTCAGTATTCATATAAATCGACCATTGCAATGTGATTGAGGTGACAGAATCGTCTCCACTGACAGCAAACTCTGAGGAAGATAAATGAGATAAATGAATGCTTAAAGACTCATGTCTTGTATACCCCCAAACCCTCTGGCATCATTGTCTATGGAATGATAAGTCATAAGTCATAACGTCTTGGAGGACAAGGATCCCAATAAATCTAGCACAGCATTCCCCGGTTACAACATCAGACTAACAGCTGAACATGTTGGCGATTGTGTAATGGTGCACGTGACCTTGGCAACGTGCTGTAAGTGGCAGAACTAGAGTGGGGTCAGAGCCAGGATATAGTGTCCCTGGAGCAGATAGCGCTAGGGGGCTTGCTCAAGGACATTACAGTGGCAGCTTGGCAGTGCTGAGGCTTGAACCCCCAACCTTCTGATCCAGAGCCTTAACTGGTTGAACCACCACTGCCCCAGTACCACAAACGCAACCCAAGGCATAGAAGTACTCAGGCAAACATGTAGTACCTATAATGATATAACGCAAAGCATTTGGTCTTATATAAACAGGTTACATTTTAAATCACATATGAATGTAGAACACAATAATAAATTAGGTAATAGCACTATCATATGGTATGGCATTAAAGTACAACTGTTGATTATATACTTCGTGTTAATATTGTATGGTTGTGTGTATAGGAGTATATAGTGTTGCTTCTATGTACTAATTAAGCTGCAATGACATATATTAGTGATCATCTGATATTTCTATTGTTGTCACCAGATGGTGATAGACCAGATTCAAGCTCGATCCCCAGTAAAGAACGTAAGTTTATGTTGTTGTTTTTTTTTTTTCTTAATTGTTTGTTCACTGACAAAACCCTTCAATTATTAACTGCAGGCCTTGTCTGCCTACTGTAAGGTCAGTATTCATGACTCCACCATTAGAGTGTGATCAGGTGACAGAATCATACTGAAAAGAACAGCTAACTCCGAATAACTTACATAAACACATAAACACTCTGCACTTATTTAACAAAAACTATGGTTATGTTCCTTATGTTCCTTATAATTCCTTCTGAAATCATTTTCTATGGACTGATGAAAGATGATGTCCAGTTACTGTAAGCATTTGGCTGCAGCTGTTGCTGATGAAGATGGCACAAGCAGTAATCACGGTAGAGATTATGATTACGATTATGTTTTCAGATGTGTAATAGAAGCCCAAGTGGAAGAAGAAGAAGAAAAAGAAGAGGACGTGTACATTACATCACAGTCTTTTTTTTTTTGTTCAACAATATAACAGCTTGCAAAAAAGCTGGCATCAAAAATGTGTTTCATTAAGTCTTACATTAAATGCATTTTGTATGCGGACCTCAAACATTTGGTATGATAACCGTGCAAAAAAATCTGCTAATCCAGAGGAGCAAATACTTTTTATGTGGCACTGTACAACATGCGTGGAGTAATATCTGCAGAGGTCTCTGTAGCAGTGTAGTGCTAATAGTGCAGAGTTATTATATGTTATAGTGATATGATGTTAGTGTATCAGTATGTTTAGTGATATGAAGTACAGGTGCATGATGGTCTAACAAATATTGCAAAAGCAACGCAAGGTGTATCAGAACTCATTGAGTATCAGTAGTGATATAAAACAAAGTACTGGATACATATATGAATGTATTATATTTTATGATGCATCATATAATAATGTTGTGTAATAGTATAGTAGTAATAGTATCAATATTGTCCAGTCGTATGTATTTTGAATGGAGGTCTTACCATGGTTGAAAAAAGAGGCATAGCATTCTGTGACCAGCACTTTCTGTCTCTCAGCCTGGGGACCGTTATGCACTTACAAAGTTGCAATGGCAAATTTTTGTAATAGTCTGATATTTTATCGTTTTAAGCAGATGGTGACAGACCAGACTCTCACACAATCCCCAGTACAGAACGTAAGTTTATGGTTTATTCGTATTATTCAAGAATGCATTTTTTTTTTTTTTTAATCTGAATTCAGACTCTTAATTATTAGCTGTGCAAGCTTTCATCTACATTTGGAATCCTACTGTAATTCCCCTGACTATTCAACAATCCATGAAATATGACAACTGTATTGAAATCGATTAACTGATTAAATAAAATCATTGTTGGACCCTGGTGTATAAATTCTTTGATTTAAGGAGCTGCTGAGGAAGTTTATGAAGATGGACCCGTCATTTTTGCAATCCGCTGTGTGCCCTTCATCACGTTACTGCTGGCCGTGTGCTTTCTTAGCAGAGGTGGCCCAAGAACAAAGAACAACCGGCCAAGAACAGGTGATTAACACAAAAAAAGGGTTTAAAAAGGTCCTGATAAAAGCACTGTCTAAAACAAAAGACAGTCATAAGCATTTTAATATAGCGGTTAGGCCTGGCTAACAAAAGCCCATCATTTTCCAAGGTATTAATCTTATTGCTTTAATAAGTGTTAGTTAGTGTTGCTTTAGCTGTATTAAAGCCTTCTGTCACACAAATCTACGTAGCGACACCATCAAGAATTCAGATTGGCTCCATTATAAAGAAAATGTTCTATCATTAATAAACTAACAGAAATAGGAGTTTAAGATTGCGGTAATGTTGTGACCAAACGTAGCCTATGGCACTTGCACTTATTTCGTGTTTGTAAGGAAAACCAAAAGAAGAAGAGCAAGCTTTCGTCATCGAGGAGGAGAATGAGAAAACAGGACAAGAACAACTGGAAGAGGGAGAAGAAAAATCAGGACAAAGGAGAAAAGTGAGAAAGAGGGACAAAGATTCGAAACAAGACGGAAACGTGGAGATGGTGAATGAATTAAGAGGAGCAGACAGAGAAGTGGAAGAGAGGAATAGGCGAACTAAGGAAGAACAAGAAGGGAAATTGAGGAATGAACAAACGGGACAAAGAAAAGAAGAGGAAAAGAAGGGAGAACAAACGGGACGCGAAAGAGGAGTGGACGAACAAATGGGACAAAAAGAAACGGCGAAAAGGTGGAATAAGCAAACAAAGCAAGAAAAGGCAGTGGAAAGAAATGATGAACAAACGGGGCAAGAAACAGAATTAAAAGAAAGAGATGAACAAACAGGACAAGATGGAAAATCGGGAGCCGTGAATGCATTAACGGAAAAGGAAAGAGGAGTGGAAGAGAGGGAGGAACAAACAAAGCTAGAAAGAGAAGTGGAAAAGTGAGATAACCCAGCAGGACAGGAAAGAGAAGTAGAGACGGCGAAAGTCAGTGCATTAACGGAAAAAGACGGAGAGTGTAGCTGAGGGATGAACAAACAAGCCATGAATGAGGAATAGAAAACAGTGAATGAAGTGATGAGTCAAGAAAGAGACTTGGACAAGGATACAAGAAAGTCCGATTGAGCCGCTGAACGTGCTGAACATTGATCCTTTAATCAGACATTCCTGAATTAATAAGTACGTTTATTCCTGATTTATTCTTAAATATATGCAACCTTTATTTGTGTACATTTTTACAATATAACATAAAGACATCAGAAATACTTGTTAATAATTGTTGTCGTTTTCCCTAAGCTTTATGTAAGTAACCTGAGAAAATTTCAATGTAAAAAAATTCCCATGCTGTAATTTAAGACACCAAAAGTAATTATTAAAAAAAAAAAAAAATGCTGAATCAGACAAGTCGTCTCAGAGACCGCCATCATTGTTGAGGGGAGGAGGACAGAGGGCTTGGAGTTTGCACCCTTCAGACAAGGGTAAGATAAGGGTAGGATAAAACACCCAAGCCTACACACATCACCAAGCTGATTCACGAATGATAACAAGTGGCCTGAGCATCTCTGCATTGAGGACACAGTTCTGTACATCCTTAATAATGATCTGGAATACTGCAGATTTGGGGAACTGAGATGTGCATTGCATTCTGGGTAGTGGTGTCTAGGATGTATTAGGATGTTTTACGATGTTTTAGGATGCACAGCTGCCATCAGTTAAAGGGAAATTTATTATGAGTAATAAGCCAAGCAGGTATATACACTGTAAACACTTACCACTGTGCCAACATAAAATATCAAATTTGTTCAGCTAACTTGACAAGTGTCATTTCTACAAACTCATAAATACCAAAAAGTTCTAAATACTCAAAAAGGTCTATTACTTTGACCTAATTGCAGTTATTTAGGTTAACAGTACTCAATGTGTTTAATTACTTTGAACATTAGGGTTTACAGTGTAAAACTTCCACCAACACAATATCTATAGAGAACTTGTGGTGCAGTGGGAAGTGTTGCACCTGCTATGTGGAAGGCCCGGGTTCAATCCCTGGGCTGGATGGTCTGCAAAAAAAATGTTATTTCGTAAGTACTTAAGTAACAATAACTTAAGCAAAACTTCCACCAATGTACTATCTATAGAGCACTTGTGGCGCAGTGGTAAATGTTTTGCCTGCCATGCAGAAGGCCCGGGTTTGATTCCTGGGCCGAATGGTCTGCAAAAAAGTTTTTTTTAATTTGCGCAAGTTCAACAAACTCAAAAATGGATAGTTCTGTCTACTTAAAATTGGAAGCATCATTACTTAAAAAATGTGACGTAACTGTTTACCTCAAATATTTCGAGTTTTTTTTTCAGGTTTACAGTGTGTCACACTGATCTCGGCGTGGGAACATGAAAACAATGAGATTTACAACTGAGGTCATTTTCTTTCATTTATTATGGCATCACCTGGTATGCAACATATGAGTAATGGTGATAATGCAGTATGTGCACCTTGTACTCAAATAATGGTTCATGGTTTCATATCAACACTGGAGGCGGTACAGTGGGGAAGTGGTTAGCACAGTGGCTTCGCATCTCCAGGGTCTGAATTGGTTCGATTCTCTCCTTCGGTCTGTGTACCCTGATTGGCACCATGTCCAGGGTGTACCGGAGTCTCTGTGACTCTGTGTATAGGGTAACTACTATGCAGAATAAATAAAAATGCATGAATGAACACTGGGGCACATGTTATTCACATGAAAATCAAGGAAACTCAAGTCCTCACTTTGACATGGGACAAGTCTTTCATGCCAGTTGAACGATTATTGCAAGTATTAATACACTGTAAACCCGAATAAGTTGTCAAAACTCAGAAAATAATCATTAATAATTAGTTACAACAATATTTTTTTTCTAATTTTAAGAAAACAGAACTATCAGTTTTTGAGTTTGTTGTACTCATTCATATTAATCGGTATTTACCTGCATTACTGAGTAGCCGAACTCATACTGTATATTTTTTTAGTTGTTGCAAATTAAATAAATTGTTGTTGGTCTTTCACCTGCTCCTGGCAATGGGTCGCCACAGCGGTTTGTCACCAGTTTTTACACCAGATGCCCTTCTGAACACGACCCTCCCATTTTTATCTGGGCCAGGGACAGGCACTTCGTCCAGTGGCTGGGAATCGAACCCGGGCCTTTTCGCATGGCAGGCGAAAGACCTCCCACTGAGCCACCAGCGCTCTGGTACAAATCGAATAATTATTATTTGACAACTTTTGGGTGCCCAGATTTGTAAAATACTTACAGCATGTGAAGACAGACAAATCCACCATCCTGATTGAAACAATTCAATGTGGGCAGTTTACATGTGCATTGATGATGTCAGACACAAAATCGCCAGGCTGAAAGATTTTTAGTTGGTGGAACTTTAAGGAGACTGTGGTTACTGCGGCTTAAAATATCAAACTTGTTCAGCTAACTTGAAAAGTCTCATTTCTACAAACTCATACATACCAAAACGTTCTAAATACTCATCAAGGTCTATTCATTTTAAATAATTGCAATTATATAAGTTAACAGTAGTCAGTGTGTTTAATTGCTTTGAGGATTAGGATTTACAGTGCACATCAAACCTTCACTATTTTCTTTGAGGTCTTTGAGGTTTCAATGGTCACAACTCAATGTCTCGGGTTCCTCATCACAAACCTATACAGGTTCAGGAAAAGTGTTTGAAAACAATACTTTATTACTTTATTAGTACTTTATTACCACCATTAAAAATAAAAAAACATCTTCCATGAGCATTATCCAGAACAGTTTTTTTTTTGCATCACCATGTTCATCCAGTCTGCCTGCATACAGTGCCTTGCTAAAACATTCTTACACTGAACGTTTCCACATTTTCTTACATTACAACCACAAACATAAATGTATTTTATGTTTGTGGATGTAATGTATTATGAGACCAAGCATCTGGGGATGCTGCAGAGATTCACAGCTCAGTTAGGAGAATCTGTCCACAGGGCAACTATTAGTCGCGCTCTCCACAAATCTGAGCCTTTACGGAAGAGTGGCAAGAGGTAAGCTGTTTTTGAAAGAAGCCATAAGAAGTCCAGTTTGTAGTTGCACAAATCACATTATTGCCATTGAATGTGTGTCTTTTGTCCTTTAGATAAAGATACACTGCTGACTCGGTTCCTCGACTTGCTGCTCCTCCTGTGCTGAACCATACACTCGGTTTTGCCAAATATTGAGCTTGAACAATCTTCAACACATCGCTCTATATTGCACTTCTTGCATTTTACATGGACGAGTGTCTGGTGTCTTTCAGATATTACTTTTTTTTATTTTCCCAGACTCACAAACACTCTGTAAGCAAATTCCAATGTATATCTATTAACTCTGGGTCTCTGGTCTGTCTGTGGCCTTTGTGCTGGAACTGAATGCTGATTGGCCAGAGGCCCACTTTGGCTTTAGGGGCTGTTCTCAAGAGATTGTCTTTCTCTTTTTGGCTTCCATGAAGTTGGAGATGTTTCCTTTTTTTTTTTTTTTTTTTAAATCCATTTTTTTTTTCACCTTCCCCAGATGCTCAGATGTCTACAATAAAGTTTACAGCAAATTTCCTAAGTAACGCCATTCGGTTACAGTGCTTGTGTCAGATTTCATTGTAATATTCTATCAAAAGGTTTACACTTTGTGGGTTTGTTCCAGCATGTGTGAGTGTGTGTGTGTGTGTGTGTGTGTGTCGAGTGCCGCCGTTCAGTGTGCTTGTGAGAGCGGAAAATATCAGCGCTGTGTTTCGCTTTGATGTGATAGGGTGTGAATACTAAGTGTACATGCATGTGTGTGTATGCGGATATGTGTGTGTTGTGACCTGAGGTAAATTTTTAGAGCAGCGTTCAGAGTGTGATGGCCTTTCAGAGATGCAGCGTCTCTCTGTTACGCTTTGCGGGCTCCTCGCTTCCTGCCTCTGTTCCTGGGGTGAGTGTGAACAAATAAAATGACAGATGTGTAGTTTAACATGTCTAGATATATATTTCAAATATGTTGTGTGCCTTCAGGCAATACAGGTTAAGGGTGAGTTAAAGTTCAACTGCTCCAATAATAACTTTCTATTATGCATATATAAACAAGCTGCATTTCTACTTTATGTGAAATATTTCAGTTTTTCAGTACAAACTGTTAAACGTAAATTTCCCGTGTTAGCACCATGGACCTACAGCTCTGTAGATAAAACTGCAAGTTACTAATTTAACACTGTTTTCAACAGTAAATGAAATGCCACATTGGTGTGTGTGTGTGTGTGTGTGTGTGT
Source organism: Clarias fuscus (assembly GCA_030347435.1). Taxonomy (NCBI): domain Eukaryota; kingdom Metazoa; phylum Chordata; class Actinopteri; order Siluriformes; family Clariidae; genus Clarias; species Clarias fuscus. The sequence continues at coordinate 41,295,263 of CM059205.1, forward strand.
GTGTGTGTGTGTGTGTGTGTGTGTGTGTGTGTGTGTGTAATTAATTAGGAGTTACAACAGTGCAAAAAGTAAAAACAGTTCATGAAGTCCCAATTAATACACATGGTATGTTTTAGCTAACTAGCTAGCTAGCTAATGAAAGTGTTACTTAAAACTACATTGTAAAGGGACCTAGAGAGGTATCAGCAAGCTTAAATAAAGAAGTTAAAAACAAATACATGATCAAATTAATTAATTAATTTATTGATTGATTTAGTGCCGTCATTGCAGCTAAATATTTATAATCTTTTTATAATATATATACAGAATATATTAATATACAGAAGTGGCCACAGCGCACACGATATACCAGTAAAATACTGGAGGGAACTATAAGAAGTCTGCTCTTTTTTGATTTTATTAAAAGTAATAAAAGTATGTAATAAATTATATTTATTACAGTAGATCTTTTTATGGTTTTGCTTTTTTTTTTATTTTTTATTTTTATTTTTATTTTTTGCCTTTCATTTAGTTAAATTAAATTTAGTTCAATTCATGTTCAATTCAAAATCTTTGTAAATTCCAGCACCACAAAACTTTGCCTTGTTGCAGATGCTTGGTTCAATATTCGAAAAGATGAAAAGAAGAAAAGAAAAAAAAAAAGTCAAAATCAAGCAAATAATCAAAAGTTGAACATGAAAATGCCATGAGGTTAACAACAAACAACAGTGTAAACAAACAAAGTGTTTTTACAGCTCTATACTGATAATTATTTTATATATTTATTCTTTTAGTATTTTTTTAATCACTATCATTAAGTGCTATATGTGTACATTTATGCATGTCTATATATAGTGTATATTGTGGATATGTTTAATATATACTTCATATTGGTACAATATTGTATATGTTGCTTTTTACATCACAGGACTGTATTTAGCATCTTTGTGGTTGACAACAATGATGTGGTGTGTTAATTTTAGCAAAGTGAATCTGCAATAACATTCTTTTAAGTGAACTTTTAAGTTAAGTTCTCTGTCTCATCCTGACTTATCATTTTGTTCCAGGTTTCTGTGAGTATTTTTCTGTGACTCAGGCTCCATCCGCAGTGACACTGAGGAAAGGAGAACAAGTCCATCTCACCTGCAGCTGGAACATCAGCATCACTGGAGTTAAAGTGAGATGGTTTAAAGACAATCAGGGATTCAACCAAACTAGCAAACTTTCAGAAACCAAAAACACCAAAGACGGTGAAACATTAGTTTTAAATAATGCTGATAGAGATGTTGCAGGCTTTTACATCTGTGAAGTTACGCAAGATGTACCTCGTCTGATGAAGGTAAATGGAACGGGAACAAAAGTTACATATGACAGAGACAATGGTAAGTGTTTTTACAAAATAAATGTAAAAAAAATTCTAAAGAAATTTAATAATAATAAATATAACAGTAAAATAATAATTATTTAAAAAAATATTTTTTGTGGAATTATTTAATTTTTAACTGCAATCATTGTAACACCAGGTCAGACCTTTTCAAATGAATTTAACATTTGTAATTTCTTTTATCAATATTTGAAACCTTTTTTTTTTTTTTACTATTTATTTCATGAGTGTCCCAAAAAAAAAAATCCCCATTTACATGCCATTGAGTTGATGTTGGAAGTTAAAAAGAAATGGCGACCATTTGTAAATAATATACCAAATAATATACCAATACTCTGTACCAATAGGTGTTTTATTCCTTTCATAGCACATAATATATTTTATCTTGTATCTTTTTATCCATTTATAGACTCAATTAATGCAAGGTCCACAAATCGTGTCCATGAATCGTGTCCAACTGAGCTCAGTTCAACCACGTCTCAGATCACAGAACAGATATCAGCGCCAGTACTGGGGACGTCTGTATCCCTGGCTGTGGTCATTCTGTTTGTATGTGTGTGTCTGACTGTGTGGATGATGAAAAGAGGCTCCAAACAATCAGGTACAACTCAGTTTCCAATCACAATTGAATAGCTCTCATAATCTCATACAGCTGCACAACATGTTATACTTTATGATACATAGATACACCTACAGTATATATATCCAGCTGATATTACATTTACTTGCGTGTGCTCTTGTGTAAAATATGAAACGTTAGCTTATAGATGAATAGGCACTCATTTTGTGTATATTTTAAATAAATATGCTATAATAATAAATAGGTGGTTAAAATTGGTCGTCTAGATATTATTATTATATTAATAATTATTAGACTAATCATTTAAAGCTAGATAATACTGATTTGAAACTTCTATGTATTATTATTATAGTAATTTATATTATAGTAGTAATTATAGTAACTGCATAAAAAGTCAATTTTACTCTGTGATACATTATACTATGTAATTGGGTAAAATAAAACAAATGGGAAGTCACGTGCCTTAAATATCTATTTATGTTTGAAAAAATAAACTCATTTAGGCAGTTATGTTAAGTATGCAATGGAAATTCAAGTTCTTGGGTGAGTAATGTCATTAAAATCAGGGAAATCAGTCATTGTTATGGCAACCAACAAAGATCTAAAATGAATGCACTGACTCCTGTGATTGCTAAACCATAATTTGTTCTTTTTATTTTTCACCACTATTACAAAACAAACACTAAAGTCTAAATAGAAGTGTAACATAAATTACATTGATGTAAGAAACGTTTAATCCTACTATGGCCTTTTAATGTGCACACGCTCAGACTGGAGGGCTGAAAAATTTGTGTCGCCAGCAATAGTTACAAGTTAAATGAAGGCATGAGATTTGAATGAAATCATAGAATTACAGAATTAAGTGTTTGAAATAGCTTTTTTTTTTTAATGATGTAAAAAAAAAAAAGTTTATGCCATGCAAAATCTGTGCTGTAGAGAGAATGGTGATACGGGAGGGACCTCCGAGTGAAGGAGAGGAGCCGGAAAACAGCGAGGACGGAGGGAGCTCAAGGACTTCCAGAGGATCCACACAGTGGGTAAGAAACACTGTGAAAGATTTTTTTCTTTGTTTTTTTTTGTTTTTTTTTTTGTTTTTTTCGATCCATTTGTAACTGCATCACCTATACCAATGATGAAATTCACCAGATGACTTTTTTGGATCACTGGCTCATCATGATGGCTTTCTTACCCACTTAGCAAGGCTGTATTTGTTCACTTTATAATATCCTGATTGGCTCAGCTTGTGAACTTGAGGGTCTTGATTGAACAATCACCTTAATCACCTTAGTGATGAATTGGAACTGGAGCTTCCTTGACATCCGGACTTCAGCACTAATGCTCTTGCAGAAAGTGTGAATGCACACAAAGAGCCACAGCCACATTTGAAAGTCTTGATGAATGCCACCAGAAAAGAGTGGAGCTCATAAAGAGCAAAGAGGAATGAATCGGAATGTGATGTTTAGCAGGCGCATATATAGCGTAGCAGAGGGAAATGATCCTAGTGCATGAACAATGATTTTTGCCGTAGACATTTCTTTGGTTACTCTGTAGCATTTGCTAAAACCCTGAGAAATACAAGAGACGTACTATAACTGAGAAAACACCATCCCATACAAAAGCAGTGACTAAGATTTACACTGTATGATATTACAGTACAGTACACTGTGTAGCTCATACTGTATTTTACAGTCTTGTGCTTGTGTGTTTTCCTGTTTTCACAGTACATGGTTCCTGTGTACGAGTCTTACTTCGATCTGCAGAGGAGCGACGAGCAGCGGTGTGCAGACGCGGACAGCGCCGCGTGTGCGTCATCTGTGAAATGATAACGCAGATAAAAATGAACAACAGGAAGTCTGGCCAGAAACCCCAGCTGAGCCTGACATGCCAGACCGAGATGGAGGCGCTCAAGTCAGGCGCTTTGTGTCAGCGTGTTGTTGGTCGTTTTTAAGGTTTTGTGAAAAGACAGATCGATTTTATATACAAAACGTTGCTAACAGGGAATCTATCAATTTTACCCGGTAGCTTTCACCGTGTTCATGTCTGGAACGACGTACGTTGAGTTGCTGTTGTTGTTAGTTATTAAAAATGTATAAAAACCTGACATAGATAACCTGAATGCTGCAAAGCTAATTTGTAAGATTTTCAGCGGTTAGCTACTGTATAGTAACATGTATTTTATTAGCTTGTATTGTATCATTTTAAAAAACGCTAACATTACTAACAGTAAAAAGAAGCAAAGTCAGCATGAAGACATGAAGTCTCTCTTTCTTGTCCTGACCGTGTTTTTGCTAGTGAGGCTAACAACGAGGTGACATGAGCGTTTCTGTAGTGCTGTGTGATGTGTGGTAGTGTTGAAGAGGTTTTTTTTCTTTTTTTTTCTATTTATACTATTTGTGTATGTGTTTTGTATGATAGAAAAATATGCTTTTTTTAAGTACATTGATAAAAATTTATTTAAAATAATAATAATAATAATAATAATAATAATCATAATAATAAAAAAATTAATACATAAATTGTGTCAGCGCTTTTCTACACTGGGTGTAAAATTGCAACCAACAATATTACATTGCAAACCAAACAGAAAGGATTTATGGAAAAGTGGGAACGAATGAAAAACCGTATTATAATAACCTACTTGCATAAGTATGTACACCCTTTAAATAATTCTTTGTTAAAACATCTGATCCTCTCCTCCTGAAGCCGTCTAACGAAGCATCCAAACACAAACGCCTGAATCTTCATCGAGTTCTTTACGTTAAAAAAAAAATCTTTATTTATGTTGAAATCATTCCACCTTGCGGCACGATGAAGTAGAGGTTGCCAGTGTGGACTTCTGTTTCTCTGTAAATTCTATTTCTATTTGAATTCTATTTTATTTTCTACCTTTATTTCCAGCTTAATTTTTTTTTATTTTATTGCATTTTCTATCTGTCTGGAAATCTTTCTCTACCATTTTGGCAGCAAAAATTAAACGTTGATCTTCTAAGAATTGCGTCGATTCGAAGTTTGCAACTTTTCACTTCCTGCTTTGTTTTTGTTTGGTTTGTTTGAGGTGAGACCCTAACTTAAATGTGCCACTATTTCTGCATAGGTGTGAATGTTTGAGTGTGTGAATGTGTGTGTGTGTGTGTGTGTGTGTGTGCGTGAATGCGTAATCAGGTCACGGTGGAACATCTAGCAGCATTATGAAGGTCAGTGGTTGGAAATGGAAAGTTCTAATGTCACTTCCTCTTTTGCTGAAGATTTGCAGCAAAACACAAGCTTTTAAAAGTTTTATCTGAAACATGCAGGGCTTTAAATGTTCACTCGGACCAGAAACACACTCCTGATCTCAGCGTACTATCTGCATGGGTTTCCTCTGAGTTTCCTCCCACATCCCTGTAACATGCTGAAGGTGGATTAGCAACACAGTTATCCGAGGGTGTGTGTGTGTGTGTGTGTGTGTGTGTGTGTGTGTGTGTGTGTGTGTGTACACGTTTACATGCTCACAATTGTGGTTTGGGGGTAAAATTGGTATAAGAAAAGTGGCTGCTGTTTCACACACACACACACAGACACACACACACACACACACACACACACACACACACACACACACACACATAATCCACTCTTTGGACATGATGTTCAGAGGAGTAAAAGTTCACACGGTCTAGAATGTTCCGTTCATTAATGTGTATTATACTACTGTTTGTTCTAACGGAGTAACCGATTAGATGCGAGGTGTTCCACGAGTGCTGCTAATGGACAGTAACGGCACTGAGAAGTTTAATATATGTACCAGTCTGTGTCCCAGGTCAATCATTGATAACACTAACTGTGTGTCTCAGCGTGGGTGAGAGCCTAAGCTAAGCTACACAAGGCTGAAGTCCAAATCCCTCTCTAACCCCTGATCAAGGGCACTACTTAGTGTGTGGAACATGGGAGTGTACACCCTACATACTGTAGTGCACTAGCTTTCCATTTAACGCTAATTGGGATTCAAATCCCAGAACCCCCAAGTTAATGGAGCTGATATTCTAAAGTGGAATAAGTGGAAATATATCTGGTGAGTTTCTCAGGACTGTCCACCACCACCATGGTTTATTCTCCTCACCTTCTAGCTACAGATCGCCGCGAAGAATTTAAAACTACTTTCATGCCTGTTAATTACACTAGCTGTCACTCGCCATCTCCACCAGTCCACAAGGTGGGAAGGATATGTGTGGGCGGAGCTAAATAACTGGTTAAATATAGAAACAAAATCATAATAAATAGTGTTTATGGAACTGTTGTATAAAAGCAATATGACTCTTGAGATGTGATGTTCTTGTGTGATATTTCTTAAATCAAACCTATTAGTGTATGCATTAAGTGTATAAAATCAGGTTCCATAAGTTTTGAAACAAAGATAAGTTTTTTTTTTTTTTTTTTGTCTTTTGGCTTCCAGAACATTGAATTTGCAATGAAACGCTCAAGAAGTCAAAGACTAGGTCTAGGGGACAAAAGTATGAAAATAATAACAATAAAAATCGCCATGTCCACCACACACTCCCTCTTACAGCCCTGATCTGGCAACAGTTACCACTTTCGTCTACTTAAATAGGCTGCACATGGTGTCAGCTCTGTGATGCAGTGGCGGATTCAGGAGCAGCTGAAAATCTTCCTCTTTTAAAAATGACTGAAGCTGAAGTCAGTGGAGTGAAAAAAAAATGCGGAGGTACTGCAGGGGGGCGTATGTGGAGAGTTTGAATGAACTTTTATGTTTAGGTTAGTCATATTAAAGAAAAGTTTCCCCAAATATAGACATGAATATCATCTGGGTGCATTAAACTATTGTAGACTATTGTAGACTTTGGACCACTAAGCAACAGCCCAGTTATTTTTTTCTTTCCTAAGATGTTGCCTCTTCAGATGGGGCTCAATACCAGCAGAAGTAGCTCATTTCCTGAAGACGTCTGTGTGGTGGCTCTTGATGCATGGACTCCCGCTGAAGCTCTTTGCTTGATAACCTTCTTAAGGTCTGCGATCATCTCTGTTGCGTGTTCATCTTCTCCTACAACACATTTCCTTTTGAGTCAACTTTCTATGACTCTGCTTCGATACAGCTCCTTCTGTGGCTTACCCTCCTTGTAATGTAGTGGGTGTCGATGATGGTCTTCTGGGCAGCTCTTAGGTCATTAGTCTTCTCCATGCTTGTACTGGACTAGACTGAGGGATGCACGGTATTTATACTGTATGAATTGTTATTTCCTCGAACGTGAAATTAAATATTCTAATATGTTGAGATACTAAGTTTTGGGAGCTGTAAGAAATAATCATCAAAATTAAAATGGAAAAATCTTGAAATATTTCATCTTACATGTAATGAATATACAGTAGAATATATGATAGTTAAATTTTTTTTTAAATTATTTTTAAAATTATTTTTTTGAATTATGAAATCTTTAATATTCAAATTTATTGAGATGCATTATAAAGACTAATTACAATTGAGAGATATAATAAATATTAGCAAAAAATGTCTGTACATAGTAATGATGAGATGAATAAACAGTATTTGTAATATATATTAATAAACACAACAACTATAATAATAATAATAATAATAATAATAATAATAAGTATTTATTAAACCCAGTTATTCACAGTGAAGCTATTTTAAACACCTTAAACATCCCTTCCTGTGCAGTTTGCTGCAACAGCAAGATGAACTGAAAGCAACAGAAACAGGAGTTATCTCCAGAACAAAAAGCACCTTATTGCACCTCAGTCATCTCTGTGCCTCCACTTCACTTCACGCCAAAGTCCCCTACTTAAAAGCAAGCACAGAAATGTTTGTGCAAAAGTATTCAGACAATTATGTCTTTTTGAAACAGAAAAAAAACAGAATATCTCATTATATCCAGAGAAAGAACGGCTGTGCGCATGAAGCACGGTGATGGGAGCATTAACAGCCTCCTCATGAGCTGAAAAGCTGAATCTAAAGAGCTTCAACAAGGCAATGTGACCAAAGGCGCAGCCGTGATAACGCTGAGACTGGGTTCGATGAAAGAAAGGAAAGGGGTTTGCACAAACTCGTCTGTCTCCTGACTTCACTAATGGAGGGTTTTTTAAAATTGTAAGTCGCCCTCTTAAAGACCCTCATAACAAAGATCATTTTAATGAGAAGCCATGAACCAAAATTGAACCATAGAATAAATGAATTAATGAATAACATTTTTTGCACATCTTTGTCCATGCACACTTTTAGTTGTTTCTTAATAGATACTTGTGTCTCAAAGTTTAAGAGATTCTGAATATTTATTTTTGAAACAACTAACCATTGATTATTTATGGATGATGAACTTTTTTTAAAAGCTTTATGACTAATCAGAGTGCTTCAGTTGCTCTGGAGGTCTCTGTAGAGAAAAAGAAAAGCTTTGTTTGTATCTTTTTTGAAATGCGCGTGATTTATGTGCTCAGTGGCGCCCTCTCATGCACAGTGAGTAACAAACATGTACTCTGTACATGACCGTACTGTACATGACAAAGCCTATTTTCTTTTTGGTCACATTATTCAGTATGAGACCTACAGTCGTGTTAGTGGTTTACACTAGGTTGAAGATTAGGAAGGTTTCTACTACCTGTACGGTCTTGAACATGATAAAGGAGATATAAAGCTGTCTATGAGGGAAAGAATGGTGCATTCATTTGGATTTTTAATGTTGGGGAATAAAGTCCCAATAGTCCAGATCTAACAAATGATGTGAAAGTATTGATTCCTAACCAAATTATTGATCAAAGCTTCCTGGATCTTATTACAGTAGTATGAAGATGTGACGTTACTACCCTGAAGCTGATTAGTTCCCAATAACATTGCATCACCAGATGTTTTATTCTGCTCAAGCTACATCAGTTTATCCACCAATACAATTTAAATTTTCATCTTAATGACCTCATACTTTTTTATCTGATTCATATTTACATTTAATGCTCTCAAGGCAAGTTTGTTCTTGCTATTAATAGGTGCTCCATCATCAGCTTTTTCCTCTCTATTTTGAAACAACACCTCCTCTGTCCTGAGGATGTCAGAAAACCTTAATGACTGTACAGCTCCTAAGTGGCCCAACAGAAAAGTGTTCATTGTCACTTCAACCATATACAGTTAGTACACAGTGAAACCAAGCAACGTTCCTCCGGGACCAAGGTGCTACATACAACATAAATTAACTAATTAAGTATTATACAAAAAGACAACATTAGGTGCACTTATGCAAACTGTAATAATACAACATGATGCCATGCACTGTGACAATGTAGCTCCTTCTCGCTGTCCTCACTATCTGCTGTAGGGTCTTGCAGTCCAAGATGGTGCAATTCCCAAACCAGACAGTCATGCAGCTGCTCAGGACGCTCCCGATAGTCCCTCTATAGAAGATGGATAGAATCGGTGGTGGAAGCTGGACCTGCCTCAGCCTTCCTCAGGAATACGCTATAAGAGCTGTAAGTAGCTGGTTTTGAGGGACTGAGGCATTTGGTGCTCTTGATAATATTTGGTGCGCTAGACGTTCTCTCGAAAGGGAAATGGTGGGCTTCGTGCATTTCCACATCGCTCGTAGAGACGCTAGGAAACCTCAGACGTCTGTGACCTCTGCAGTTGGAGGGAGGAGAGGGTAGCGGTTTCCTCCAAGTGTGTTACGCTGCCCCCTAATGGTGTGAGATGAGCAGTGCAGAAACCTGTCTCAGCTGAAGCATGTGATAGTCTTTCATTTCCTTGGTTGGTATACAGTATGTAGCTAGTCTTCACCTCTGCCTGGAGACTCCTTTTGTAAATGTTAAATGAACATCGTCTTGCAGAAAGCCTGGACTATTAGATATGCACGTCCTGGTGTTACGATAGACACTGTAACATAACAGCGCTGTGAATTCAGTGCTGCTGTACTAGAATTCATGTATTCATGCTGTAAACTCTGTACAACTGCGACTGTACCGTTATTACACTCAGGAACTAGTCCATCCTGCCTGCACTCAGCTGACCCCGAGGCAAACCAAAGAGGAAGCCGGATGAACCAGAAGCCTTTTTTTGGGATGCACTGACAAACCACACACCACACGCCACGAGCGTGTTAGCGGGTTAGTGTGCTGGCTTGCGTGTAAAAGATGCTCCGTGCACATTTGCATCGATTTGCTTATCTCCAAATAATCGCTATACACACTCTGGCATGCAAAACGGTGACTGAGTGACTCAGAACACGAAACGGAGGACGTCCTTTATTAATGTTGTTAAAGCACACTGTATAATTCATAGCTCTTCTGCTTTTTTATGCTTTATTACTGCAGATGTAACACTGGATGAAATTCTCTTGGGTTTGCTAGTGCTAGTTAGTTGGAATGTGTTAAATGGTAATGAAGTCGCAGTTCAATGTGTACCTGTGCCTTCTAATCAAGCTTTTTTTTTTTTTTTTTTTTCCAGTCGTATCCGCAGGGTTACATTTTATTGCCCAGAGTTTCCCTTTAAACCAAATATTCAGAGTAAAGTCACGTATACAGCACCTTGCTGCACTGTGATCTGTCTTATTCTTTGCATATGCCAAGTTTTTTGTTTGAAAGACTGGAGTCAGAACTCACTGACATTCACGTTCATAGCACAGTTCATAGTCAGACTCATTATCCAGAGCGACTTAAATTTGTCGAATTATAAATCTCATTATACCTCTTATGAGGGGTTAAGGGCCAGGCTCAAGAGGCTCAATAGTGGCAGCTTAGTGGTGCTGGGGTTCGAACCTGCGACCATCTGATCAGTAGCAGGAGTAGTGGTAGAGGTGGTTGTAGTAGTGGTGGTAGAGGCGGTTAGTGTTGGTAGTATTGCTTTGTCATAACTACAATTGCACATCAAGGATGCACTGCATTTCCCTTTGTTTTACTTATTAGTATTTTCATTTATTTGATTTTTTTTATTGTTATTATTACTACTTATAGGCTTTATTTAAACTATTTTCATATAGCTTGTAGCTTTTTGTCTTCTTAGCATTGCACTAGTAACTTCTGACCAGGTCTCACATTATATATACTGTGTATATTGACTGTATGTGAGATATACAGTGTGCGTATACTGCGTATACAACTAGTTACTGTCTCTATTGTTGCTCCCGCCAAGAGGTTGCCACAGCTGACCATCAATCCGCACTACAACTTGACACAGGTTTACACCCATTTATATAATGCTTTTAACGATATTCATTATCACAAAGCAGCTTCACAGAATACAAAACCCTAAAAACCTAAAAAAAAAAAAATATATATATATAATATATTTACACATTTGACAGACTCTCTTATCCAGAGCAACTTACGAAAGTGTTTTGAAGTTCTCATCATTGCATTGAATAGATCACCACTGAGCTATGTGACAGTAACCACCATTATGTGGCACTAGCTATAGGCCTCAGCAGCAACACCTTGGTGGACCTGGGGCTCAAACCGCAAGGCTTGTGATGAGTAACACTGAGCTACCACTTGCTCAGGTGAAAGTTTGCAGACTGAGAACCAACCATGATGATGGACGATGATGATGTCACTCTGTTCCTCCTGATAACAAGTCTTGATCAAGGGATTAATCCAATCCAGAGACTTTAAGATAATCAGAGATAATGAATAAAGCGTGCCCTCTCGTCGGGTTTATTGTGCTCGTCTTTTCTGTTCAGTAAAGCAGAAAGACGTGACAATAAGATCAGAGAAACGAAAACTCAGATAAGGCTGGTTATAAACAGCAAGTATGAACATGAATCGCTAAAGACTATTCGGAGAATGCTGCGTAGATAAATACCGCAGACAAAAGGTGCCGCGGCGTCTTATACACACGGCACACAGCCTCCGGCGACACTCTCGAGCTGTTTGTGAGGCTATTAAATGCTTATAAGTCAGATTGCATGTGGGAACAAATAGTTTCCACCGTCTGGTGGTTTTTAACGCGCGTTCTGTTTCTCAACCTGACTCAACTTCTGACGTTTTGTTTTCCGACCAGTTTATCACATGCTCCATCTTTGTTTGTGTTATTTATTTATAAGTATTTAATGTCAACATATTAAAGTGCTATACTGAATATTTGAAAACCAGTCAGATTGAAGTGCTTACTGTTTAATAAAGTAGTTTTAAAGAGTATTAGTATGAAGAGTACTGATTAGTATTAAGTATAATTAGTATTATTGAAACAGTAGGCAGCATAATTTGCAGCTCATGGCTACTAAAACCCCCTGGATCTACAGCGACGGCGCATTCAACAGGCAGAAGTGATGGCCGCCGGGAGACTGGAGCAGCGTGAGGAGCGGCAGGGAGTTGACCACACACGGTAATGCTAGCGACGGGCCGGGTGGGGGTGGGGGTGGGGGGGATTGGCAGGTTAACCTCTAGTGCTGAAATAAAAAAAATATATATTTTTTTAAATAATAATAAAAGAAATATATCTGTAAAATCTGAATAAACAACAGATTAGCAACACATGAAAGCTTAAAATAATATGCATTTTCATTTATTTATTTTTTATAAAAAAAAACAATAATAATACAGTCTTGTACTTGGGTTGGATTTTCTAGTTTGCAATTTTTACAGCACATTTGCACGGACAAGTTTGAGATAAATCATTGTTTAGCATAAAAATGGGCATTTCTACGAGATTTGTTTGCCATATTATATTGGGTGAAAGTGGCAGTTTAGATTAACAGGAAAAATGCATATAAAAATTGTATATACAAACAATCAAAGACATGTAAATGAAGAAAAATATTAAATAAATAGAAATTAAACCTCACTCCACTTGGCGGCTCCCGGGCGTACGCGCAACTTGCTTGGTTCATTAGCTCATATGCTGAAAGTACTGCGTATGCCGAGGCAAATTTCTTGCAAAATTTCTGTATCTACTTCATATTTTACTTCATTTACATGTCTTTTAAAAATATTTTGATTGTGTTTATAAGCAAAAATATATTTTTTAGTTGAAAATTGGTAATATAAGATGGAACGGATTATGTACCTACGGGAGAAAGTGTTTCACAATACGACATTTTACCTTAAGAACTCTGGAACAAATTTGTATGCATTACACCTGATCACTTTCCTTTCATTTTATATATATATATATATATATATATATATATATATATATATATATATATATATAATAAATTAAAAATAATAATAATATTACAATTATTATTATTATTTTTTTTAAAGATCTAGAATACTTTGACTTTTATTACAGAGTAAAACAGACTTAGGGGACATTTCCTCTCAGAACGGGCTCTAGTTAACGCTCTGATGCAATACAGGGCGGAGGAACACGCCTGTCAGGTTTAAGTAGGGCGGTCGCGATTCGTCTTGTTGCCTTGGAGACGGGTGGGAAAGTAGTGCCGCGGAAACTGAGCCTCGGCTCGACGCCATCTTGGCTCTGAGTCAGCATTCGGGCGGACGCGCGCGCGGCGTCCTGGTCAGATCCAAAATGGCGGCGGTTGCCTGGGCTAAGCTGGCTCGGGATTAAAAACACGGGTCAGAACCCGAGCTGTGGAGCGGCCGGCAGCAGCGGGAGAGAAGTTACCGCTTCTCCTGCTCCGCTTTTCCCCCTGACTTACACTGAACACAGGTACGAATTAACATTATTATTTTCAATAACATTAGTCTTATTAATGCTTTATAACGCGTCAGTCTTCGTGTTTTCTCGTTGGACCCGATGATTAGTCACGGTATCGGCAATGTTTACGTTTGAATTTAAACGTCTCTTAGATACAAACGTCACTAGCGCTAGTTAGCTAAGAGGTTAGCCTAGCCTGGATTAGCCTAGCATAGTCCGTGTAGCTAAATAGCGGCATCTCCGTCTCAAAACGCGTTGAGAATGATGAAGATTATTATTGAGGTTATAATAATTATTAAAGTGGGGAGGGGTGTGTGTGTGTGTGTGTGTTGTGAAGCCGCGACTGTGTGTCGGTGTGACGGGAGAGGAAGCGGACTGACTGGGAGGCGGACACACCAGGCCTCGGCCGAAGGCTAGCTAGCAAGCATGCTAACTGACTAACCAAACAAACAAACCGAATAAATAACTACGCTGTTTAAAACTACTAATAGTAAGTCAGTACTAACCCGGTAATAAGGACGCGTTATAATCCGGAGAATAAAGCCGTTGTGTAGTAATGAGTCACCGACACAGTGTTTAGTGTTACTCAATAATCTGACATTTTAATCCAGGGGTTGTTTTGTTGTTAAAGTGTGTAACAGCGAGCTAATGAGGAGAAAAGCTTTACTGCAAATAATTACTGTTCATGTGTAATAACTCGATAAGACTAAAAAAAAAAAACCCAATAAATAACATGTTTAATGAATGCAAGTCTGTTTAAATGAAATAAGGTATTTTTGTCACTAAACTGTAATATTTTGTACATTTATTTAACATCTAAAGAAAAATGTAATTTTTTAGGCTAAATAAAATTTAATGTCAGTTTTTTCTTATTCCCCTGGTTAATTTATTATAATTTTTTCAACTTTTTTTTTTCCGTCCAGACAACTAACTAACTAACTAACTGGGAACGCTGTCTAAATTAAATACCTACAATAAATACTGACTAACTCAAGAATATGGACCAGTTATCATAACGTTTATAACACTGTTGTGTAGTAATAAGTCACCAACACACTGTCTTATTTTGCTTTATTCTGTGAGTGATTTAACTCGAGTTGATCAGGAGCACGCTGTCTGGAAGAATATAGTTTCTGTAAGTAATCATTGTGCAGTGAGTTCATGAGTAAATAACTCCTATAAAATGTATACAATCAAAAGTAATATTTAATGCATTATCACACTTGTTTAAATGAAATTATGGGGAAAGATGTTTTCACTTTATAACATTTTAATACATATAATTGTTAGCATAAAAAAAGTTCTCTGGTTGGTTTATTAATTTTTTGGTTGCATTTTTTTAAATTGTGTGTAGTCATTCAAGTCGTTTAGTTGTCGCGTCTTTGATCATTTTACAAAAAAAAAAAAACGAAGAGAAAGGAAAGACTTTTTTCCTTCTGTCCTTACCGGTCGGTTGAGGATAGCGCGATCTCGCGCACGCCCTGTTCAGACGGGATTATTTTCACACAAGAGAGAGTGCGTCAGAGCGATTCCACAGGCGTCTCTGGAATGTGTTTAGTTAATGTTTTTATTTTTTTAAAGCCTTGTCAACTTGTCCGAGGAATCCTAGTAATTTAAGTAAGTTTGTGTTTTAGTCGTTTTATGCAGTATTTTGTTGCAGTTTTAGCTCCTGATGTTGTGATGCAGATGTTGCGTTGTCTGTTGAAATCCAGGGTTTCGTGGTGGTCTGTTTGTCACGAGAATCCTAATCGTGATGATTTTTTTGGTTCTTAGTGTTGCGATCTGGATCGACGTCATTGGGCATTTATTTATTTATTTATTTATTCTTTTTTTCCTCAGTAAAGTTTCTCAAACTTTAAGTTCATAATCTCTCTGGAGAAAAAAAGTAATCTAAAGATGATGCGTATCTTTATTATTATTCCAGGTGTGACACTCCCTGAAGGCCTAGCTTAGCTAACCTCTAGTAACAATTAATAACATACATTTTTGGCGACACAGATACAGGAATCAGCACACAGTTTAGTCACGATATGCAACTAAAACATTTTTTTTTCCCAGTATCTGTAACATGCTTGTTTTTTAAGGTTATGTTTTTTCCTTTTTAAATATAAAAACTACTACGCAGAGTTTATTTACGGAGTTCAGGCCGCTGATTAAGAAACGACGTTGTCAGTATTTATGCAAAAACAAACTTCATCAGTGTAAAACGTGCTTTAGAGTTTTTGGAAGCCGTTAATCAATTAACAGTTGATTAACATCCCTTTATAGTAGATAAGGGTCGTTTAATGTGATATTTATTAATTAAGAATGTTGTTTGTATACATGGTGCTCATGCTGTTTTTGCACATCAAAGTTTTCTCACAAAAAAATAAAACTTTATATGAATTAAAAATACAATTTTTAATATAAAGTTTCAGCATGTCTTATAAACTCGTGTGACGTGCTGGTGATTGAGTGTGGCCACGTCCCCTGGAGCTAGCACTCTAGTCTTAGAATAAAGATCGAACCTGTGTGTGTGTGTGTGTGTGTGTGTGTGTGTGTGTGTGTGTGTGTGTGTGTGTGGGAAAACTGAATAGTTTTTATAGATTTGATCTCGATGACATTCAGCCACTTTGTGAAGAGTCAAGACATCTGACTGGATCTCTCTCTCGCGCACGCACACACACACCTGAGATGTGAATTGGGGACAGGTTCATCAACATTGCCAGCATGTGGAGCCGTGAGTGGGCGTGGCTTAATCCCTGAATAATTCTGAAGGAGTTTATCACCACGGAGACCGGACTGATCTCTCACTCTGAGACGGGATTAATCAGAACCGTGTGTGTGTGTGTGTGTGTGTGTGTGTGAGGGAGGGAGAGAGAGAGAGGGGGTGGGGGTGTTTAACATCACATCCGCTGCACCATAAATGGTCAACACACACACACGATTATGTTTCATGCCAAAAGAAATACTCTTAACAGTTCTGGAGAATCCAGACTGAATGTTACATTGTGACGTGTAATACATTTTTTTATTATTTGTTTTTAACCTGAGGTGTTTAGGTGCCTCCTCCCTTACTACATCACTTTACACTCATCACTATCGATAGCTGTAGAAGTTCGTTTCACTCTGGAAGTATTACATTTAAATGTATTTACTTTGTATTTCGTCAGCTTTTTAAACTCACCCAGCGACAAGCTAACTGGAAGTTTGCGGGATCACGAGAAACCTGAATGACAGTAATATCTCTGGCGTCCTCTACATCAGATGCTGGTGATGAGGGAAGTCCTCGGGTGTGTTCAGTGCAGTATTCAGTCGTAGTCATCAGATAACGCTAGTGAATAAGCGCTAACACTCCTGTAGTTTAATTCAGAGCGGCTATACAAATTCTCCCGGCTACGTTACGGCTTGGATAAACAATTCGAGTTATTTATTTATTAAAGTTTTTCTTCCCCATTTCCCCGGAGGCCACAGACCAGGCGAGCGGATATCCAGCGCGTACAGAGAGACGCGACTCTGTGCTTAGACTCCCGGAGTCCGGCCCAAGGTCAGACCGCAGACGGGCCGCTTCAGGCCGGGACCCCCAAGCAAACAAACCCAAAGAGAGTCCGATTCAGCCGGACCGAGCGAGAGGGAGGTGTGAAAGCGCCCTGAGACGAAATCAGCGTGTTCAGGACAATCGGCTCTTTCTTCGAGTCAAACTCTTCTGAGATTTAGATGTCACGTGTTTATTAAAAACAAAAAAAAAACACAACAAGGGTTTTCTGTTCGAGACGACAAACACGTGAACGTCTCAGTTTGTTGTCTTTGGCTCATCTAACCGGATCCGGGCCTTTTTAACTCTGAAGTACATTTGTGCTTTTCGGTTGTTTGTGCGAGTCCACAGCACGCGGCACTGTCGCTACCGGATGTGTTTGGGCTCGCTGCTCGTGTCAGGACGACGATAAATAAAATGATGACGGATCAGAGTTTAATAACGGTGTTTTTTAAATTTATTATGTGCTGATGTGAACTCTTTAATGTGTAAAGCCTAGACAGGCCTCGACTCATCCTGGTGTGTGTGTGTGTGCGTGCCTCGTGTTTGACCTTTTAGGGAGAGCACAAGAGGGGGAAACTATCTGGTTAGTGATGCAATGAATAAATGTTTTATTTATTACTTTTTTGGTAGCAGTAAATAATAATAATAATAATAATAATAATAGGGATTGGACAGTTTGGTTTGTATTGTAATTCTGTAAGTATCTTGATTTTTATAAACATTAGACATTGAGACTAAACACGTACGGCCCCGTCGTCCCCAAACACATTTCATATCACCAGGGAACTCATTATTACTGTGTGATCGAAGAGCAGGATCGTACCCGAGAATACACTTCACGTCTCTAAAGCATCTGCTGCTTGTGTAAGAGTGTAAAACGCACACGAGCGCGCGCACACACAGTGCTACTCAGTACATTTTTATGCAACAAGTGCTTCTGCTTTTCAGTAACAGTTCCTTCATGTGAAATTCTTCCTGCTCGTCTCCTCGCTCTTTAGGTTTTTCTTTTTTTTGTTTTGAACAAGGTCGACTAATCATTAGCAATAAAGCTGACATGATAAACCTCTCAGGATCTCAAAAAGACAAAAATTTGTCTGGATTTAGGGATGAAAAAAAAAATCCATAAACGAATTTCGCCAGCAGTTTCTGGACGTAAGAGAAAAAAATCTTTACCACCGCAGTAATACACGGGCAGATCGAAATCAGGAAATGAGATGGCGGCGGATTCTGCAACAGATCTACTGCGACACGGTTCACGCATCCCAGATCAAAGATTTAAACTTTTTTAAAATATTTTTTACTGACTTTGAAGTTGATTGAATAAACATCACAGAAGGATTTCCTAACAATAACAGACTCCAAATCATGTGAAGTGATCGTACAACAATCTCAGAAATCCTCATTAATATGTTTATTTTTAAAAATACAATCAATTTAACATAATTTTCTGTTGGATACCTGGACACTCAGGAATCCCTGGTAACAAGCAAACAGACAGACAAAAAAGAACAGTTAAATGCTCCATACCTTTCACAGAGCTGAAACCAATTTTAAACACACAGTCCCCGACTTGCAAACATCCAAGTTACAGATTTCCGAAGATGCGAACAAATCGCAACCACCGATAGTGGACCAGATGCCAATATGTACAAGTATATACCATATTTTCAGTGTGTAAGTGAATGTGTAAAATCTCACAATGACCACGTGTAAAAAGTCTGGTATATAAAAGCTGCTTTGCGACAATGTCAATTGTTAAAAGCGCTATATAAATAAAATTGAATAAGTATATTGTGGCTGTGTGTGTTTGGGTGAGAGCGCGGGAGAAATGAGTCGGCGTCAGTCCGAGAGCATGATGATGGAAAATGTCTGTCCTGTAAAGCTGTCCTGATGATGAATAATCCTAATTTCGGGAAACCAGAAAGAGTTCAGTCCAATACAGTGGAGAACAGCTGAGAGACAAAATGGCCTTCAGGGAAAGGGGACCGAGATTTAGTCAAGTGGATTGTATCGTTGTGTCAAAGGTGTATAAGACTCACTTGTCAGACTTGAGAACAAATCGGACTTATTAACTGAATCCTCCGGTAAATCGGGGACTTATTGTAATACATTAAAAAAGAATGGGATCAGTGATATAAAAATAAATAAATAAATAAAATAAACTCTTTAAAAAAATTAAAACAATTCCTTTGAATCATTTGTACACAATGCAGAGTCAGGAAGCTACACACACATTTTTACTATCGAGTGTCCATCATATAAAACCTTTACCTATGATGAACTTTTGAAAGTGTTTAAACAAGTAAAAACAAGTAAAATGTAATTTTTTTTTTTATAAAAAAGTGAATCTGAAACATCTTATCTATTTTTAATATCGAATATCAACAACAGCTGACTCTTGTCATTAATGTAGCCGTAGAATCTGGTGTGGCGTTGGGGGGAGGGGGGACTTGCTGTCCAGTCCCGTGTTTTTCGAGTTCCAAGTCATGACTTCTTCCTAGAAAGAGATGCGCATTAGGACGGTCTTTACGATCATCTCCATCACAGTGGTTATGAAAGGAGGTTTCACCCTTTATGAAAGTTTTTTTTTTTTTGTCTTGTCTGTTTTCCACCTTATCAATCTTGTTGCTCTTGTTTCAGGTGATTCCGGAGCTGTCCGTCACCCACCATGAAGCTCTCTTATCTCAAACTGAGCACGCTCTTTGTCCTGTAAAAAAATAAATAAAAAAGCCGCCTGTACACCCGCCTCTCTGAACCATGCCCGAAGATTAGAGCGCCCCTGCTTAAAAAAAAAAAAAAGCCTCCACCTCCATGTAGTCCTGCCCCCCCCACCCCGTCAGTCCGATTGCAGTGTACCCCTCCCCATCACACCTTTAAGTCTCGATCACCTCCCCTTCCTCTTGAAGACAGACCGGGACAATGTCCCCTGTATTTGAACATGGCTCCTACATAAGATCGCAACTCCTATCCCCCCCCCAACCCTCTCCCTCCCCTCCCTCCCAAGTCCCATGCGTCCCGTAAGCGGAGATTCGTCGTCCGGTGCAACCCCTCCCGAGAGCGTGTCGTTGCTGGGCTCTCTGTCCCCGTCCGATATGTCGCTGCTGCAGTCCCTGGGCCCGGTGCAAAGCTGGCTGGGCCAGGAGCTGGAGAAATGTGGCATAGACGCCATGATCTACACCCGATACGTCCTCAGCCTCCTACTGCACGACAGCTACGACTACGATCTGCAGGACCAGGTTTGGCTGTTTTCCTTTGTTTGTTTGTTTTTGAGGTTATCAGGATACTTTTAATGTTGATAATAATCTAAACCAGTGAGGCACGTCCCCGTCTCAATAGGTGTCAAGAATCATCACCGTCATTTCCAGAAAGGGAAATGAAAGTTCTTCTCGGGTCGATCTGTCGCCCCGACTCGTTTCCTGCTAAAGTTATAAGTTACAATGTCAACAACTGCCAGCTCTTCACAGTTTTACTTCCTGGTTTAGTGATGGCGTTTCTATCTGGTCATCGAGGCCCCCACGCTGAGTCACTAGCTAACCCGTCGCTCAGTCTAACCATTTTTGGAGTAGATTTAGATAAAATGAATCCTCGCATTGCGAACTTGCTTGATTTTGAGGAACTGTGAGGCGCTTTAACATTTCTTCAGCTGATCAATTTTGTTAGGAAATCAGGATTTTTAATAAGAGAGAGAGAGATCACATGCTGTCTAATCACACCCATGCTGCAGGAGAACGACATCTTCCTGGGTTGGGAGAAGGGCGCAGGCAAAAAATGGGGGAAGAGCCGAAGGAAGGGAGGGACGGACCTGAGTCTAGAGGAGATGAAGAAGCAGGCCGCGGTGCAGTGTCTACGTTCTGCTTCTGATGAAGTAAGACATTCTGATGATTTTAAGGAAACATTTACTGTGTTTTGGTCGCATGAGCTTGTGTGAAGAAATCCATCTTTCAGTGTGGTGTAAGACACACTTTTAGAGGTTTATGCAAATACCAGTATAGCGGAGTCGCTGGAGTTCAGAAGTTTCATATAAAAGCATTAAGTTCCTGTTTTTTTTTTTTTTTTTTTTTATGTTAATAAATGGTAGTCCAGCAATTGTATAATTCTTTATATTTTTTGGCTTGATTTATTTATATTTTTTTCCCCCCTCTCACCATGTCAGAACTCTGGAGTTGAAAGTTTGGTCGAGGAGCTTTGCTCCAAGCTCAAGGACATTCAGAACAAACAAAAAGGTTTGTTTAAAGCAGGCTTTGTGCTTCAGTTTTCAGCATGATCTTTGACTCTACAGTCGTGGCCAAAAGTTTTGAGAATTACATAAATATTGGAAATTGGAAAAGTTGCTGCTTAAGTTTTTATAATAGCAATTTGCATATACTCCAGAATGTTATGAAGAGTGATCAGATGAATTGCATAGTCCTTCTTTGCCATGAAAATTAACTTAATCCCGAAAAAAAAAACCTTTCCACTGCATTTCGTTGCTGTCATTAAAGGACCTGCTGAGATCATTTCAGTAATCGTCTTGTTAACTCAGGTGAGAATGTTGATGAGCACAAGGCTGGAGATCATTATGTCAGGCTGATTGGGTTAGAATGGCAGACTGACATGTTAAAAGGAGGGTGATGCTTGAAATCATTGTTCTTTCATTGTTAACCATGGTGACCTGCAAAGAAACGCCTGCAGCCATCATTGCATTGCATAAAAATGGCTGCACAGGCAAGGATATTGTGGCTACTAAGATTGCACCTAAATCAACAATTTATAGGATCATCAAGAACTTCAAGGAAAGAGGTTCAATTCTTGTTAAGGCTTTAGGGCGTTTCCAAGAATGTCCAGCAAGCGCGATCGTCTTCCTAAAGCTCGGAGATCGGAGTGCCACCAGTGCAGAGCTTGCTCAGGAATGGCAGCAGGCAGGTGTGAGCGCATCTGCATGCACAGTGAGACGAAGACTTTTGGAAGATGGCCTGGTGTCAAGAAGGGCAGCAAAGAAGCCACTTCTCTCCAAAAAAAAAAACATCAGGGACAGATTGATCTTCTGCAAAAAGAACGGCGAATGGACTGCTGAGGACTGGGGCAAAGTCATATTCTCGGGTGAAGCCTCTTTCCGATTCTTTGGGGCATCTGGAAAAGATGTCTAGAGAAGAAAAGATGAGCGCTACCATCAGTTCTGTGTAAATGCCAACAGTAAAGCATCCTGAGACCATTCATGTGTGGGGTTGCTTCTCATCCAAGGGAGTGGGCTCACTCACAATTTTGCACAAAAACACAGCTATGAATAAAGAATGGTACCAAAACACCCTCCAACAGCAACTTCTTCCAACAATCCAACAACAGTTTGGCGAAGAACAATGCATTTTTCAGCATGATGGAGCACCGGCCATAAGGCAAAAGTGATAACTAAGTGTCTCGGGTCCCAAAACGTTGAAATTTTGGGTCCATAGCCTGGAAACTCCCCAGATCTTAATCCCATTGAGAACTTGTGGTCAATCCACAAGAGGCAGGTGGACAAACAAAAATCCACAAATTCTGACAAACTCCAAGAAGTGATTATGAAAGAATGGGTTGCTATCAGTCAGGATTTGGCCCAGAAGTTGATTGAGAGCAGCCCAATCGAATTGCAGAGGTCCTGAAAAAGAAGGGCCAACACTGCAAATACTGACTCTTTACATAAATGTCATGTAATTGTCGATAAAAGCCTTTGAAACGTATGAAGTGCTTGTAATTATATTTCAGTACATCACAGCAACAACTGAAACAAAGATCTAAAAGCAGTTTAGCAGCAAACTTTGTGAAAACGAATATTTGTCTCATTCTCAAAACGTTTGGCCACGACTGTACATTTTTCCCTCTCCTTTTCACCATTTTAAGATGTCATTTTGTATATAGAGCCAGCCAAAAAAAAACATGCGCACTTCAGAAAAAGAAAATGTATAATAATATTATTATTAATAATGTATTATCATAAATATCAAATATATAATTACAAAAAAATGTTATATTAAAATATTTAGACAAGTTTTTCTTTTTTTAAAGTGTGTACAATTTTTTTTTTGGTTGATTCTGTGCATTTTCTCAGTCGAGGATTTTCATTCCCTTAATGTTTTAGTGGTAAATTTATTTGTTAATACCCTCCCCCCCCTCCCCCCCCTCCTCCGGGATAACAATGCGGCTTAACAGTGCATTACAACATAACATTTATATATTTATAATATGTATTAATAAAAGGGTGCCTTGGTTGATCATGTTGCAGAAAAAGAAAAGCAAACTATCAAGAAGTCTGATGAATCCCGATCTCCTGAATTGGCCGAATCGCCTTCTTCTAAAGACCAGGTGGAAATGTAAGGAGCTTTTAACTCTTTTCTAAATGTTTATATACATTTTAATAAACTTGTACTAAGTGAAAAAAAAATCTGTTTATTTGAAGGTACTATGAAGCCTTTCCGCCTCTGTCAGAGAAACCTGTTTGTCTCCAAGAGATCATGACCGTGTGGAACAAGGCTAAAGCAAGCGCCAATTCCAGCTCCTCATCTGCCGCCCCCCAGACAAGCACCTGACACCTCCTCCCCGAAAGACTGCACCAGCGAGGGTGAAGTTTTTAAGGACAAAGCCCACGACGCGCCGGTCACCACCACCAACGAGAAGGCTCAGCAGCGACGCAGCAAGAAAGAAAAAGAGAACCGATACCACGGAGGCGTCTCCGGGGCTTGCGGCGACCAGGTCGTTTCTCAAAACAGGAGGCACGCCAGGCACCGATCCGACCTGGGGCACCGTCCCCGGTCCTGGTCGTCCGGCTCTAGCGAGGGCGGCTCGAGCTCCAGTGGCAACCAGGGCGAAGTGAAGACCTGCAAAGGAGCTCGGGTCAGACACAAGTCTCGCGATGTTGGCGGCAGAAACAAAAAGGGGCGGAGCAGCGGGCAGGTCAAACTGGCCCTGAAGGCTATCGATAAAGAAGAGCGCAGAAACACAGGAAGCAGTTGCAGTGCCTCTGAAGGCCCTTTGAAGCACCAACAGCACTACATGAAAAAGGGCAAAAAGCCATTAAGGGAGCTTCGGAAAGACCCCAGCTGGGTTGATTTGAAAGAGTCCGGAGGTGAAGCCAATAATAATAACAGGGAATATATGGAAGAACCCCTTTGGTACACCGAGCCCATATCGGAGTATTTTGTCCCGTTCGGCTGGAGCAAACTAGAGACGAAGTATCGGAGCAAACCAGATTCCCCTAGCGACCTGGCTTCGTCTGTTGACGTGGATGGTCTTTCCGAGCAAGTCCAAGGGATCTGCATTGCGAACGCTTCCTTTCAAAGGGCGTACCTTGCCGCGGGCACTTTCGTGGATGGGCACTTTGTCGAGGTGTCGAGTGAGGGAATCGAAGAGGCCGCCGAACTGAACGGGACCTCAAGCTGCCCTCTTCCCGAGGATGGTAAAGATTTAGATGATGAGCATCTGTCTGAAATCACTCACTTCTATGAAGTCGATATATATCAATCCATATTGGATCCCAGTGCCTCAGATGCAGTACAAGAAAGCCGGATCTTGAACATGATCCGGCAGAAGAGCAACGAGCCGAGAGACATCGAGGCAGCAGGACGTCGTGTAGTTTTAGACGGCTTTGAACTGCAGGCGGAAAGTGCAATAAAGGCGGATTCTTTGGGAGCTTCGGGAGATGACGTGATTCTCACGCAGGACATGGAAAACATCGCTCACATGTGGGAGTGCTGCTCATCATCTAGTTCTGAGGAGTTAGAAGGCGAGAGCTGCGCGGGGGACTCTCCAGTCAGGCTGTCCCCGCTGTTTGGCAGAGTGCCATTCGACGTGGGCAGGCTGTCGGCCGCTTTTCAGGATCTGAGCGCGAGCACGTCGGCCCTGAACTCCTGTTTCTCGCTCTTTGAAGTGCAGCATGATGGCTCCGCTTTCCCCTTTTCCTGCGACTCACTCACGTCCAGTCGCGAAAACATAGATTCGAGTAGCTGTTTAGATCCCCACGCAAACAAACAGTCCCGCTTGCTAATCTGGACCAAAAACAGTGCCTTCGATGAGAACGAACACTGCTCGAACCTGTCGACGAGAACGTGCAGTCCCTGGTCCCACTCGGAGGAAACACGCTCTGACATTGAGCCAGTCACCGGCCAAGCAGACGAGTCCTCTCAATTCGGCTGCGATGACGTCGGCTGCTTGATCCCCCCAGTTCCGACTTCGTATCTGGAGGAGGAGTTTTTGGATTTCTTGCAGGAGAGCCCAACTCACCAGCAAGACGAAATGAGTGCAGGCAGAGTGTCCAATCAGAGCTTTGGCAAGGTCTCTAAACTGGAGTCTGTTTGCGGAATAGCATTAGAGCAGGACGAGAGCAAACAGTATAGCACAGCTTTGTTTCCAGAAGACGCCAACCAACAAGACGATGATTACAGCTCAGGAATAATAAAGGATATCTGGATGGCAATTGGAGACCGGGATTGCGTCTTGGCTCTTGAAGTGGAGCAAGAAGACGATGACTTGTTTTCCGAGGAAACGCCCAGCTATCAGTGCGGCTGTCTCGAGGACGAGGTGACTGAGCCCATAGAAAAGAAGGCTGTACAGCGTTCGGAGTACCACCTGTGGGAAAGTCAGAAGGAGGACCAAGGCCTGGCCAAAAATAAAGTCTCCAAAGTGGGTGGAGGGGACTATGCAACTCCTGCCCGGCCATGGGATGTTCGTTCAGAGAAGGACAATACATCGTTCATTCTTGGGGGAGTGTACGGAGAACTAAAGACTCTAAGCGGTGACAAAGAGTGGACTGTGGTTCCACCCATCAACACCTGTGGGAGCCTGTTGCAGTGCGCATCGGCTTCCTCGTCTGATGTGGTGACCATTGCCGGGACGGATGTGTTCATGAACACGGGCGGTTGCTTTGCTCCAGGCCATAAGCCCCTCTGGCGACCTTTGGTGTCTTTCGGACAAAACGGTCAGGCCACCAAAGGGTCGGGGGATGGACTGAATAAGGGATTTTCTGTTATCTTCCATGAAGATTTACTCGGATCCTGTGGAGGCTATTGTGGAGAGCAACAAGGACTTGATTACCCGTTTGACCTCGATAACCCTTTCTCCCAGGTCCTGCACGTCGAATGCTCCTTCGAACCGGAAGACATGGCCTCGTTCAGCCCAGGATTCAAGCCAAAGTCCATATTGTGCTCGAATTCCGACAACGAGCCGTTCAGTCCGAGGCTATACGGCATCAACCGCACTCAGTACCGGGCCATCCGCATATCCCCGAGAACTCATTTCCGGCCGATCTCAGCCTCTGAACTTTCTCCAGGTTGGTGCAGCGTATCAGATGGCGAGTCTGAAAAAGAGGATGCGAGTCTTCCCGTTACCAGTCAGACGGACGTCTTCGATGACCCGCAGGCAGACCTCAAACCCCTGGAGGAAGACGCGGAGTGCGAAGGCCCTTACTACGGAAAGTCCGAACTGGAATCTGGTAAATTTTTACCCAGGTTAAAGAAGTCGGGCATGGAGAAGAGCGCCCAGACGTCGCTCGATTCCCAGGAGGGCGGGGGAACGACTCTGGTGGCCGCCGAGCTGGAGGTTTGTTTAGACTGTGAAATGGCGGGGAAATCCACACCGGCGGTGGCAGCCGTGAGCTCTCTTGTCGAGGCACCTGCGGACACGCCTCAGAAGGAAGAATCCTGTAGGTGTGTCGGAGCAAGCCTTCTGAAGTTTGAGAAATCCTGTGACGTGGTCGAAGATGTGCATGAGGTAAGAGCGCTACCGAGCTGCGTTATGAACACTGTTCATGTAGTCGCGTGTGTGTTCGGGTTCTCTCTAATCGTTTATCTGCTTCTCTTCCCATCAGTTTCCCCTGTTGAGCAGTCAGCGTGAGGACTGCTGGTGGCAAAACACGCTTTGTTCCTCCATGTTTTCAGGAACTCGATGCACAGGTATGCGACTGCCCGGGGTTTCCTCAGTGTGTTTGAGAGAGATGTGCAGATGAATAGGGCAAACTTAAATCAATCTGTCTTTTGTTTTAGCAGAAAGCAGTAACATATGAGTTTGCCGCCAAACGCAGAGGCATGTTAAAGCTGAACCCGAGCCAGAACCGTTTCGGCTCTTTCCTCCGTCAACGTTTAAACCCCAGCAGAGGACACGGATGAGGAGCGGCTTCATCAGCAGAACAGAACATCATCTTAAACCTCCTCTTAGTCTTTAAGTTTTTACCCAACCCCTGCCCCCCCCCCCCCATCCTATGCTCTGTAATCAGTACCATCTATTAGAAAATTAATTGAAGGGGAGCTGTGTGTGTGTGTGTAGATTCTAATGCTTCTTAGTTGAGTCGGGTGATCTTTACTTGAACCCCATCTCTAGAGTAGCGTTGTAGTGTCCCATCTGAGAGGGGTGTGTATGCGTCTGTTTCTCACACTAGTGTCACTCCTTAGCAGTTAACTGAACCCTAAGAGTAATGACACAAGACATCTGAAAGCCCTGTAGTTCGCTTTCTTATGCCAGATATTTTATCCTTTGATTTATTATATATTTCTGCCAATTCAAAGGAGTGATCTTTACTAGAGTCACAAATTTGGAAAATGTGTGAGGAAAGCAACTTTTTTTTTTTTTCCTTGGTTGGGTTTTCTTCTAGAAGAATTGGTCAGATTTGTGCCGTCAAAACTTCCCCCTCATGAGCATAATAAATATCCTCTTTATGTAGCGTATCAAATCAGGGGGCTAAGAAAGCGTGGAAAACGAAAAAGGTTCAAGTTCTGCATTTCCTTTTTACAATTTACAACGTATGCATTAAAAATAGTTATTGAATAAATATAAACGCAGATATAAGCTATAGGTGCAACCTCCTTTTAAATTTTTTTTTGACGAGAGATGATCTGTAGCACAAAAAAGTGCAATCGTTTGACGCTTTAGAAACACTCGCATCATTTCCGTCACAGCGGATATTTTGTCGCACATCGCAAATATGGGTCTCGCCAACCCCCCCCCCCCCTCCAATAAAAACAAAGGCCAACATGCTACTCGACGCCGAGGCACTCCTGATCTTCGCCCGCGTCGTATTCTAAGTTTATTTGCAGAATGTAACGGTTTTACTTGCTTAGAGATATGAGATTCTTCTTTTCTCACTTTTTTTGCGTGTTTTTTGGTGTGGGTTGCTGCGTTTTTCATTATAAAGGAAGCCGGTAGCATGACGGCCATGGTGCGGCGTGGAAATATAAAAACAAAACAAAAAATAGAAACAAAAAAAAAATTATAAAATAATAATAATTTAAGCATTGCTGTTGAAGCAAAAGTAGCCAGCTCAGAGTGAGACTTTATTCTTCTTTAGTGCGAAAGTTACGAGGCTTCATTTAAAAAAAGAAAAATAATGAAAAAACAAGCAAAAAAATATATTTTTTCTTTTAATTATTAAATAAGATTTGATCTCCATTTAAATAGTTAATTTATTAATAACATTTGTATTTTCTTTCTTTTTTTTTGTTCCCCGTAACTGAAATCGCGTGAGTTAAAAGCCGATAACGGATGTTCCTGTGCTGTTCGGCTACGTTTGCTCTGTGAAATTTCTCAAACTCGCACACTTTGTGCTTCAACTCTTCCTAGTATTAGGAAGGTCCAGGATTGAGAGCTTTTACTTTTTTTTTTTTTTTTTGCTTCCTCGTTGTTTTTCTTTACCTTCCTCGCCACCTGTCCTAGAACGTTCTAGCAAATAAGAGAAAGTGACGGACGTTAATGCGTACCGAGTGAAGACCAGCATGTAGATTCATGAAACCCAAACAACACTACATGAACACACACACATATAAATATATATATATATATAGCTCGGACAACTGGTCTTCACTTCATATCGTCGATCTGCCCTCTGAGCCAACTACTTATTATTATTATTATTATTATTATTATTATTATTACATATATATTATTATTATTATTATGGTCATTTGTTGTTTTTAAAAAATCATAAATAAATATATTTTCTTGCTTTTTAAAGGTTGTTCCAGATGACAGTAGTAGTGTCAGGGGCTTCACATTTAGGGAGATATTCATGTGAGGGATCTCAGTATTTATTCGAAGAGCGATTGGTTCTAAAACCTCATTTTCCAATCAAATGATTGAAATCAAATGTAGAAACACAGGACACGGCATTGCGTGTGACCGTCGCTGCCTCTGGTGGTGATTTTTGTTTGCCCTCCGAGGACAAACAAACTATACTCACGTGTGTTAATATATCAATATCACTGCAACCAAGCCTTAAGACAGGTCCTGTCCTGTGTAACTTTCGACCTGTGTCTTGTCATAGGTCTTTTCATTTCATTAATGTTTTTTTAAAGAAACCGTCTAGCATGGAATATTAACTAAAAATAAAAAAAGTGTAGCACTATTAGTTAAAAAAAAAAAAAAGCAAACCCCTAAAATGTAGCTAGTCAAGCTTATGTTTTTTTTTTTTTGGGACAAATATACGAAATATATATATATATATATACACATTTTTTTTTTTTTTTTACTGAGAAATAAATTGCAGACCAGCTGTGGTTTAGATATGTATTTGTCTGATGTAGTATTGTGTTAATCACAACTCAGTTAAACTGAATTCTTGTTTAGTTATTATTATTTATTATTATTTATTATAGTCCAGTTGAAAATATTCACTGGCATCCTGGCGCCTATTTAGATTCGGTGCGTTTTAATCTTTAATTTCTTGGTATGTTCAGCAAGAAATGTATCGAGTAACGTGACCTGTTATTGAACCGCTCTTTTAGTTTATCTCAACATTTTAGGCAGAAGAGGAAAATACCTAAATTTATATAAAAAATAATTTTATTAATTACTATTATTTTTTTTTTACCTTGGCTGCTCTGACTTCTGGAACATCCTGTAACAGTCCTGAATTTAGCTGTGTTTTAGTTTTGATTGCGCCTCCTGGTGGCCGCAATAGTGTGATGCACACAACGGATGAAGCACATGTTGCGTTAAATTTTTTAGGAGGAGATGGGGGACGTGGGGGGGGGGGGGGGAATGAGTACAGTACATTGAAAACGAATTAATCAAACCATCTTTAACACACCGCTCGCTTTGTGAACGAGTAAATCGGATAGAATTCCAATATATAAATATTTTTCTAATACACTTCCAATGGTGGTTCCTTATTTTTTTTATATGGAAAAACTGAGAGATACAACTAAATAAGCATTATTATTACTATTAATTTATTATACATATTATCATTACTACTATTCCAGCCTGGACTACACCTGACATCTGCAAAAAATAAATAAAATTAATAATAAAAAAAAAAAAACGAGGTTTGAAAGAAAAAGAAATGTAACGGATCTACGGATGCACGAGGTTGGTGAGGCGAGTCAGCTAGTAATCGGACGTCACAGTCCACAATTTGCTTTGCTTTAAACTGCGAAACACATTTTAAATCTGTTAAAGAAAAAGTGTTTAAGTTTTTTTTTGCTTTTAATTATTGTGAGTATGCGTGGGTCCTCGAAAAATAATAATAAAAAAAAAAAAAAACATGTATCTGAGGTTGTTAGCGTTTGATATGTTTGCGAGAGACCACAAAGTTTTGCGTGCGAGAGCGGAATAGTGCTTTCTCGTACTAGATTTATTATTTTTTGTTTGTGTGTGTTCAGAGGGAACGCGCTTCCCGAATGCGAGTCAGGATCGCACTTTGAAGCACTGAGGGTTATTTTTTTCAGGTTTTTTTTTTTTTTTTTCCTCTTCTTCCTTTTGTTCCTGTTTGTAACTTCTCATCTATGCAGCCCGGTGGGGTTTTCATCACTCCATCACCACCACCTGCGACCCCATGTTCATCAACTCGATGCCTCAGTGCCACCGAAACACCCCCCAGCCCGCCCACCCCAAAACATGGTCACATCGTTCTAGTTTCACGTATAAAATCCACCAGAGATTTGTTTCATTGTTGAGTTTCTGAATCTAATAAAGGATTGAGTACATTTGTGTTACTGCCTCGATTAATTGTCATAAGATTTCTAAGGTTTGTGTCAGTGTCTTCGTTATGTTCATGAACTAGTAATATGTATAAAGAGGTCAGGAATATAAACCACTCTGCGTGCCAGTGACGGGAAGGAGAGGAAGTCTCATTTAGGTGTCGAGGCTTCCCAACCAATTGCTTCACCAAAAGGTTCCTTTCATTCAAGGGCTCATTGTACTGCCATCTAGTGGACACATTTCTACCAGCAGAACTAGTAATATTGACATGCGGCTGCAAGTTCTGGTATGTTGCATTCATCACTGACAGTTGTATGTGTGTTGTTTGAAAATCAAATCTCTGAAAAATTAAGATCTAGTAATCTAAAGAACAAATAGTGAAGTCCTTTTCTTTCTTTCTCTAAATCTGCCAGTTAGTGTTAAGGATTCAATACAACATGATATGAAAAAACTAAATACAATAAACTTTATTGAGATAAATTGACGTGATTAATATAAACGGAAAGATTGTGTGAATTTTCGTTCTTCATATATTATATAAGAGGTCAATGTAAAGTTCATTGTGAAATGCCAAAAAAAAAAAGTTTTCCCCATATAATCTCCCATATAATGATTCAGCCACTCGTTTCTCGTTGGCCTTGTGACTCAGCGAGGCTTCATTTGGACACGCCCCTTGCTGCTCGATACAAGCTTCGGCACTTTTGTGTCACAGTAAAATCATAGTTTTCTGTTGTTTTTGAAAAATTCTCACGGTGCCCGAGTTTCTGTTCCCATGGTAGTTCAGTTACTGAACCCAAGTGCGCTGATTTTTTTTTACCAACAATTTTCCATATTTTTTTTAAATTAAAGAACAATATGTCCTACTTTCTATTCCTGGTTACATTGAATGATGTGGAACATACATGGAACGAGTTACACTTTACAGTTGCTTGTTGAAGCAGTTATTAGGGTACTTCCCTTTCCAGAAACCACCAGGTATAAACTTCCCTATGTGGAAAAAGTCTTATCTCGTTCTTACAAAGAGCTGACACTGGAGACTCCTTCCATAACGAAAAACTTCTCCATATCACAGATAGCACACTTCTTTAAATTTGTTCCTGTCTGTGAGTGAGCTGTGGCTGTAGAAATGATAAAGACAGACCAAGAACATTAGTGTTCGAGTCAAACCGGGACTTGCATTAACAAGCGACTGACATTAACAGAAGACTTCAAGCACAGTGCGGTGTTTGAGATTCTCAGCCGCAGTAAAACGTGAACGGTGTAACCGCATACCGTGAATGATGATCCCGGCCGGAGTGACCACTTGCATATTACAGGAACTCGGCTGGGGGTTATTGCCATGTCCTCTGTACGGTCCTGACCTTGCAACAAGACATTTCTGCTAAATGAGTTTCCTGGGAGGCCGGCGTTTCAGACTGACGTGGCGTACTGAGACATCTGTCTACCGTCATGGTGCCCAAGCTCTAGTGAAACACTGGGATAAGTGCATTAGTGTAGCAGGGATAATAATAAAGGGAGGTTTTACTCTCAGAACTGTGTTCTGTTATTGTGAATAAACCTGTCAGAGACGGTGTTAAAGAAAATAAATCAATTAGAATGCAACACAGCGGTGGTGTAAGGCAGAAGTGGCACATTAGCTGTTTAAATCATTTTCCTTGCCCCGAGGACTTCACACACACACACACACATCCCCTCCTCATGCTCATGTGACTCAGATATTTCATAGTTCTGGGTTGTAAGAGGAAGTTGCCTGGGGTGCATGGGGAAACACCAGCAGTTACAGGAGTAGGAAGTCTTTGAGGATTGACTACTGTGCACATGAATGATGTTTATGCACATTGTTCAGCCAGACAGCCTGGACATCATGTGGTGGCTGATGGCGTGACAATCTCCTCGTGGTTGACCGTGTAACCCCTGTACCACACCAGGGAGATCCCGAGGTTCCCGATGACCACACAGCATGTCCTGATCTTACACTGGCTCCGAAATTTCTTCATAGACCATCCTGTGCTGCGTAATCTCAGGCGTCTTAACGTCATATGGGAAAGAACGAGAACTAACGGCAAGAAATGTTGTAATGTGTAAGGGGGTTGATGCCTTATGAAAGATCCCAGAGCAAAGATCCAATGAAATCGTTCATTATATCGGAGGCTTCCCTGATTTTTGAAATCTCCCAGGCTTTAGGAGTTCACCTCTCTTCTCATTCATTGTGGAAAAAACTATAAATATCTGAAATTTAGATGCTCCAGTTGAGGCATGAGTATTTTTTTTAAATGCAGGATTACAAATAACACTGTATTAAAGCAAAAAATAAATAAATAAAATGAAATATCATACATACATTTTATACATTTTATATTTTATATTGATTTGATTATCAGGCAATGGAATATGATTTCTGCTCAAACATGAAATTTAATACGATAAAAAATAAAATAAAAAAGGCATGAAATAAAGTGAAGACCGAACCAACAAAAAGCGTCCCCCACTTTCTCAAATGCAATCTTCTTAACAAACTCCTAAACATTCATTTGTTCGCATAGGGTCACACGCGCTACCCCCAGGGAGCCTAGTGCATAAATCCGGGGATACCCTGGAAGGGGTGCCAATCCATCACAGGGCATTAGCACACCCAAACCATGTCACAACAATCAGCCTACAGCATGTGTCTTCTGTACTGTGCCAGGAAACCCATCAAGTGCAGGAGAACATGCAAACTCCACTCATGTGAACCTCAAACCCTGAAGGTGCAAAGTGAATGAAGCACCATATGCAGAGTGTTTTGTTCCAAATTCACAAAGATACTCCTGAACTCCAAAAGACACCAAAACTATTTTCTCAAACCTGCTGTCCCCTGTTTAATAATATGCTATTCCAATTATCTCAATTTTTTAAACAATGTTTGAAACTTCACAAACTTCCTAAACAAAAAAAATGTTCCCAATTCCGGGAAGTGTTTGCCCAAATTCCCAAACACACTATTAAACATGTTCCAGTTTCCAA